>CM067376.1:194659521-195237547 GCA_034510155.1 Eucriotettix oculatus | reverse complement strand
TTCTCATACACTTCTTATATTACCCATGAGAAAATTCCTCTTTTTCGCGAAAGCCTACCTTGCCTGTGCTATCCTACTCTTTAGGTTTACTAAACTTATACCATCCCTAGTTATTACGCTCCCCAAGTAGCAGAATTCCTTAACTTCTGTCAAAATATTCCTTCCCAATCTAACACCCTTTGTTATCTCGTTGTTTCCCCTACTACATTCCATTACCTTGGTTTTCCGTCTATTAATCCCCGTATAGGACTCTTTCTCCGGGACTCCGTCGGCAAAGCGTAGGGTTTTTATTTCTTCTTCTTGCAGTATGATTAAATTTAAAACAACCATTAGATGATATGATGTGTGTTAATTAACCATGTACTTTTAAAGCCATTTTAGGTATAGGAAGTAATTATTATTCTGGATTGATGAGCGACATGCTTCAATTAAATTCTAATGTTTATTATTTAAATGTAATTCGGAATCTTTCCAATGTAAATATTGTAATTTAAAAATGATCGGTTTCAACAATGTGAGCTTAGCGATTTGTATCCTTGCCAAACTGTTTTCACTCATTTCGGCATTAGCAGCATGAAATTTTGTAATATTTTTATTTTTATTACTTCTAACATACCAATATTATTTATGTACATTCAGCATGTATAAGTAATTATATAATTTTTTTAGAATGAACTGAGGATGTCCCGAACGTTGGGGGAACGAAACATTTTCAAATTTAATAAGTCTATTTCTGACTTTTGGCCACTATTTGTATTTTATTTGTTAATTTCTTATTCAGACTCTCAAAAGTGCTTTATTTATATGGCAGATGCTCGTAAAATAAAATTTGATTTCCGAAAGCAACAATTTATTTACTGTGGTAGAAGTGTATGAGAGCTGAAACGTACAGCTATATTATACGGGTACATATTTTTCCCTATATCGAATCAGAGTTGTGTGTTCTTCTTTTAAATTGCCCTCGAGCTGTGTGGAGACCTCTGTAAACTCTATTCACGCAAATTTGGTTTCGTCTAGACTTCAGTAATAGAGTTTGTTTGTTTGAAGAAATGAAGAATCATAACATTGTTGTCCTCTACATTTTTTCCTACGTTGTTATCTTACAGACATGCTGCATTATTCAATTTTGTATTCTAGCATATTTACTTTGTAAGTCGTACTACGCTACATTATTAACGTATATGACACGGAAACGTATATTTATCAGTTATATAGATATATAATTTATATATAAATACAAGTTCGCCGAGGAATTAATTACTTTTCAAAATTATCAATGCTAAAAATAAACACAAATCCAGTTATAAATTACTTTTAATACAAATAACAATTGTCGTTAGTAAATGAAAATAAGAATATTTATACTTATATGAAATAAAAAAATTAAGGAATAAATAAGTATGCTAACATATGAGAAAAATTAATAAGTATTACTAGTTAACTTTTTCTGACCTCTAGGTTCGGTTATTTATTTAACGATTAAATTTTGTTGTTGGGGTCTGATGCAACACTCCATGCTAACCTATACTGCGCAGTCCTTTTCATTACTACATAGCTATCACATCCTACATCTTCCCTAATTTTCTTAGCGTATTCCATCCTTCGTCTCCCTCTTCTGTGCTTATACCACAAACTTCCCTATAATGCCAATTTTAGAAGACCCTCATGTCTCAAAGCATGGCCTATTAATCTGTCTCTTCCCCTGGTCAATGTCTTCCAAATGGTTCTCTCTTCCCCTATTCTCTTTATAAATTCTTGGTTAGTTACCTTATCCACCCATCTGATTTTCAAAATTCTCCTATAAAACCACATTTCGAAAGCTTCTATTCTTTTTCTGTCCGCAACTTCTGTCGTCCATGTTTCGCACCCATATAACGCTAACTCCATACGAACATTTCTAACAATGATTTCCTAATATTCACACTTCCTTGCCTGTGCTGTCTTCCCTTTTGTCTACTATACGTATACCATCCCTAGTTATTATTCTTCCCAAGTAGCAGAATATCTTAACTTCCTTCAAAATATCCCTTTTTGGAACTTCTGTGGTATGTTTATTAGATTACATTTACGTCAGATAAATATGACTATTAATCTGAAGGAAAATGGAGTGCCACTGATTTATTAAAGCAATACATTATTAAATTGTTATACTCGTAAAAATATGGCTATTAATTTATTAATATGCACTTAAATGATTCATTTGGCAGGGGATGACAATGTTACCATTACCATTATCATTTTTTGCTGAAGACTTTAAAATCATATACGATTTAAAATAAATAACTTGACGTGACATGTAAACACTTAATTCGACTTTACGATATTTACAAATACCTTTTGGAAACTGTTCGGGTAAAATTAAAGTGAATTAAATCCGGTAAGAAACAAAGAATATATTTATAGATTTACATAGATTTTGATTTATTGTTGTTTCCATTAGTCCTCGATTGAGGAATTAGGATACGTCATACATTAAATGAAGTAATAAATAATTATAATAACAAAATAAAATAACATAATTAACTACATGTAATTTTTAAATAAATAACTACAACAAACAGGTAATAGTTTAAAATCGTTATAAACTCTACACGCACTCTAGAGAACACACACACATATATTCATAAGTAAAGGAGATTTAACTTCTTGGAGCTGCACGAAGAGGAATATGACTTTATGTAGAAGCTTCAGAAAATACATCAAACTAAAGACCAAAAGAGCAGAAAAATCATACAGAAAAATTTAAAGTTTTGTAATAGGTATTTTTACAAAGCAACACATTAACAATTTTGCAGAAAAATTAATTACAAATAATTAGGGGAATGGTCAAGGAACTCCTGTACAGAGTAAACCGCCCCAATTAACAGAATATTTTTACACTGATTCACGAAACTTTTGTAGTTATTATTGTTCTTAACCTGTGGAGGAAGGCTGTTATATAAAATTATCCCGGTATGGTGTACACTTTTCTAGTAAAGAGCAAGGCGATGCTTGTCAGATCTTATATTAGTTTTAAGACCAAAATTATTTGAGGAAAAAAGAAATACAAGCAAAGAATTGCATGTATCTCGATGATTTAACGCATTTTTGCGTCTTTCTGCACAATAATTTAAGACACTATGAAAAGTAAAGTAAAGACCTATAAACTAAGGTTAAATACAAATTCACCGAAGCACTTATAGTAAGAGATCATACAATTAATCGTAAATTTCGGTGTCAAGTTTAATATTCACGGTGTTGGGCCTTTTTTTAATACGGGTGTTTCTTAAATAATAATTTTTCAGTAATGAAGTTCCTTGTCGAATATTGTGGCATTTAAAAATCAGAACAAAGATTAAAATTGTATTTGTGTTCACTAATAATCAGTTTTACATTGACATTATGTTCTTTTATATTATAATCAATTACCTTTTTGTTTGGGTGATGTACCATAAAATTAATTTTATAATCAATATTACTCTTGGCGAAAAAATAAATATAAAGTTTGATAGACGATATAATACAAAACAAACGTTTATTAATTTTATGCAATAGGTAGTTTGTCTCTGCATAAAAGTCTAATTACACATACAGAAAAAGTAATTAAGGAAATCATAGAATAATAATCCTCCACTTCAATTTATAATAAAATTCAATAATAAAAATTTACTCTTTTTAAAGTCTTTGTAAAGTATAAGAAAATTAAAAGATTTAAGATCATTATATAAATTCAAAGTAAGAATTATCAGATTTACTATAATTATTTTACAAACAAAAATTGTGTAGAAAATTGAGTTTCTTTTAATCACACAATTAGAATAATAAAAATGGAAACATTCCGGCTATATTTTTATCCTGAAAAATATAAATGGCACATAGCTTTTGATGGGTATTCTGACCGGTTTTACAAGTGAATAAAATCGAGATAAGAAGCAAGAATAGATAATAAAAATTGAAGTTGCATTAAACATAGTTTAAATTGACAAAGGCAATTTTTCGAGATACCTGATGATTTTTGTGTCAATATATAGTTTTTCCACACAGAATTTGTACTGTGGCTGTCGTGTTCACTAGCTAGTCCACGTCACGCTGGGCCTTGATTTCCCCCTGATTGATGAACAGTTGTTGGAGGTGATTCTCAGCGTTCTCAGCGGGGCTAAAGTTACACCCTGAGCTCGGGGAACGAGGATCCTATATCTGACTTAGAAAAAAAGTGAAAACCTTTTCAAGATTAACCACACACTGCAACTCTCCCAATTAACTGTACTCTCTCAGCTTCTACGCTGATCGAACAGTTGGGGCGTCTCTTTCTCACAGTCAGCCTCGTTTCTTATCCGGAATTTGGATAATTTGAACCAATTATAACATCACAGCCATACTGCGGAGCGAAAATTGACCCTGTAGCGTGTGATCCGAAACAGATACCGTCAGAAATTAGTTAGTCCGGTGCGCAGACTAATATCGTCAGCCGAGATGATTGAAGAGTTGTAAAGTTTCTACCTGTTTCACTAGCTAGCTCCTCCATTGTCTTCTGCTGCTGTGTAACCCAAGAACTTTTTTTTTGGTTAACAGGCTACATGAGGGTGATCCTGAAACAGGCAACTCCCCTTTAATAGCATAGGAAGGGAATTGAAAAAGGGGAGATGCCTATCTTCGTCCTTTAAAACGAAATCTAATTTTCTATCTAACTGCAGGTTCAAGTGAGGAAAGTGTCCTTTTCAAGTCAATTTATTGTCAGCGGCGATTTCCTGATATGTTCCACGGAATGCGTTCTGTGGGATTTGAACCCATTCACATCTGGGATGGTAAGTCCTAAAGATAGTACCAGCTTTACGTGACTTGAGCCCGTCTTACAACTAGGATGGTGGGTCCCAGAGAATGATGAATTATGCTGCCACGCACAACTTCTGTTGCCCTTGCCAGGAATCGAACCCAGGATCCACTGTGATGTGAGGCAGAGACGCTATCCATACGTCACTTGAGGTCAATTCGTCGTCCGGAATTTAGTAATCTTGCATATCTTGAACTCTAGTCTAAGGAAGTGGAAATGCTTCAAATGAAGCTCAGTAAAGCATATAGCTAATTTTAGAAGAAAGATAAGAATGGAAAAATGCCAACCTGACCAGGGACTCGATATCCAGCCGGACGCTCTACCAACGGCGCTAATCCGAGTAAATCTCGAACTAAAAACGAATAAATAGCTAGGAGACGAATACTTAATTACAATAAAGCAAAACTAATTAGCTTGCGATAATTGATCACCACATTATGCACACATATTACAGATTAATATTTTTTAAACAAATCAAAGACTTAAGAAATAAATAGTTTTAAAATATTGGTAATCACAGTGTTGCATTTATGTTAATTCGATGTACATGTAAATTTAGTATCCAGTAGATATTTTTAACTTCATTGCATAGTGGAATAAATAAATAATACGATTTTACTCGGATGATGCGAGAAAGATCTTGGCACAAGGGTTCTGATTTTATTAGGAAAAGGAGCTCAGGTTAAAAATAAATTATGACAACTCAGAAAAGAATTGATGTCGAACTGAAATACGTTTACGAAGAGTTATTTTATGAAGAGAGTTGGTCTTGGTAGTTTCACAATATGAGGACACTTGGCTCCGTACGGCACATTACAGTCCATTCATTTCTTTGTTTCCCTTTACCCCACTCAGTGCAGAGCAAAGTCTGATGAAGTCTGTGGAACAATAGCTGGCAGCGTCGGTTAATAAACACACACCGAAGAGCAGCTCAGAGAACAAACATGCTCAGATATGAGTTGTGCGTGAAAACGTCATTGCTCTGCGTAAATACGCGAATCGACAGTCACCTCTTACATCTTCTCTTGAATCCAAAATAGTTTACAAAAATTATTGCCTTTACTTTTAACTTTTATTTTTGTGAAGACAAGTGCTACTCGAAATTGACAAGACGTTAAAAATTTCCTGAATAATTATTTTCAGTTATATAACAACTGCTATATTAGAATATATAATCAATAGTTTTAATTTTAAGTAGTTTTGGAATTATAATAAGCTTGCATCCCATCCTCTTTACGGCCAGAGTAAGCTTTTCGTGCTTAATGTTACTTTAATATGTTAATCATACCTCAATCTTCTAATGTAATTTCTTCTTTTGCTATTCCCTCGCACTGCTAAAAGAGAGAGATTTTATTTATCTCCGAAGGGAGTCAGAAGTAATTAGAATTCAAGATCCAGAAAAGAAAGTAGAAATCCAGGAAGGAGTAAACAAGGATGCACTCTGTCACCATGCTGTTTAACGTATATATAGAAGAGACAATGAAAAAGTTAAAACGGAATATGGAAAAGGAATCATACCGAAAGAAGAAGAAGAAAACCCTGCGCTTTGCCGATGATATTGTAGTATTGATGGAGTTTGAAGAAGAATTGGAAACCATAATAAATGGCATGAACGTAGTCCCGGAGAAAGAGTTCAAAATAAGGATTAATATAAAGAAAACCAAGGTAGTATGAGAATGTGAAGTGATATTTTGAAAGAAGTTAAGGAACTATGCTACTTGGGCAGCATAATAACCAGGGATGGTAGAAGTATAGTAGACGTAGAGTAGGATAGCACAGGCAAGGGAAGGTTTTCCCAAATAAGAGGATATTACTTACGAGTTATATAAATGTGAATATTAGGAAATAATTTGCTCAATATGTTTGTATGGAGAGTGGTGTTCTGTGGGTGCGACGGTATGACTTGTAGAAAGGAAAATAATAGAAGCCTTTGAAATGTGGTGCTATAGAAGAAGCTAAAAATCGGATGGTTGGATAGACTTAGTTACGAGGAAATTCTAAACAGAATAGGGGAAGAGCGAACAATATGGAGCATTAGAGGGAAGTGTATGGGGTAAGAACAGAAGGGAAGGCCAAATATGGAATACGATAAACAGATTAGGGAGTAATCTTGATGTGGTAGTTGTGCGGTAAGGAAAGGCTTGCGCAAGATAGGTTAGTATTGTAACGCCTATAAAATTTCAGATAAATTAAGTTAACATTTTGTGTAAAATTCTGTAGAGAACAGTCCTGAGATATTCGCAAGGCAGGCACCATTTCGTGGAAAAACCAGACAAGGCAAGCAAAACAATAACTTGTAGCTTGACGGGTGCAGTCTTTGTCTCAAAGGTATTTGCGTCTCACCGAAAAAACCCAGTTCCCCAGGATTGCTAGGGTGGCCCCTCCCAAAATTTGAATTTTTGGAGAGGAAGGGTAGGAACGCCAACCCCATTGGAGGACCTGGGAAAAATAGAAAGAGCAGGGAGACGAACCACGTTTGAGGAGAGGTTAGTTTTGAGGTAGAAAGGACCTCGCCAGGGGATTTCAAAAAGTAGAGTCGGAGGTGAGAGGACGACACGACTGATTGACTTCGATTCAGAGCTAAGAGGACAAGCGGCCTGGCTGCAAGGACAAGGAAACAACACCAAAATTCGAGGCTTGCCTCTATGCTGACCCGGAAGCTGCCTTTGTGTAAAACCCAGGACTGCCGGTCAACAAACAAACTTGGAAAGACGCATGTACAGTAAGGAACCAAGGCAATAATCTCGCTCTGCTAATGTGTATAAACACGTGATACAACCCTGAGGGAAAGTAGATTCTATTTACTAAGTCTCTTGCAATATAATTTCTAATTAAGGCTGAGCTAGGAAAATTAAATTCATTAAATTAAATTTATAATCTTGTTTTTAGTTTTGTTAAGAATAAAAATTGTTAAAATCTCAAAGTAGATATTTATTGGCGCCCACCCATCTAAACATAACTAATATTTAATATATTTATAAATAATAAAAAACTAAGTCACAGTATTGAGGGTTTAATTTGACCAGTCTTAGGACTGATTAGCGCAACGAAAAATATTTCATTTAAGAAGTGTATGCACTTGGCTCGCAGATTTAGGGTATACGGTACAAGGTTTCCGCATTTTCCATTGGATGAGTCGACCAGTTCCCTATTATACCAGTGCAGACACGGAGAAAGGAATGCGGTGATCCCATAGAAAACTTCTCTCGTGTCATTCGCAATCGTGTTAGAATAGTACTCAATAGCCAGACCGACCTACTAATGCTGGTTTCTAGTCTTTCCACGTATCACGTTTCAGTGAATCATAGTGTAAAATCCTTATACTATAGCCTGGGACTCCTAATCAACCCTTTTCTACTTTGCTTTCCATTCACATCTCCCCTTTTCAATTCCCTTCCAATGATATTAAACGGGAGTTGTCTGCGATCCCAAAAAAAATTAAGTGATACAATATTCTCAAATTTATTAATCGCCTCAGAGAAAAACAGTTTGTCGTTTTTCTGTAAAGTAAACATTGCTAGTTTAAATCTGGCTTTGGAACTGCAGGTTTTTCTCAGATTGGCAGTTTTCTAATGCTAAAAACGTTCTACTGCCTTACATGACATCGAAAACTAGATTTGAGCAAAAGGTGTTTGTGGAGAAAATTGAACAAAGCCAACTAAACTGGCTGAAGTATAGTTTGCATTAATATCACACAAAAATCGTTACAAACAATTATTCTATTCTATACAAAAATATTATCCTATTTATATAAACAAGTATAAAAATAAAATATGTGCCTTTAATGGCATGATGAAATAATGAGTAAATATGTAAAATTTTACCGAATATATATGTATCCAAAACTCAACATTCAGTAAAAGAATTTATATTAGTGATGTGTTTTTTCTACTGCATTATTTAAAGGTTTCAACCTGCAAGCGGAGTTAAGTTATGGAAAACACATTAGGCATATGCAGATGTATGCGACATTTGAAATACTAATTCCTGATAAATGTTGCATGAAATTTTGACCCTGACTACATCAATTTTTTTAATAACTCTGCTAATTACTACTTATTTTTCTACCCTTAGTTATAAAATCACAACATGGATGTATACAAATACTTTTAGAAAATTGATTATTTATTATTCGTTATCTCTAATAGCAACTAATTGGATAGGAACCAGTGACACACGTATAATATATATATAATACTAGCTAACCCCTGCGACTTCGTTCGCGACGAAATAGTTATTTTTATTTTGTCCTAAAAACAAAACAAAAGGTTCAGACGATGTCATTTCTTAGCTATGAATATTAAATTCGAACTAGAATAAATAATAATAAAGAAAAATATTTCAAAAACATAGTGTTTATTGTAATGCTTTTTGATACACAACATAGTTTTGTTTTCCATCGCGTAAATAAATAATGTTGATTTTTTTTCCGACGCGGGAACAGGCGTCATACAGTTGGCCATGTGGAAAACATGGATTTTCAGGATTTATTCCACAAACACTTAACGACTGCCCTTGCTATTTATTTATCGACATTGCAAATGCAAGCCGCACTGGAAATTGTAACCGTTTAAAGTAGAATGACATGTAGTTCAGAATCACAGGGATGCGTGGAATTAAAATGTCTTCGCCTTTGTACTTTGCTTTTAAAATTGTGGCTTCGATAACGTTGTTCATTAATTTCTTCGCTGTTAGCCGGGTGCCATTACAATGACGTGGCTGGTTTATGCTCCGCCGATGTAAAACAATATTCCAGTTTTAGTTTTCTTTTTTTTCCGTTTAAATCCTGAAACAGGCAACTCTCCTTTAATAGCATAGGAAAGTGAATTGAAAAAAGGGGGGTGCGAAAGGTAGCCAATGGTTAACTAGGGCTGGACTATGGTTTAAGGATCCTACCCGGTGTTTCACCTAAAGGTGAAAACCTGCAGGAAAAACCTTAGAAAACCTGCATCAGGTAGGTCGGGCATTGGGTACTATCCTTACACCCTTCCGAATGACGCGAGAAGAATTTGCTGTAGGGTCTCCACAAGTTTTAGGAGGCAGTTGGCCGACTGATCCAATGGGATCCGTGGACAACTCTTGTCATATGCCCAAGGTCTTCGACCCCAGTACATAAGGGTTTCTTAATTTTCAGCCACGACGACAATAGCGACTTAATCAATTGTTGGCGGATGAAAACGTCTACAGGCGTCTTATCGGCTCTAATGACACTTTTGTGGTTATCAGATGGCATGCGCTCCAATGCGGTTTTGAATAATGCAACTAATTCGTTGTAATGAAGGAAAAATGTTTGGAGTTGTTCCACAATTGGTCTTTTTACCGAATCATTGTGTTCACATCGCTGATCGACTTGTCTTGCTGAATCGCCCATGAAATAAATTTTCAAAAACTTGCAGTCACTATTCGACGTTGGCTATAAGGAACCCGTTCGATGATATATTTCAAAGGTAAACAAATGTAAAATAGATAATTGTGTAGCGAAGTGTTTGTACCGCCATGTGACAGACAAAATACGTTGGCAGCACTGCTATTCTCTCATCAAGTTCTGCACTCAATTCTGGTTGATTTTGGCAATTCATAGCTACCAACGTACTTTACACCAAGTCAACTGAAAGCCACATAGCCACATAGTGGTAAAAGTTTATTGTTTCCCATTATACTTACTTCGAAAGTCGGCATAAAGTTATCTCGTATAACTTGTGTTGCCCCAAATGACGTCATTTGAAAGCAATTATTGTATTGTTGGATATGAGTCAAAAAATGTTTAGAATCAGGTCCATTTTCAGAAACCAATGAATGTAATGGCTCTGGTAGTGGCACCTGGCGTCAATTTGACTTGGCCACTGGCGCAACACAATCCAGTGGCTTCATTTTTAAACTTAAATGCATTGCAATGTGGACACACAACGTTCATTGGTCCAATAGCAACGATTTGAAGTGAACTGTAATCGATTGCCACGTTATAATTGAATGCAGATCGTTAAGGAATAAACGGAAAATTTCTACATTGTTGATTTCGATTCCATTCAACTTCATTTCACCCTTCGCATTGCTCCTCAGTATGACTTGCTCGTTTACTTCTTTGACTTGCAGCATTGCGAGTTCTGCGACCTAAGTTGGTACGTCTAATTGGTGGCATTTTGAAGAAGGAACTTATTCACTTAGTTTTTCTGTATAACCATGTATACTACGCGATATGGCGTGGGCAATATGGAGGGGGAAATGGAAGGTCGTACAGGCAGATTTCGTACAGGCAGATTTCCACGACTCGTCAGGACGACTAAACATTTGAAAACCTGTATAAACGGTCGATATTTAATACAATAAATATTGATAGGATCAATTATATTGATACTTTTCCTTCGATGTTGTTTGTGTATAATTTCATTGAAGGGGAGTACCTTTAGGGATGGGGATGGGGGATCATTAATAAAAATATCGCGAAAACAACTGAAATTATTGTCTATTCCAGAGTTATTGTAGTCACTGAGCTTAATTATTACAATCAACATGCCGGTTAAGTTGCAATTGAAATTGCGTAAAAAAAGTTCCACGTACAATCGCCAACGGGATGTGTTTTTGACCAAATTTTGTACACGTTTCCTTTCTGATAAAAAAAAGCACTGTGGGGGTAAGAGATGATGACTGGGTGAAATTAAACAAAACATACTAAAACTATTTGCGACTAATAAATATTTTTCTCGTTCAATGAGACTGCCATAGATTTTGTTTCTATGTGATTTCAACCCCTTTAGGCGAGGCAGGTGAATATCCTAGAGGATGCCGGTGGAAAGACGTTTACAAAAAAAAACAACCGGGATTGCTAACCGGTAACCAAAAATTGTGCTTTTGTGTGCAGAATTACTCATTACATTGGTGTCCATCATGCTGTTACATACTTCAACGATGGTGAAAAAAAAAGAACACAAATTTTTAATGAGTTAGCCACAAAACCAGGCGTTAACTGCCTTTAACAAAGCAGGTAAAGCTTTGATGTTCTTCAAGATAGCAATTTAAGTTAATGAAAGTATAAAAAGAAGAATACTAATAATAAAGGAGAAGGAAATCGGGATAATTGAAAATAAATGTAAATTTAGTTCATAACGTTAAATGTCTTTCGCCAAAAGAATGTTTTATTAGATTTCAGTACGCATTACATAAAAAGATTTATTTATGAATAAAATTAAAAGCCAAAATCAGTCCTCATTTTTGTCAACTTTATTTAACGTCTTCCGTCAGTGTACAGGAGCCACATTCATCATTTACATATATATATATATATATATATATATATATATATATATATACAGTGTACCAGAGAGGGTACTGCTACCAAGTTTAATGACAATCAACATGCCGGTTAACTTATAAAAACATCAAGTCAATTCTAATGAAATTTCTTTATCCCATGGCAGCATACAATGTTGTGATCAAACATTCTGTATGCTATGTTTACGTCACTTCCCCTAGCGCCACAGACGGCCACTAAGAGAATTGCGTATTATAAATTATTAAAATGAGTTATACAATTCATTAACTGTTAACATCATCCCATACTTATACAATAACAATTAAACTAAAATCTAAAATTAACAGTTACAACTAAGGTTTTAACCGTTCCAATTTCGTTTCTCTAACTCATAGCTATATTGATATTCTTATCTATATAAAAATACCTTCTAAAATTCTCCTTTTGAACGCATTATATTAGCTATGTAAGACCTTAACCTCATTCCAGGCTACGTGACTCATTCTTCATGTGCTTGGAGAAAGCCGTGTTTGTTTTAGAACTGTTCTTTAAGTTGCTTTTATGTAAGTAAAGGCTATTATTTTGGTTCATAGCAGTATGAACAATACAAATTTTATCACAATTAGCACATATTATGCTATAAATTACCTCATTGTGGTTCTCTTACTGTAACTTGCTTTTCATACTATGCAAAAGGCAATAAATCTTGCACTCTGGTCTGGCAACGAGGTTTCATAAAACCCATGCTTTTTGAAAATCTTTTCTGACCTTAAGATAAAATAATTAAAATTGCCCCAAACAAAGTTTACAAGTCGTTAAAATATATGTAAAAGTATTTATAAATTTAATTGCAATTAAAAGGAAAGAAAACCAATTTTAGATGATCAGTTAAATTAATACATCACACATAAACGAAAAACCCAAATTGTAACATAATTTCTGATCGCTGCCAAGCTCGTACTAGATCGTTAAGGGAAAGGTATCACATTGAAGCTCCACGTTCGATACGTCATTTTATGTAGAACGGAGTAAAATATAATTAAAACACCTTCCCTAGACGTCAAGGATTGTAAACCTGACAGTATCTCTGTAGAGCGTATTCTTCGTCACAAGTTGCCCTCCATATACAGCCGGGATCTAGCGTCGGTTCCCGTCCGTTTGTTTTAGTTCTGAGAGCCGAATCATTTCGCACAGACCCCTGCCGTGTGTAAACGCCCTGACAAATTGATCTTTAACAATCGATTTGTCTTTAACCTATGAAACCAACCACGTGATATTTCAAAATTTGTCGTTTTCGTGGGTCCCCTTTTTCCCACGCAAGCTGTATGTGGTAATTCAGCAGGCCGTATATTATGGTTAGTGACCAAAAGATATTCTGATGTTGATTCCAGCTTTACAACCCTTGCTAACTTAACATTAACAAATAATCAAATATCCAATATCGCGCTATAAAAGTTTCAACCTCTAAGTCATAATTTTCATATTCTTAAATTTCATGATTCTTTAAAATGAACCATATAAGATTCAAAATTTAGGAACGAAATGTCGTGTTTTTACTTACATGTTTATTTACTATTTACTTAAACAGGATAATCGAGAAAGTATTTTTTTAATGTGATGAATAAATATACTTTAATTAGAGAGGACATTTGAAGAATTTAAAGAACAAAAACTTTGAAAGAAAGTTCTCACGATATTACTTTCAAATTTGGTACAATTGTTCTTGGCCTAAGTAGTACTGAAACTAAAGTTTTATAAGAATTGATAATCATATGTCAGAATAAAAATAATAAATAAAATTCTTAAAATCCCTGCTTTTTTGAAAGTGAATATTGAAATATTTGTCTCACCAAAAAATGTTATATCTATCTTTGATGTAACTCCTGGGAGTAGTTGCAGTGTTTTTGGAGATTTATGTACCTGAGCAAGCACTTGTCAAAAATTTTGTTAATAAAAGTAGTACCGAGAAAATTATTTTTAAGATGCCAATTATTGTAGTAGGAAAGGTAATTTATGTTTTTATCATTCTTAATGATTTTATTCACACATGTATGAAAATCACAACCCTGTATCAAATAGTGAGAAATTTAATGGGCCTAAAAGACGGATCAATTTCCTTAATATTACGCAATCATTGACATTCCACAGCCTTAGCTCAGACCTTTGATCACTTTTCTTCTGTTCTTTAGAGTAAAATTAAAGCATATAACAAATTAATAAATGAAAAGGGAGAAACCCCAATTTTTAAGCGTATTCTTCTTTATTATTCTATAAATTTTTTAAAAAATAATTATTTAGTTATCATAGAAATGTAACGCTGGCACAGAGCTTGCCGAAAACACTTGAAACAACTGAATAATAAAACAAGAAAAAAGTGATTTAATAATGATCTATAAAAAATTTACTGGCAGTAATTTATTGTCCAAATGAAAGTAAGTTATTTGATCATAACTTTTGTTTTACTCTATCTGTCCATTTATATAAAATTTAATGCAGTAAAATTATTATTGAAGAAGTACGTAATGTAAACTAATAATTGATCTGAGATTTTTGAAACGTTACTTTCCAAATCGGTCTTGACAACCTGAAATTAAGTATATATCGGAATCTGCAGGAGACAAAGTACTATTTACGAAGCAGCCGTGTCTTCCAAACATGAAAGCTGTTCATGTCAGTCAAGCTGGGCTGTAAATGTAATCAGTTTCCATTTCCGGACTGTCGAGATCACTCCCGTAGTACATGTTCAAAGAGCCAGTTGGTGTGCATGCATTACTCAAAGCCGGCTTCTCGACCTCCCCCACGGGTAAATTCAGTCAAGGCTCTGCACGACCTGCAGTTTGCTCAGCGACAATCTTCCTCAAAAGGAATTTGGCTATAGTCCCGGGATATATTCCCTTCAGGGTCCACCGTAAAGCTACCATAGCTTCATCCTCTGCTCTAATTCATCTATGTCCGTGATATCGCTTTGAGAACCACAGCACTTTCCTGCGAGCTATTCGTAAATCAGTGTCAAACAACTCAACATAAAATAGAATTCATTTACCACATCAGAGATTTATTAATCTATAATAATGCTATAATTTTGAATTTACGTGTAATGATTTACATTGATAACAATGTAGAGTATCCCGATTGTTTTACTCTGGATAGTTTTATTCATCCCAAAAAGATACGTTAACATATTATTAGTTTTATTTAATAATAACGTCTGAAATTTTCTAATATTTTCAACTGTTTCAGTTATATATATATATATATTGTTTGTTTGGAATGTGGTGTTATATGGGTGCGAAACACTTCTTAGCACTTGGTCACGCCATAACTGGAGAACGACTTTACCGATTTCATTAATCATGCAAGGTTCTTACGGAAGGAAAAATTAAGAAAATTGAGCAGAAAATAGGAAAATTTCAGAAAACTTATCTACGAGAATGCTGCTTTTTCATCCGCGCGTTTGAATTCAAAACTGAATGAAGGTTGCCTATATCCTCCCCCGCCTGGATGACCTTCCATTTCCACCATATTGCACACACCATATCGATTTTTGGTAAGTTTTGATAGAATAATACGTAGTATACATCAGTCGGGGTAAGAATCGGCTACCACCCCTAGGGGCGGGGGTGATGCGGGAGCAAAATTTTAAATAAGCAAAAACGGCCAATATTTTTATCATATAAATACATTCTTGGATCAATAGCAGTATCATTTTAACCCGAGACATAATCAAAGGGGAGTTTTCTTAGGGGTGGAAGTGGAGAGGCATCATAAAAATAACTAGAAAACAATCGAGATCGGGCTTTAAACAGCTGTAATGTGACCCCCTGAGTTTAATTCTGTCATAACCAATGAAATTTAAGTTCCAGATCATCCCCTGAGTGGGGTTGGAAGGGGGTAAAATAGACATCCGCAAACTATCTTTAACATATGGAACAATTTCGACCTTATTTTGAACAGATTTTCTTGACTAACCGAACTCAACACAATTAGGGTACAACCAATTGGAGCGGGGGCGGAGGGGCGGTAATTTTTTTAAAATCCATAATCCGCCGTTATTTCTTTAGTTAATTTGATAACGTTTTCGGTTAATTTGTGTTCCTATAATTTCAACCCCATTCATCGTGGTGCTCTAGGGGACGTCGTTTGAAAATAAAATAAAAATGTGAAGTTTGGTATGGAAATAGGTCCTATCGAAGTCTTCATTCTGACATTTTGAAAGCGAATTAAATTGCAGTTCAACCCCTAACAGGAGGATGGGACGGGGTAAAACACACTTCTGCTTAATACATCTAAAGGATAGAACAATTTTGACCAATTTTTTTCCATATTCATTGCGATCCAACACCAAATAAGTCACGCCTACCACTCTAGGGGGAAGGGTTGGAACTTTTATATGTAATGAAGGATCATGCGTGAGTCGAAATAATTGAGGTCAATAACAGATTTTCTCCGACAAGATTTGAGTATAATTTAAACCCCTTGCAGCATGTGAGGGGTGAGGGTGCAATTGAGTCATATGGAAATAACAAGGAAACTATCAAGTTTGATGTCGAGACACTGTGTTACATTATGACTTTTAATCTGCGATTAAATGGGGCAGCATTTATATTCTGTTACAGTACTGGAAATAGTTTTAACCCCGTTATTGTACTGCGGGAGTATTTTTGAATGTCTCGGGATACTGGGAGTATATTTGAGGTTCATATTGTGACGTTTTCGATGCCGGTTTAGTCATGTGTTGCCCAATACCCGGGAAACGTCGAGTACCCCGCTAGTTAATGGTAAAAAGTGAAAGGAACATTCACTGCAACGAGTCTAACAGAAAAAAACCTGTACGTAATCAAGTGTCGACGACATAATGTTCTGGTTTTGATTCCCGAATATTTTAACGATCGAAAACTGCGAGTCCATGTTGGGAAAGAACTCTCAAATACAGTTTAAATTACCCAGGGAAATTCAATAATAGTTTTAACGAGAAATGAGCGAAAAGAAATTAATTTTATAAAATGGAACTTGAATATTGCGAAAGAGACGAAACGATCCGCTTACAAATAGTCAGGCCACTGATGGAATATGAAGCACCCTGTTGGGACTAGTATATGACTGAAAATGTTCTCTTTGGAGCAGAGAAATCGTATTGTTTAAACTCTGGACAACACATCCATTGGGAATCACGGACACTACGAATAAAAAGCTAGGCTTTGTTCCCTATGTAAAGCGTACAAGACTGCCTGGAGGGAAACAGAAACGGGAATGAAACGCACAAAATTACGCCCTCACTATCATTCATAACGAGAGCAGCAAACAATAAGGGTTTAGAAGGACTGTCCTAAAGGAATTATGGTGACAATTCCATTTTCCTAATAAAACGGAATTTCATTGAAACAAAAATTTAAGTTAATTTGTAGTAATTTTTATTCCTGCTTCCATGAAATTTCGTTTTATTAGGAAAAAGGAATTGTCAAAATCATTATATATATACATTTATTGGGATGGAATGATTATATTATATTTCTGATTTACGTAATTATGAGGTACATTAGTGTCAACATTTCTGGCTGATTTTTTTCGATTTTGAAAATATGAATATTATGCGATACAAGTATAATAATGAGATAGAGAAGTGGCTAACTAAAGCACCACACGCGCATGTTTGAGGATATATAGGCTGATGTATCTTTATGTTTAATTATAGGTGTTACTAGGAACAGCAACTCATTAAAGATTCTGTCATCCATCCTCAAATCGTCGATTAAATTAACGTAAAAAGGTTGCATGAAAATAATTCTTGACTGTGGTAATGTCTATTTTGTTTTCAAATAACAATGACTCTACTTTTCTATTACACTTCATTAATATAGTGTCATCAGAAAATCACACCTAATTTCAAACAATAATTTTAGGAATATATAAGAAGTAGAGGTCACAAAATGGGCCTTGTGGAATACAATGATATACTTTACCAATTTTAGATCTAAATCTGCTATATAATATATTTACTAAAAACAATTTCTCTGTGTTACTAACGATTAGAAGGGTTTGATTAAATTTTTTTTAATATACGCCACAGATTGCATAGACATCTACTTTTTAAAAATTTGTTTATAGTCGCACCTACTGCTAAGGTCATTAGTGGCTGTATACTATTAGGTGGAACTTATTATATATTTAAAGCCATTACAGTATGGTTCCTGAAACAACACAAAGCACAAGCCCGGGACCTGCGTGATGCGAGGCAGCGACGCTAACCACTACACCACAGGGGGTCGGCATCTCGTTATGCAAAGAATTTCATGATGGACTACATCAATGCCTCTGAAAAATCTAAAAATATTCCTAATATATATTTTTTTAAATTCATTTACCTTTATTTCTATAAATAAAAAAAGTTTAGGTTACTACTGGGTTACCAAATGAACATGAAAAATGATGTGATGTGGCTCAATATTTGATGTTTTTATTTTTGCTAAATGTTTCTGTTTTATAAATGACTATGAATTATTAAAGGCCGTAGGCAAATTTTTGGACGATTCCAAAAGTAAAGAATTTATTGGAATTTAGAGGACTCGTAGGTGTTATTTGTATCCAATTATTAGTACCTTTAGCAAATTCCGATTGGTGAATATAGAAGAAATCTTTTAAGTCTTTTGGTGCTTCATTTTTTCCGATGAACAATTATGGAATAGTGTAAAATGAACATCGGCTTATCCACATTAAAGTGCATAATCACTGGAAATAATTTCTTTCTTTCTTGTACTTCATTGTCTATATTATTAATTGATTCATAGTGTTAAATTTTATAATATTTCCGACTTGCAACGAAGCTCTTCTTGAGATCAAAGCGTTATTCCAAGACTTCATTAAGAAACAGTAAAAAGAAAAAAAAAAGTAAATTAAACTGACTCGCGGCTAATGTTTGTAAATACTGTGAGTTGAAATACAATATCACGGCTATAAAAACTTTCTTTGGATTATTAACTTTGTATTTAGTTGAATATTCTGCATTCAGAACGTCGTTTTTTTGAGCAGCACCGGAACTTGGCAGTAGTGTTTCTTAAAAAGAATACTGAAGTAAAATTATTACATAGAATGGTTGAGTAAAGAATTTGAAAAAGAAGACTATTATTATTCGTAGTTATGAACATAGCGATGAATGCTTATTAATAGAAAATGACAAAGTATCTGTGATTTGTAATTGGAATAAGTCACAATCGGGCGGGCCGAATCACGGGAAATTCTAGGTATATTGTAAATATTTAATGCTAAATTAATTTATATTTAGTACTTATTTGTACTTATACATAATGAAATCAGCGATGTTTTATTTTACGATATGTCATTATTTAAATACTGAGAATATGGTAAGCTTTAAAAGTGTGGAAAGTCTCTTGAAGTCGTTTTTGTAGACTAACAATTTGACTGTCATTAGTTAAAAGAATATATCAAGAGTCGATTAATAAAGAAAGAAGAAAGTAACAATATAGAAGAGAAATGGGAAAACTTGAAGGAGGAAATGACTAGAGCAGCCGACGAAAAAAATAGAAAGCGTGGATAACATAAGAAATAATAAAAATAATAAAAATGATTGAAGGAAGGCGTAAATATAAAAACGCAAGAGAGGAAAACGGTAAAGAGCAGTATATATGCTTGAAGAATGAGATAGATAGAAAGTGCAAAGCAGCCAAAGATGGGAGGATGTGATAGTTATGCTAAAATGAAAAAGTTTGTGTAAGATAGGTTTGCATGGAGGTTTCATGAGATCAGTGTTAGGACTAAATACTACAATAACACATAGGATCACCAGTATTCCTCAGAAAATAATTCACTTGGATTCAAACAATTTTTTATGGAGGGAATCTTCACTTTACCTCATTCCACAGAAATGCTGTTCTTGAGATTCTTGGGACTGGAACTGTGACAATGAACCCAAACGTTTAGATTCCTTTCAGCACAGCTCAGTGATAAATGAAGTAAAGGATGAAAATAATCAGTAAAAACTAAGTAGATGTAATAATTGTTTTTCTGAAGCTGTAAAGTCATATATACCGTTTACATGTAATAAACGTGTTGTTTTTCACATTGGTAACATTAATATATATTTTTTCCAACGACCCCCAGGGAATACCTATTTATATGTATGGTGCCAGCCAACTTGTTAAGAAAATTAGGTTTTAATAAGAAAATATTTAAATTTGTGTAGAGTTAGTTGCATCTCATTTGCAGTAAAATGTAAAATACTGACCAGAGCAATATTATCTTGTTATGGACACCGAGAAGTGAACTGCAAATGCTACTTGATTACTTAAAATTTCCGTAATTTCAACGTCCACCAATAAAAGTACATTGTAGATTACAATAGTCGCATTCATAAATTAGGAAATATTTCCACAAAGACACCCACGAAGCAAAAAAATGAATTTAAACAAACGCTAGCGTAGGGATGATTTGTACCTTGAAATGAATTGCTAGAGCTTGTGTTCGGCTAACCCACTTACTCTTTCCATTAATCAGGATTAACAGAACAGATGTGAAATGCTTCCAGTCCAGACGAAAATAAATTGCTACAAACAAATCAGTTGGGTTCTTTTAGCAGGTGTGATTGTTTCAATTAGTACCGAATTTATTTGTTTCATCGCCACAGCTCTAGTCAACGGCTTGGAAATAAAGTGGTAGCTACAGAAAAAGAGCAGTAAAAATGAAGTCAATCAAACATTAAATGCACGGGCAGTTAGAAATTCATTTTCACAGCGACGCTTTACATGAACGCAATTGTCTGTAATCGTATATCAAATACTCTTTCTATACAATTTAATTAATCACCTCTTTCTGATTAATGAATGTAACATTATATTATAATATAATAAATATACTGAAATTTACTATTGGTGTACATAAATAATTCAAATCTTCATGAATTTATTATAATTTTAATAATAATTATGCTTGTACTTCACTTTAATTCTTTTGGTACTATTCAAATTATTATTTTATTGCGTGGAAATAAATATTAGAGTAAGGCTACAGATCCAATAGGATTTTCCATATTTTTCAGTAATGGAAAAACTTTGAAATATTTGTATAATGAACAAGTCCCTGAAAAGTTTTTAACATAACTTAAATTTCGAAACGGGTGTGATGCTACTTTAATAATTAAACTCAATCCTGAATTATAACCCTATTTTAAAAAAATTGAACGTGTACAAATTTAGTACTTCTGATAAATACTAAATTAGTAGAATAATTTGTAATAAGTCACACAAGTACTTTCCTGATTCGTCAATTACGTGACTTTGAAGAAAAGCGTAATTGTGGCTTCATAATTAAAAAATTCGATTGCAAAAAGTTGGTAACACAATTTTACAAAAGTAAAAGTTAATATTATACAAATATGTTGTGCGAAAAATCTGTAACAGATACAATGTAATGAGTTTACACCGGAATATTTTGTTATAAAATCTATGGAAACGACCCATACTCTGATGCGACGCGCGGAAAGTTCAGGATAGGCTATCCGTTGTGCTCATAGTTTACTACGCCTTCCCGTAAGTTTAAGATCAAATGTTGGTATTAGGTTTAAAACAACAGTTTATCAACAGTTCTGCAAACCGGAAACACATTTTAGAGAAACGGCTCTAAATGACGAACGTCTTGTTCGGAAGCAAAGGTGGCAACGGCGAATCGTTTTCTTCTATCCTTGCAACTTTCCTGGGGAAGCTCGTATCTCATCAAACGCATGGATAATTTGGTCGGCGAGATCTACATCGATTTGCACTGCCGGTTCGTATACCCTGGCTTTTAGGATCCTCCACCAGAAGTAATCGAGGGAGTGAGATCTGGAGGCCGCGGAGGCTATGGGACAGGCTCCTCTCGTCCCATGCAGCATTTTCCAAATGTATCGCTCAAGTATTGATGTGCTCCAAGCGAGAAATAAAGGGGAAGCTCCGTCATGTTGAAAAAACATTCGATGACGAACGGGCAGTACACATAACTTATTTTGAATTAAATTCATGCATTGAGTCGCGGAAGAAGAAAGAACAGACTAACTAGTACATCATCCACCACCGTGCGGCCAACACGTTGACAGAAAATTACTTCCTGTGACAAAAGACGCGTGCCGATTTTCGTCAGACCACACGTGGCTATTGTTTCCACCTCTCCTACATTTCGCATGCCTACTCTCAACACATACTGCGTTCCCGCGGGTTTCCGTTCTCATCAGTATTGGAAAAATGTTTTGTTTTAGTTTACCTCTCAACCGTTATAACAAGAAATTGTTCTGTTGTTGTAGTGGTATTAAGTCCTAAGACTAATCTGATCAACTCTCCATGCTAGCCTATCTCTGAGCAAGCCTTTTTATTTTCCGCAAAACTACCACATCCCACACATCCTAAACTCCTTAGCGTATTCCATGCTTGGCCACTTTCTTCATCTCTTACCCGACACACTTCCCTCTAGTGCTAATTTTACAAGACCCTCATGGCTCAAAACGTGGCTTATAAATCTATCCCTTTCCTTGGTCAATGTCTTCCATATTGAAGAAATGCTTCCGGGTCTCCACCCGGTTAAAGACGTTTCGCCGGCTCCTGGTCAACGTCTTCCATTTTGTTGGTTATCCCCCTTTTTGATTAGAACTTCCTCGTTAGTGATTCTATCTAACCATCTGATTTTCAGCATTCTCTTATAGCACCGCATTTCAAAGGCTTCTGATCTTTTCATTTCTGGAACTCCTACTGTCGCACCCATTTAACGCCACGTTCCCTACAAACATTTTTAGCAACGATTTCCTAATATTCACACTTCTATTACCCGTAAGTAAATTCGTTTTTTTCACGAAAGCCTTCCTTGCCTGTGCTATCCTACTCTTTATGTCTACTATACTGCTACCATCCCTAGTTATTACTCTTCCCAAGTAACAGAATTCTTTAACTTCCTTCAAAATATCCCTTGACATCCTTTATTATTCCACTGTTTCCTATACTACACTCCATTGCTTTTGTTTTTCCTCTATTCATCCTCATATTGAACTCTTTCTCCAGGACACCGTTCATGCAACTTATTATGTTTTCCAAGTATTCTTCTGACCCCCCTAATACTACAAAGCACAGGGTTTTTATGTCCTCTCCTCGCAGTATGATTCGTTTACCATATTCTGTTTTAACTTCTTCATTGCCTGTTCCACCACGTAAGTATTGATAAACTCCGGGTCAGCAATGTAAAAAATGTTAATAATTTTTGTAGCACAATAATACGTACTCTTAAAAATGATAAAGTATTACAATAATATAACATCAAATTAGTCAATTAATGAGGAAATTATATAGTTAAATGAGTAATTACTTATATCAGCGATACCTGTTCAGTAAATATAGAATGATTATCAAACGTTTCATTGACTGACTTTGAGAGAAAATAGACAAACTTACAATATGCAAAGGGACGATGGGAATTCTCAGACAAAATTGTAAAAATCCGAAGTTAGTCAGAGTGATGCATTGGGACAAAATAATTTTCGTTTCAATCAAATAATAAACCATTTCATTTATTTTCAATTAAGATAATATCAGCCCAATATATTGTTGTTTTCTTCGTTGCGCACAGAGTAGGCATGGAAGAGAGAGATAAATAAACATTTTTCAAATCGATGTAATAAAAAAGGCTTCGAAGCTATTACTGTTTAAGCTATTTTTACTTTTTACAACAGTACGGTCACAGAAATTTAATTTCGGACCGCCAAAATGAATTTGACATTCTATGAATGAAGTCGCTAACTGGTGCATACTGAAAGGAAATTAATTCCTTTTGTGCCTCAGAATTCAGATATTACGCCAAGGGCAAAGCATGAAATTGTTATGGTAGAGGTTTTGACAGTGTAATAACGCTTGAGGAATTGTACTACATTAATCCGTGTAATTATAAGCTTAATATTTTTATTCTTTAACGAGTAATAAATGCGGTTTGATTAAAATTAATGTTGGATTTGAATTATTTTTGTAACCTCAAAAGTTGACACTATTTACTCTACACATTTTATTGTACATGTTTTTCTTAGGTATTCAGAGCTTAGAAACTCTCTATTTATTGATAATTCACTCATAAATTGTTTTATGCTGAATTGTTCTCATTTAAATAATTTATTTTAAATCCATATCTTACCATTATAAATACCAGTTCGCCATTCTACTGGAACATTTGTCTTCTTCTTCAAGTCCGGTGTACGCACCTTGCTCCCAAAATAAGAACTTTCGTTTACTATAAAATTTAAATTCTTTGGTAGTATAAAAACGGTTTGTTTATGAGAATTAATTATCTTTAAATACTCTGCTACCAATGTTTAGCCATAGTCATGAAGTTCATATTTTCCTATCGGCCAAGTCAAATAGCTTGGATTATTTTCAAACAATGAAAAGTTAGATAACGGCTAAAGATATAGAAGCTGATTTGGTTGGGGTTCATGGAATATCTACCACAGTGTTAAAATCCCTTTAAAACTGACGAATGAGTTTCATATATGCCGGACTTCCACGAGTAATGAACGTCGGTCTGGACGACTGCTGAAATTAGCTTCTCCGAAATTAGTAAAATAGCAGGTACGGTGTTAAGTGATTGGTAGTTCAAATTGCGCGAACCCTTTGACAGACATTACAGCTCAGCGGTTTCCGTTTTCATGAAACACTATGATTAAAAATATCTACATAGACGGACGCCGCTTTTGCCCTTAATGGAAAATAAACTAAATCGGTTTGATGAGTTTCTACGTTGATAGTTTTTGATGATACAGGGATCCATCACCACACTTTAAACGTACAGTAGTATCAGAGATAATGGTTTTCGGCAGTCTAGACGAAAGAAGTGGAAAACCGCGAAAACGTGTGGGAAACCGATAGGCATGGGTTTAATGCGATAACACGGAAAATCTATTGTGTTCAAAAAGATTGAACAATAAATCGAGAATATTATGCGTCCATATGGGACCGTTTGAGCCTAATAATAAGGAAAAAACGGTCGAAAATTGTCGAACTTAAGTTCTATCTGTTGTCTCATTCACCCCCTACCCTACTCAATACCCTATGACTTTCTATTTCGTAACATTGTGTGGTACTGTAGCACTTCTGTTGTCTACAGTTCTTCTTCACAATCATCATCATATATCATACCTGGCTACGGCCTCCTTCAGAATTCTTCTCCAGACCTTTCTGTCCAATTCTTGATTTTCAAACTTCTGATATCCTGCAGTACTCCATCCATCTATTCTTAGGTCTTCCTAATTTCCTTCTTCCTTCAGGTTTACTTTCAATTATTCTTTTTACTATTTCCGTCTCACTCATTCTTTGGAAATGTCCTATCCACCTCAGTCGAGTTATTTTAATATCTGTTATTATATCCAGAGATCCATTCAATTGATATAGTTCTTTGTTATATCTTATTCGCCATTCTACTTTCTCTTGAATTGTTCCAAAGATTATTCTAATAAGTTTCCTTTCAAAACCCCCGATTTGAGAAATATCAGACTCTGTCAACAGCCATGTCTCGCTTCCATATATAAGTACTGGCTTTATTAATGTTTTATATAATCTAATTTTTGTTTTCTCTGTTAAAAGTTTTGATTTGAAATTTTTTATCATTCTGAAATATCATTTACTAGCACTATGTATTATTTTATTTTATTCTGTTTTATTATCATTATTTCCATTTATCAGAGATCCTAAATATACAAATTCGTTAATTTTTCCTACATTCTTGCTTACTATTATTATGCTATCTCGATTATGATTGTTTTTTCCATAGGCTACCATATATTTAATTATTACCCTGTTTATCTTTAATCCCATTTTTCGGCAGCTTTCTCTAAAGCTAAATAGGTTCTTCGTATATCTTCCTCTGATCTACATATTATATTATGTCGTCTGCGTATGCTAATATTTGTACTGATTTGTAGAATATTGTTCCTCTTGTTAGAATTTATGAATCTTTTATTATTTTTTCCACTGCTATATTAAATAGTAAGCATGTCTCACACCGTTTGTCGGTTTTATTGCGGCGGATAGTTCTGTTTCTATTCTGATTTGGCATTCACTATTTTCCATTGTTACTTTATCAAATTTTATAAGCTTCTCCTGTATTTTTAAATTTTTCATTGCAATATACAGTTCTGTTCTATTTATATTGTCGTATGCTGAGGTGAAGTCAATGAACAAATGATGGGTTTCTATGTGTATTCATTTGTTTTTTGTAGTATCTTTTTCAGTGTTAATAGCTGATCCATTGTACTCTTCCCTCTCCGAAAACCACATTGATAAGTTCCCATCTCTTTTTCCACATATGGCAATAATCTTGAGTATAATATTTTCGAGTAGACTTTATTTATAGTGGTTAATAAAGATATTGGTCTGTAATTCTTGCATTTCGGTGAATCATCTTTCTTTAGTATTGGACATATAATTTCGGTCTTCCATTCATCAGGAATTCTTTCCTTTTTCCAAATAATCTCAATCATTTTATGGATCTATGTTATTAATTTATCTCCACCATACTTCAGGAGTTCTGCACGTAGACCATCAATACCAGTTGCTTTTCCAGTTTTTATTACTTTTATTACTATCTCAATTTATTTGATTGTAGGTGCACTATTTTCAGTAGACATATCAATTGATGGATTGTCTTTTATGACTGGATTGTCAGCTGTCTCATTGGATTCCTTCTTTATATCATTAAGATTTTTATTGTAAGTTTCATTAAAATATTCATTCCAACGTTTTAATATATTTTCTTTTTCTGTTAAAATGTTTCCGGCATTATCTTTCACCATCGTTTAAAAGATTTTATACCTTTATTTATGATTTTATGAAATATTTTTGCAATATTTCTATTTTATTATAGTTCTTTTTATTTGACCATTTTCATATTCCCTCTTCTTTTTTCTATGAACTTCCTTTTCTTTCCTTCTTTTATTTCTATATCCTTCGGTTGATTGTCGTGTGCTATTTCTTTGTAACAAATTGAGATATTCTCCTTTTTTCTCTTGTGTTACCTTTTTACATTATTTATCGAACCAGTCTTGGGTTTTATTTTCCCTATTTTTTATCCCAGTAGTATTTTATGCAGCAGTAGAGATTGATGGTTTAACTACTTTCCATTGATCATTAATGTTGTTATTATTCATATTACTTTCTTCATCAGTGTCTTCCTGTGCTTTTTGACCTATATTTCCTAATTCTACATTTATTCTACTTTTATATAGCAGCTTTTATCTTAGTCTTGAAGTTTTTCGATATTATACTTATTCCTCTATAACTATCTTAGTAGTTACTTATCTATGCTCGAATAATAGTCTTGGCAAGAAAGTGATCAGAGTATGTTTGCACCTCTAAAGGATCTGAAATGCATTAACATTAACTTATGTCTCTTGTCAATGAATATGTGATCTATTTGGTTTGTGGTTTGGCTGTCGGGGGATTTCCAAGTTCCCTTATGTATTTCCTTATGGGGGAATAATGTACCACCTATAACCATTCCCCTTGAGGTTGCAAAATTGCTGTCATGCAAGCTGTTTAAACCTATTGTATATATATATATATATATATATATATATATTCTCTCTTCCCTCACTTGTACGTTTATGTCACCAATTACAATTTTAACATTATTTCTTTGACATGTTATATGCTCTTTCCATAAGATTGTAAAAAGATTCCTTTTCTTCGTCTGTTTTCTCTTCTGTAGGTGCATGGTTATTAATAATGCTTAGGTTAAAAAGTTTACTTTTTATGTGTATATAACACTTTCCCTCATTTACTGGAGTAAAATCAATAAATAGGTGCTTGACTATTATTAACTATAAATCCAGTATTTAGCTGATGTTTATCACCACAACTGTAGAAAATTGTATAATCTTTCTTTTGTATTATCCCATCACGAATCCATATTTTCCCTGTATTGCTGTTAAGTCAGCTCTGTATTTTATTAATTGCTATAATAATATGCTTAGCGATCTTGGTTTGAATAGAGATAGAACATTCCATGTACATAAACACAAATATCTGGTCAGTTTCCGTGCATTAGTTTGCCTTGGGTTGATCAGTCCAGATTAATTCATTTTAGGCTTCGCAACATGTTTTTTACAAGATAGGATTTTCAACATATTTTGTAATATTCCCTCATATTGTCTACCTTACTCATCTCCACACAACTGTTCAACAAGCTGAGTCTATATATATATATATATACAGCGGGTGCCCGGCAATTCATTTATATAAGCCGACTGCACTATTTAATTCACGGGTAATTTATTTGGGAACACATGATTAAACAATCAGTTAGATTGCCACATTTTTATAAATCTAACTTTTCACGCTCCTTATAATCGAAATCGCACAACTGAACACTGAAAATAAAATGTCTTATTTTGGAGATTAGGAGGAAAGTCGCCAAATAAATATGTGTATAAAACTTATTTCAAACAATGCACCTTTTACATTTGCACAAAATATTATTTCAAACACACTTTACTTATTCAAAGTCGAATTAATCGATTAAATTAAAATTCATGAAATATTACAAAACTCGACAATCCGAAATCGAAATTTCAAAACTTGCCAAGCTACAACGCAATAGACTTGCGCTTGTCCTGATGCGCAAGTCAAATTATACAGATCAGGATGAGAATTTGGGATTATATGTGTTTTTTTTGAGAATGTATTCTTAAAAATTCTAATGGGAAAATTAAAAATAAATTCTTGGTCTCGACAACATTCCCACGTAACGGGTCTAACTATAGCCAGAACGCATCCAGATGGTTCCATTTAAAATCATCAAATTCGGTTCAGCCTTATAGGAGGAGAATAATTACGAGCACATCGAAATTAAATTTATATAAAATATAAAAAGAAACAATATAGAAGAGAAATGGGCACTCTTGAAGGAATAAATGAATAGAGCTGCAGAAGAAAAAATAGGAAGAATAGTTCAATCCAATAGGAAAGCATGGATAACACAAGGAATAATAAAATTGATTGTTGAAAGGCGTAAATATAAAAACGCGAGAGATGCAAACGGTAAAGAGCAGTACAGACGCTTGAAGAATGAGATAGATAGGAAGTGAAAAGCAGTCAAAGACGCTTGGCTACAAGAAAAATGCAAAGCGGTTGAAGATTTCATGATGAAAGGGAAAATAGACGCAGCTTGCAGGTAAATCATAGAAACATTCGGTGAGAAGAAAAATATTAACACGAACACCAGGAGAGCGGATGGGAAGCCAATTCTAGATAAAGAACAAAAAGCAGAAAGATGGAAGGAATATCTAGAACAGCTGTATCACGGTGAAAATCTAATCAAACAGTAATAGAAGAAGAGGAAGTGGATGATGAAGAGTAGAAGAACAAAATTATAAGGGCAGAGTTTGACAGGGCGCTGAAAGATCTAAAGCGTCAGGAATTGATAACATTCCAGCAGAGTTGATAAGATCATTGAGCGATAAAGCAATATCTAGGCTATTAAACAATGTAGGCTTTCCCGGTGGATAGAATGAATAAGAAGTTTTTGGGATTTCACCCGGATTATGTCATTTATAAGATACGACGTTTCGAAGGCTATCTCCGCCATCGTCTTCAGGTAACTGATGCCGAGACCGTGTCTGCGTCGCTTATATCCGTGTCCTCGCTCCCCTCCAAATGCAGGGTCCTGATTTGTCGCTCCTCTCTCGATTGGTTTTCGCGTTGTTTTATGCCTCATTGAAGCAAGGATAGGGTCCCAGGCCTTGCAGAGCTGGAACCCGCTGTCCCGGTTCATTAAATTTCCAGAGGTCCTAATTCTTACAGCTTCGGTAATTATACTGTTCCACCAACCTCTGGTGTGGTCCAAAATCTTTGTATTGGCGAAATTAATTTTGTGCCCGGTCATGAGAGCGTGTTCCGCCACGGCAGATTTGGTGTGCTGCTTTAAACGGATACATTTCTCATGCTCGGAACACCTCATCTCGACTGTCCGGATTGTTTCGCCTATGTATTTTAATCCGCAGTTGCACGGAATTTCGTAGACCCCACTTGTTTTTAGGCCGACTTTGTCCTTAACAGACTTCAATAGGCAACGTAGTTTAGCCCGTGGTCTAAAAACAGCCTTGATCATAAGTTTGCGTAGTAGTCTGCCGATTTTTAGAGTTGTGTTCCCTGCATAAGGAAGGAATGCGACGGCCGTGCAAGTTGCCTCTTCCTTCTTTGGATTCCTCTTGATATCTCTTGAAGACTATAAATTTGGTTTTAGGAAGAATGTAGGGACAAAGAAGCAATATTAACTTTGCGACTAATTTTAGAGGACAGGATAAGAAAAAACCGGCCTACGTTTATGACATTTGTAGATTTATAAAAAGCGTTTGATAATGTGAACTGGAACACACTATTAAGGATTTAGAAGAGCACTGAAATATAGTGAAACAAGGATTATACATAGCCTCTACAGAAGACTGGCATCAGTAAATAAAATAACAGATCAAGAAAAGAAAGCCGAAATCAAGAAAGCAGTAAGACAAGGATGCAGTCTGTCGCCCATACTGTTTAACTTCTATATAGAACTGGCGATGAAGAATGTTAAAACGGAATATGGAAAAGGAATCATACTGCAAGGAGAAGAAATAAGAACCTAACGCTTTGCCGACGATATTGTAGTATTACGGAAGTCAGAAGAATACTTGGAAACCAAAATAAATGGCACGAACGTAGTCCTGGAGAAATAGTTCAATATGAGGGTTAATAGAGGGAAAACCAAGGTAATGGAGTTTAGTTTGGGAAACATTAGAATAACAAATGGTGTTAGACTGGGAAGGGATATTTTGACTGAAGTTAAGGATTTCTACTTCTTGGGAAGCGTAATAACTAGGGATGGTAGATGGATAGTAGACATAAAGAGGAATTTACTTACAGGTAATATAAGTGTGAATATTAGGAAAACGTTGCTAAAATATTCGCAAGGAGTGTGGCGTTATATGGGTGCGAAACGTGGACAATAGGAGTTGCGGAAAGGAAAAGAATAGAAGCGTTTGAAATGTGGTGCTATAGGCGAACGCTGAAAATCATATGAGTGGATAGAGTAACTAACGAGAAAGTTCTAAACAGATTAGGGGAAAAGTGAACAATATGGAGGAGGTTGACCAAGAGAAGGAATAGATTAATATGCCACGTTTTAAGGCACGATGGTCTTGTAAAATTAGCATTTGAAGGAAGTGTGTGTGATAAGAACAGAAGAGGGAGGCAAAGGATGAAATACTCTGAGCATATTAGGGATGATGTTGACTGTGGTAGTTATACAAAATTGAAAAGGCTTGCGCAAGATGGGCTAGCATCGAGGGTTGCATCAGACCAGTCTTAGGGCTCAATACCACCAGAAAAACAACATTAAATTATTATTTACGATATATCCATTATTAAAATCCAGTATTCTTATCGTATTTAAGGTATTACTCTGACTGAGAAGTACTTAACGTCAGACTGTCTTGAAAATTTGTAGAAATTATTTAATATCTCGGAGATTTTCAGAAAAAAAAACTACAGAATAAGGCGAGTAAAAGCAATAAAATGTAAGGTTCTTAAAGATATTATATTTTGAGTGTCTAAATATGAATGTAAATTGTGCATTACAAAATAGGCAGGAAAAAATATTTTAACGTACACTGTACAATTAAAAAATAAATCATAATATTTTTCTTCTTCGGCTCTACAGCCCATGGAGGGCCTAGGCCTACCGGGTCGAACGCAGACTCACCTTGCATGACACATTCCGAATTTGGAGTGAAACGTGGTCAGCGTATGGAATCTCCAGTAGTATTAATCCGGGTCTTCGTAACCATGACGGCACAAACATCCAAACCCATGCCAGGATTCGAATCCTGGACCGCTGGGTTCTGAGGCCGCGGCACTATCCACTAGAGTACAGGAGGTCGGCCATAATATAATCTTAACTCAAGTAAACTTCATATTGTTAGACAGAGAAAATTTTCGAGTTTATCTTCATTTGTTACTAAGAGGTTGATGTGATATGGTGATACACATATTCCTTGCGGATGTCTTATCAACGAGAAATTTTATTTTTAGGTACTCTTACTCATTGTTTATGACACGGCTAGTTTATTTAAACTTTTTCCTTTTAGCAAAATACAGATTCACTGTTGGAGGTGAACGGACAGTCAGTCAAGGGTTTGTCGATTATGGGATAGATAGGGAAAGAAAGGGTTCTGAGGAAGATTGAACCGTTGGAAAAGTTTCACGGCATGTTGATGAAAGAGAGTTAGAGATTAGCAGAAGATATGTGAGAGGCAAGGAGAACAATGGTAGAGGTTACATATTCGAGAGCGACAGCTATGGTGCGACCGCCGAGAGATGAGATTGTCAGTGAGAAACCTTTACGGCTTGGTGATAATGGAGCAGTGGAAGAGAGTTAATCAGTGGAGTGACTGGAAACACTAATTTCCGCTAGGGCGAGGACTGATGTTGATTTCGGAGAGTATAGTCAGAATCCATAAGCCGACCGATGTACACCTGCGCAGTTGAACCAGGAAGACGACAGCCAGAAACAAGTAGACGAGAGAAAATTTCATATTTACATCTATGAACTTTTATATCCTGCAAGTTGGAAATGATAAAGTCTCAAATGACCCAAAAATATAATCATCGAAAGTGCTTCATAATTGTTTCTTAAAAAATAAAACTCTTTTATTGAAAGAGTTGCTTGATTCAATAAATACTAATTTTGATCAATTGTCAAATATGTTTGCTACTTTAAACTTCCTTAAATATTTTCTAGCTTATATATTCTTATTTGCGTATCGTAAATACCAGTCTCAGGTGTTTACTTGAGATCTGAAAAACTTTAGATATTTGTTGCAGATATCTTCTGACAAATAAGAAGTAGTTAATTATGAATTCCAGTCGCAGCATTTTACCTTCTCAACCTTCGGATTTCTTGGCAAAATTTGTTTAGCTTCAATATCATCAGCATTTCTGCAAGACGTAGAAATGCAGCTTAATTACACTCCAGGAGGGTGCGGATTAATGAGAATCTTATGATTTATCGAGCAGATCATTTAAAGCAGCAGTAAGGTGAATAACGCAGGAGCAGTTTTCTTTGTTGACTCTGGGTGAGAAAATTCTCTACTGACGTTTCTGTAACTTCGCTGATCAAAAATTAGGCACTCCGTTGCTATGAGAGGTTTGCTTTAATGAAATTGATTTTTCTTTTAACAGGTAGGTATAGTTCCTCTCTATATCCACAGGAAAGATACACCAAAATAGCTCGATTTTCTATCAATTTTAAGGTAATAAAGTATGTCAATGTATTCTAGAAATTATCAAAGATCACTGTCTCGTCTGCCACAATAAAGAATCCATAATTTCAAATTTGCACACAAATAAGCGATAGAAATTAAAAGACTAGAAGGTTAATCCGAATGAAATAAGATGGCTGCAACTTTATAAATATACTATTTAATTAAATACGACGTTTAAAGAAAGCGCCATTATTTATGTTGACTATTTATTTCACCGTTTATGTCGACACATTTAATTCATCCCATTTATTCACAATTGCATTTTCCTGTACTATAATGACTGATTATTTTAACATACTACTGATAAAAACACTGACTGTATAGATTGACATTCTGTTTACTTTAATGAGGCTCTTAAACACTATATTTGTCGCTTCATCGAAGTTCCTGAAACTCTTAAGTTTTTGAAAGATTATATTGATTTTGGTTAGGGATTGCTTCGAGTGTGTAACGATAAAGATTTCGTAAAACCTAATTATTAAGCTCCGTTAGGTTGAAGAAAACTCTGTTGGCACAAAAATTGCACGTTTGTGTTTATTTTTGCCGTACTGCGGAGAAAATATTGGAAACATTTCGAATAAAACTATTTCAAACAAATAATACAAATTAGTTTCAATATTTTTCGAAAACAATAAATAATAAAACAGCCTATAAATAAAAAAAGAATATACACTTTAGTAACAATAATTAGTACACGACGTTCGGTTCCTAAATTTGGAACCTCATCTGGTGTGATTAAAGCTGGAATCAAGGAATTAAGAAGAATGAAAATTTGGACGTCGACGATGTTCAAGCAAAGAGGCTGAAATTTTTTTGTATTTTAAAATAAAATGTAATGAAGATGAATAATTAATTAATGCTTAACGAACAGTATCTTATTTTGTATATTTTGTGTATTCATAATTGTAAATAATATGTAAATAAACAATTGTGTAATAATATGTAAATAATTGTCACTGTGGTCGGTAATGCCCAGATAGTCGATGCTGCCTTTATAAATAAATTATAAAAATAGTCTGAAATCACATAATAGGAATTTCATTGTATACTCAATATAGATTCGTCAAACGTTTAGACATAAAAGCAGTACATATACAAAGTATTTTCTTATCTTAACATCTGACGAAGTCCGTATGATTTAAGATGTAATAAACAATCTTCTAATATATAAAATAAGATTTTTTAATTTGCGTTACGGCCAAGTATATTTTATTTTTATGGTTTATACCATTTGTGTATTTTCTTAATCGTTTAAGTTAACTGCTAATGAAAAATTACGTATTAAATTTCTTTGTATATTTTGGTTGTAAGTGATCGAGAACTTCTATTCGAGTGTCGAAGCTGTAGGTAATTTGAAGCTATTGAATTTTATAATGTTGTAATGTCACGTGCTGCTACGATGCATGAATCGAAGTCATATTCCTTTATTATTAAAACGATGTGTGACCAATAAAGTCAGAAAAAGTTTATTATATGAATTAATTTAATTTTCCATTTAACAATATAAAATATGCAACGAAATTTTAACGCAAAACTAACTTACAATTGTATACTATAAACAAAATCGAATAAATTAAAGACCATAAAGTTTTAATTTAATTAATCTGAGGTTTTGTCAGGAATTTCTTCCGTATGTTACAACATAACTTTTCCTGTAATAATATTACATTAAAAAATGATTTTTGAAATTTCCAGTTTCTTAACTACATAAGTGAAAATAAATAACAAATAATCTTAGATTTTTTTCGTACTTATTTGTAAATCTTTGACTAATAAAAAGATGTCAAAATGTATAGAAATTTAAACTGTACTTTCTCTAAGGGCAGTTTCAAATAAAATGTGATCCAAGAATATAGAGGAAAAATGTAATTTAGACTGATAAACCTAACAATATATAGAAGTGCTAATTTAAAAATTTAATCATTAGACAGTTAAACTAGATAATGTGCAATAGTTTTACTGTTATAATTTTTACTATTGTAGTTAATCTAGTATTATTAGAGTAAATTTATTGAAATTTTGTGGAATTTTGGTAGTTACATTTTAAAATTATATGATGGAGTCACAAACATGGATAAATTAAATAAAAAGTTTACTGTCTAAACAAACGTTAATTGTTATATAATATACAAAGAACTTCTGGCAAATAATAAAACACATAACGTTTCATCCATATTTTGGGTCATCTTCAGATGTAAAAATAAATAATATTTAAATGAGATAAATTCAAAATTACTTCTGAATTTCATAAGTATGTGTTAAATTTAAGTTTTATTAGAATAATGCAGTCCATCTTACATTACTTCTATTGTCGAAATTATAGTTCGTATAAATTTATGAGAAAAAATCGTTTGTTAAAATAGTAATTGACAAAACCGTCATATAGTGAAACGGAAGCTACTACATGGGTTACGTCCCCGAATTTTTTTGTTGACTGCAGCGTTTCTTCTATAGGATAGAAAGTTATCGTGTCAGGTTTGAATCTTTTCCTCATCTTCCGACAGTGACTTCCAGACTACATTCCCAGTTCAACTAATATCATTAGCGCCGCCACCAGTGATTACAGTATCTCTGACCTCAGAAAGAGCAAAAAAAGACGTGAATCCGATTCAGATTCTTCCCCTTAGTTTTTACCTTTGATCTCCTCTCATACTTGAAAGAGGTTCGCAAAGGTTGACACGGTGATTATCGTAATTGCAACAGACGAATAAATACTTTTAGTTTATCAAATACAAACTTTGAAAATTCCTCAGGTTATTGGAAGATTGAACCTGGAAAAATATTAAAACTATACAAATTGTTGCTTTATAAATCGTTGAAATTTGGAAGGTAATACTCGTAATTAACAGTGAGCTTAAATGAATTCTCGTGACCTAACTTGTCGGTTTAATATTTCCCAATACAACGTATAATCCAAACATGTTGTCATTTTACGAATAAAAGTGTTCTCAACCACATTACATTAATTTTTTATCGGGACATTAAAATTTTAATTGCCTTAGTCTAATTAAGTTACATTTCTGGAGTCTCGTTATACATATCCTGTTAAATAAAGCTACAAATCCGAAATTATTTCAAGTAACTTTAAACGTTTGACAATGGCGATATTTCTCTGTACACTTGTTTGTTTTTGTAAATTTCCGCACACCTATTTTTTGTAGTCCATCAATTTACTCTAATTAAAATCGCATAACTTTCTGTCCCATCAAATCCTACCTTGGAATAATGTTTGTACTTCCATGTGTAACTTTTTATGTCCTTTACTGTGCGAAGCCGAAATAAAAACTTAACAGCATCTTTAATTATTAATTCAATTCAACTTACGAAGAAAGAGACGATATTTGTGAAGTATAAAATTTATTAGGTTCAATTAATTTGATACTGTATCCTCGGATATTTTTAAATATAATTTTAACGTCATTAAGCATAGGACGAAAATACTAATAGGGATGTTCATGGCGGGGCGTCACATTAAAATAGCGCGTATAAAATCGAGATTAGAGTCTAACCCGCATTCTGAGATTCAACATGTGGTTTAAGTTGCAGTTCAGCTCCCAAATGAGTGTGGGGGTGGGAGGCGGAAGGGTAAAGTAAGTTTAAACGAGTGGACCATTTCGACCAAATTTTGTACGAATATTCTTCTTGAAAAAAACATTCTTATCAATTTCTATCAAATTATGTACTCACATTCCATGTGACCTTAATACAAGTATTGTGGGAATGAGATACGACTACCACCCTCAGGGACGGGAAGAAAAATTTACTTGCAAAACAGTCCGTATTCGCGACGAATATATCATATTTGGGATCATGGTGTTTTATTGTCAGGATATAGGGCATGGAAAGCCATCAGCTTGTCTCTTGACTTTTCTAGGACGACAGTCGTTTATGACGTGTTAATTCCGAAAACCCCTCGTCTGAAGTGCTCATGCCATCCCGTGAGGCTGTACCAGGAAGATGACCCTCAAAAAATATGTCTCCACCAACACGAGTCAACAGGAAAGGTTGTACAGAATGCCTTCTACTCTCCTACCGGAGTTTTTGACCGTCCCGTTAGATTTGTATTTCAGTCGTAATAATAAAGTGTCCCCGGGACCACTGCCATATCCAAAAACTGAGACTTCAGGACCGAACCTTGTCCACCCCGTACACTTTTACCCAGGTCCGGAATAGTATCACCATCTCGAGGGGTCCAACTCAATCGTGAGCCGGGATGCCATACGGTAGAATGACAGCTGGGCTTAAGCTCACCTCTATCTAACAGATTATTCACTGAAGTTACTGCTTAGCCTCGTGATATTCTTTCAATGAAAGGTGTAGTCCTATCCAACTCCAGAAAACCCCGTAGTCGTCTCAAAAGCAGAATTAACAATTACAGGGTTTCGAACCCCTCGAGCCTTTGAGCGGTGCAGACCCGGTAACTACTACACAGTCAATTAAACTTACATTTCTACAGAACGGTCCTTAGCTCGGCAGTTTAAATACCTACCCAGCAGGAAATTACAGTCGGGTAGTTTCGACGTCGGATACTAAGGCTGGTCTGTCAGCTCCAATCCCGACATTTAAGTCCGAAGACTAGTCGACTGCCTTGAGTTCGTCTCGGCTACTAGAAAACTGACGCGTCAATTACCAGCTCGTCGAAGTCCAACTCCCATGCTCTGAAAGGATAACTAGTGCTCAGTGAGCCTGGTCCATCACCTATTCAGGCCAACCACTGCCACTAACCAGTCACCTGAGAACTACACGCTACTTCCATCCAATGAGCAGCGTGACGGCCATCCCCACTCCTGTAGGCGTAACTTGCTTGTAGGCCCATAACACCCCTTGTAAGAACAGCACTTTTTGAGTCCGCTAAAATCCTTCTTAAAGCAGCAAAAGACAAATTAAAGTGGATTATTATTTCACTATATATTAGTATTTTCAAATATATAAGGTACAAATATTAATTCAAATGGGAATATTGAAAATATTGAGCATGTTTTGAAATCAGTATTGCGAGTTGGATGCAAAGTTATAACAGCATATTTCTCTGTTAAATGTTAAAAATATATAATTTTCTATTCGCAAATGTTGGAAGAGAATGTAAATTGTATTTTCTTGGGTCTAAATTCTAATAATAAGGTATTTTCTATATGCTTGGGCCACTTGGACTTTAAAAATACACTATCTCATTAAATTATTGAAATGTCACCTTTTTCAAATTAATCATAAATCATTACAATACGTTATTTAAACATTTTGATAGAAAACTAATTATAATAATTCAAATTACGAAAATGTTTTTTTAAACTATTTATGTATGCATGACATATTCAGCGAGATTAAATAATAATAATAATAATAAAAGGACCTGACTGAGATAATAAGTCCGGTTTATATATTTTTAATTTAATCGAATAATTAACTATAAAAATTAAAATTAATTTGAAAAAGTAAGGATTATAAATTTTAACTTAATGGTGATAACAAAGCTATTTTTCCGTTTCTCGTTAGAAATAATAGATGATTTAGTGCACTAAAAACAGAATCATTCTGAACAAGTCTAAGATAAATTAGTGCTTGAGTGATCCTAAGTCACTTGAGATAGATGCATCTCACTCGTCAACAATTCAGCGTGCATTGTTATTCTTACGCAATACTTAACTTTTGACACTAGCGTTAATAATATTGGAAAAGTATCTCCGGATGTTTCTTGTGCATATCTCCAACTCATTTCGGAATGCGAGAGGAATATCCTCAGTTGTCGCGAAGGAGGGACATTTAGTAAAATGAAGAAGAAAGCACCCGATATTGCCGTCTGTTTCGTGATTGAAGTAGTCGCTGAGCTTAATTATGACAGGGGGAGGCGTAGAAGGATGAAATGGAATAACAAGAAATGTTTTGGAAGTCACTGAGTTTAAGTCTAACAGTAAAAGAAGTTAACTCAAGATCAACCGATGATTGTGCCTATTCCGGGGTTTTGGAAGTAGGTCTGTTTAATTCTAGTTAGTGTGAATAGGTAAAATGTAATAATTTCAAATAATGTGGATGGAGTGGGTAATAGTTAATAACACAAAATAAACAGAGATTAGTGTCCAATTCGGGATTGTTTAAGTCTCTGAGTACAATTATTACATTCAAAAAGCAGATTAAGTTGTAGGCCAGCCTTTCTACATGTGTTAATTTTCGTACAGGTCGATATATGCGTGAGTAAAGCATCCCTAGGATTTACACGAGGGTGGGGGAGTATCTTAGAGTACTGGAACTATTATAAATCCTCTTACGGAGAGGTGAATAATGTTTCTCCTTAAATAATCGTACTTCTGAATCTATTAGGATACCGGGAATATGTGTCTCTCTTAAGACATCTATAGTTGTTTTTTATATTTTAAACGTAACGGGAGAAATTTATACTCTTGCTAGTGTATCACGATTACTTTAGACTCTTATAGTATCGGAAGTATATTTTTCTGTTCGAAGCTATCGAAAAATTTTTCTTTTAACTCTCCGTAGACTACATAAACTAATGTGTTAAATTATTTTCAGTTTCAGTACTTGATTATCTAGTTTTCTTGACAGTATTTCGGAATTGTGAGTCATAGCGCTGATTTTGATTAAGTTAAAATTTCGTCAGATTTGTTAGGGTAGATGGCATAAAAGGTAATTATTCATAAATATGACGGACGCTCTGGATACCGGTTTAGTAACGTGTTGTACGAGTATGTAGGAAAATTAATCAATATTACACACATATTTGAGAAACTGAAGGAAAATGGCTGTTTGTAAATCAGGAAGAATAAAGGAAGAAATACTCAAATGAAAAGCAGATATAAAGTACATAAATGGAACAGTAACCTAGATCTAATCGATGAGGAAATTGTTATAGAGAATATATTTAATTTTTTCATCCTGAAAACCGCCAACACCAATTACGTTTTATGCACTTTTGAAGGAAACCTCAAATTTCTTCTAGAAAACGTAAGACTTTAATGTTTCAGCATACATTGAAAATAAATGAAAATTACTTCAACAATCTTTTTAATACTACCAGAGAACTATAGCACAAAGTAATAATAAAGAAATTTCGACCTCAATCTTTATTATATGCAAATTAGAAAGTTCAATCGAAATCTTGTATTCTTGAATCTAGAAAATATTGATTATGACATGAATGATTATAAGTAAAGTACAATAGCATGACATGTATACAAAACTTTACTCATTATTTCTGTTTCTGCGATAAAATTTATAATTCTACAGAATGTCTAACCAAAATAAATAAATGAGCTTCAGCTCAAAGGCTGAGAGTGTAATGTTGTCCCGCTGGTGCGACATCTGACTCCTAAATTCCCAGGGTCGCTGCTGCAAAATTATTCACTTGGGGCGCCAGCTGTCAACCACGTTAGCAGCTACTGTTGGACTGAATGCACTTTGTTGCCGAGAATTTAACGGTCCCGGTTTGAGTATTCTCTGTTCCGTCTGCTTAAGGGTTAAAAACGGACTCGTAAAAGTGCTCATTAAAATGTTTGGTACAAACGAACACAATTTTATCTACGCGAGAGGACAACGCGTCATCATCAGAGTAGTGATGAGTGGGCGTCAGGTTCGACTTGGAATGATAAGAAAAATTAGCTAATTACTTTTAAATAAATAATAATTAATATTAGAAAGGTTTTTAATTTGACACTATGCACTAAGTAAAATGTTTACGTGCAGATTAACAAATTCATTCATTGAATAGTTCGTGCACATAAAATATTTATTATAAAAAACAGTCTGATTCAAATGAGGCTAATTTTCTGGTTGCATATAATGGTAGTTCTGTAGTTTTATATTTTTCCATTGGAGATAAATGGGAAAATACATGCGCCACACGGGCGTGTTGAACGACTTTTTTTGTTACCAGACGCAGCGTACTGCGCATTTGAGGTACATGTTTAACAGCAGTACATTTATGTGCGTAGCTATAAATGCACATATTCTACTTAACGTTGATGGAATAGCATTAATTTCATTAAATCCACAAAGGCGTATCAAATCTGATAAAATATTTTCATCCATCGTGAGCGTTACTGCAACGCATGTTAATGGGAATTCATTAACGAGAACTAGACGAATTCGTAATGATTCATTTCAAATTTTCTTTAGAAGAAAGTGTCTAACTTGTCGATAAAGAATTTTTATTCAGATTTCAATTAACAGAGGAACGGCAGTTTCAGTGCTGCTATTGCTTTTCCTCCTAACGCTCACCTAAATTCGTATGTGATAGGTGACGTCATGGTCATATATTGCAGCTAAGCTATGCCTTTAATTAGGAACCACGAACATGTGGAAAGGCTTAATATCCGGCTTCAGACACACAAACGACGCGAGGGTCGAGGCCTGCACGAGCAGCATTAAACAAATTACAACCACCTCGTCCTCAGCTCATTTACAATCCAAGGTCACGTTAAACATCTTGAGAGATTTATTTTCTTCACCGCGTCATGTGTCACTAATTACTAACAGCTCGAAATTGACTAATTATTATTTGCGCAGTTTAATGGATCGAGTATATTTTTTATACTACAAATATACCTGCAATCTACAAATATTCCTATATTTAATATATCTAGTTGGATGTTGTTTATCTGCAACACCTTACAGTTTAAGTAGGCACTGACAAAGAAATACGAGGTTCTTCCACAAAATAATTTCTATTTGGCTATGATAACTTTAATAAATAACATTTATTCAAAAAAATTGTTTCCCTACATAAGTGAAGCATATTTCATATCTCCACATAATCGCCTTTTGAATTGAGACATCTGTCATATCTGTTCACGAGCTTTACAACTCCCGTGTTGTTCTCGGCTGCCGCAAGCCCCGTATTATGCGGATGAAGATGCCTTTCTTGACAAAATTCTATCAAAACAACCACATTCAGGTGCGCGAATTTGATTAGTTTACTTTGCTGAATATTAAAATTTTAGTGGAGAAGTAAGACGTGTTTCGTGGACTGCGCAGTTTAGCAGCCATTAGGTTTACAAATGGCTAGCAAGTAATCCGCGAATAAGTGGTGCTAGGCCTAGATTAGAATCGCAATTTGTAGCGATTAGTAGTTGATGGTGTGATTGATTTAAAGACGAGTGATAGGGAAATTGATTGGATTGACCACGCCGTGTTTAGATGATCTAACTCATGTTCTGATTTAAATTAAACTGATATATTTGAACTTTTGGTGTTTTTCTGTGGAAAGAAATACCTGGCGGCCTATATTATTCCTTGTCCGAGGAGTAAATCCTACATTATTCCTTATTCCTTGTCCGAGGAGTAAATCCTATATCGACGTAGATTTGAGCGACCGGAAGAAAGGAGGGAACTTTACAATGAATATATATATATATATATATATATATATATATATTGTAATGAAAAAACGCAGATTTTGGTTATATAATGGCATTGTGAGGCCTACAAGAAGAGGTTATTACGTTTTGAGTTTTGTGCGCGTCAAGCGAGGCCAACAACAATGTCGAATTGTCTGAAAGCGGTGAACCCCCGATGGAGATCCCCCGCGGGAAACTCCCTCGGGGCGTGTGTAAAAAAATGGTGGTGTGTGAAAAAGACCCCGGAGTTTTGTGAAATAAACCGCTGGCGGGGTACCCCGGAATTTTGTGAAGAACCGATGGCGGGGACCCCGGAATTGTGTGAGAAAACCGATGGCGGGGAACTCCCGGGCCGAGAACTTAAAAGGGGGCCGTTGGGACGATCAAAAAGGAGATGACGGACGACGGATCTGTCAGATGTTTGCAGAGATCAGATGAGTTGGGCAGAGGACGGACGACGGATCTGTCAGATGAGTCTGAAAGGCAGATGAGTTTCAGATAAGTTCAGATGAGTCTAGAGAGCAGATGAGTTGCGGAGAGGACGGAGAGAGCAACTGACGAGTTGGATCAGGTTCATACTACCTTCATCGGTGTAACAAACCTGCAAGATGCGGAAAACATTCGTGAAGTTGAATGTTTGTAGGCCCAGTAATTGTGGGTAAGTTCTTAAAAGCTGTGAAACTTGTTCATTGTGCTGATTGAATAAATTTAAATGATTTCTTTTCTATTTTCAGTAACTGCATACTCCGCTTCTCGAGAGACCCAAAATCCACTGAGATATTGTTTCATGTAATCATTGTAAATTGATAAATATAAAATTTTCAAATTGATTAAAATTTGTTCAATTAATAAATTAATGTCTTATCCCCTGAAAAGGATATTACACTATATATATATATATATATATATATATATATATATATATCAACATTAGTAATGGGGTCCTACAGTTCTCTGCAACTTTTACCTTGCACTTCACTACACTGTTAATACTAAAATATTACTTCATTTTCCACTTCACCTCACTCAATTTTCTTAATACTAGCCTTATTACTAGTATATTAATTTCTATCATACATTGTTAATCTTCTTTTGAATTGTTTCAAACTGTAGCTAGCATGTTAGCAGATAGGCTATTCCAGTCCTGAATTGTTCAATTTAGACATGAAAATTTTCCTATATAAGTTTTATGTTTCCTTCTTGCTTGAGTGATCCCTTTTAAAAAAAAGTGGGAGGTAAAAGAAAACCGTTCACTTTTCTCCAGACCGGCTCGTTATTGTGCGCTCTGATCATCGCACCAAGTCTATGTGACGAAGTCTCTACCTCATTATCTCCAAGTCTGCCTTTTTTTTATATTTTGTCCAGTGCCTGAATGTGCTCAGTCCTATACGGGCCCCAACATGCTACCTCATACTCTAGAAAAGGTCGTGCTAAACTTCTATACGCAACGGCCTTAGTCCTTCTGGAGCTAATACCCTTCGTACAATGTTTAGTCCTTTCCGTCCCTCATTTGGCCTCTGAATTTACATTATTACTTTATTACATGTTACGTCCTAGTATTTACAGCTTTGAATTCTTTTATTAATTCGCCCCCTAGTCGGTAATTTATTAATTTAAAATTTTTTCTGTTTTATAAACCTAATTAGTATTACTTTCGATGAATTAATTTTCATTTTATTTTACAACGATAAGTTAAATACCTTGCCTAAATCTGTCGATTGAGTGTTTATTTCTCTATAAATAATGCAATATTCGACTGATTACCGACAGAAAAGTCAATTATATATACTTTAGGGACATCTGCAGTTTCTTTGATAAAACTTTAACAAAACATTTGTGAATGTATTGTAGCGCAGTAGAACCCGCGTCCAAATTTTTATTATAATTTTCGGGAAATTAAATAGCAAATATTCCGGCATGAGCAAGTTGTTTGCTAGGAAGAAGGGGTTTTTCCGCCCGCCGTCTCGCCTTTCAGAATAAACAACAAAAGGGGCTACGACTGACACCTGGACTAACGTCGCCGTTTCGGAATGCCTGGGAATTTGGTGACTGGGTGGCGTGTTTTTCCCAAATAAACAAGGGATATGATTGGAGGATATCCATCCCTGCCACCTTAGTGATAGGTGTCTGATAAGTGGGGACAAGGCTTTAAAGAGGCTGGCGGAGACAATTTTCGGGAGATTAGATTTTTCGAGAGATCGTGAAATGGATGGAGAGAGGAGATAGAGAGATTTTTGGAGAGATCGTGAAGTGGATGGAGAGAGGAGATAGAAGAGATTTTGGAGAGATTTTGCAGTGGATTTAGGAGAGAGGAGGTAGAGGAGAGATTGGAGAGATTTTTGCAGTGGATTTAGGAGAGAGGAGATTGGTGAGGTGGCAGCGGCGACCATGCTTTGAGCAGTCCAGGAAGCAGGGAAGAAAGGCATTAGCAACAAGGAAAGGAAGACTTCGTGCTTATGTCGACCGGCCGCTTCAAGTTCCACAACACGGAAATTACAGCGAGACGCCCATGAAGACAACTCAGGTTCGTCAACGAACTGATCTGCTACACGTGATCACCCAAATCATTAATACCCTGAGATTATAATTAATAAATATATATTTAAACTCAATAATTAAATTCATTTAAATAATATCCCCCCCATCATTTACAGTATCGGTATTAATTTTATTTATAACGTTACATAACCAAACGGTTATTACTTTCTGGATGATCCACGAATGTTTGAAAAAAAATATTGAAGTAATAAACACGGACACAAGTTTGATGTTCCGGGAAATGTGTTTATGTATACTCATATCTAAAATTCACGATTTCGCATCCTGACCACCGTTTTGTTACGAGTGTTACTTTTGTTTGAGTTGAAAATACATTTTTAATTTGAAAATTTTGACAATCGTTGCACTACCAAAATTACACTCTAGACTGCGTACAAAATGGTACAAAAAAGGCATAACGACTAATGTTATATTAAATTGCGTATTCCAACGGCAGAAATCGCCAAAAACTGTAGCAAAAAACTAAAATTATTCGGAAAAAGTACTGTTCGGTGAAAAATATAACAAATTATAGAAATTTACAAAATTGGTGTTCAAAAATCAATTCAATAATCAACCGATTTATCAGCGAAGTTCAGTACAAACTGCCACCAAAACACAATAATATATTTTAAAGTATTACGTAACAAAAAAATATTAAAAATAATCCAGAAAAATCAATAAAACTGACAGCTGATAATTAAACATCAATTAAATGCAGTGAGGAAAAATAAGTATACAATTATCGTATACTAACATAAGGTAATGAATTTACTACTTAATAATTACAATACTTCAAGAGAATGGAATGTATGAAATCAAATTCTGTTTCAACCATACCAATAATATTAGAAACATTAACTTATCATAAAGACATTACTAGAAGTTGAAGGGAAGATAATATATATAATTATCTGCAATTAATGCAAAAACATTGAGAAAACAAAACGGTCATTTTCGCTCACAATAAAGAATGATAACATGTGATTAATTTTGATAGTGTACAAATTTTACATGAAATGAATAATCACGAAAACAGGAATATTTCGAAAGCGATTTATATTTTGAAAAACAATATAAAAATTTTCATATGGTATGAAAGTAATATAGAATTAATTTAACCGTGTATGACGACGGATCGATATCAATATATATCCTTTTCTTAATATCGAGCTCTAAGTGCCACATGCATTTAGACGTTTGATTTATAGCAAGTGTACATGCTATGAACACGATAAACCAAGTAGCACGCAGTGCTTAAGTACGCGGCCACTACGAATAAATTATTGACTGAATACAATTCATGGGCTATGCTTGTCGGTCTTTATTTTGAACGCGACAAGTGTAAATAAAAAATTTAAGATAATGATATTACTTAAACTTAATTTTATATCGCAGTTTTTATGGGTTTTATTATTCATTTTATGTCCTAACAGTTGATAATGTTTAAAAATATATATAAAGGAGAAATTTTTCCTGAAAGTGGTGTATGGGTACTACACAACTGTGACCAGTGGAATTAGAAATACAGTTTTGTACCATACGTTTGTAATTTCAAATCTATCAAGTTTTAAAAAAATTCTGGTACCCTAACTATCGGAGAAAAAATGTTACAAAATGGGTCTTTTTGTTATTTTTATAGTCACTACAAGAAATAGTTGACTAATAATCGTCATAGAATGGATAATTCTCTTTTTATCTGAGTCGGATGGTATGTTATATGATTACATTTCCAAATCTCGTCTTAAATGATTGCACACCGTTCGGAACATTTCTCCAACATTGATCATTTATTTCTAACCCACACAGCAGTGGATTCAATAAGTAACGGTCAGATTGTTGGACAGTTTTGTCAGTTTCGTATTATGACGATTTCCATATAATTGGTAGATAATTCTTCTACGTTCTTTATAAGGTAGAGAAGAAAATAAGACTGTTCGCATCATTCGGAACAGTTCCATAACTTCTTCATAAAACTTTTATTACCCGAAGTGCTACACACAACTTTTAATTATAGTCCCTGAAACCATTGAGAAACATTACTTTCGTTACCTTGAATCTGTGACTCGTCTTCGATTAATTTTCGTCCACTGAATGAAAAAGTAAACCTGGTTTTGTTCCCTCCCCCAACTTATTAAACTACAAACGTCATACACAATGTGCATATAAATGAAAATGGGGGGGGGGGAACGTACTATAGTTTTATTCGTAAAAATGCTATAAATAGTTACTTCAAGTGAAATTGTATTCATACAAACGGATAAGTTTATTTACCAAATGGTAACGTACATATAATGTACATAAATGTTTTTCTTATACTGGGTGTTTTAAAAATAGGAATCATAACCTCAAAATCGTAATATCAAAGCCTATCAACCTAATATGCCGACGACCCATAATGTGGATGGATACACATTTGAAAGAGTCGATAGTTTTAAATACCTTTGCTCCTAAGTAACTTGCCTTAATGATGTTTCATCTGAAATTAGGACCATGCTTGTATCAGCACACAAGGCATATTTCGTCCTGAGTAATCTATTCAGACCGAGTCTCCTCAGTTCTTCAACAAAACTCACTGTCTACAATACCCTTGTTAGACGTACGCCTCAGAAATATTGAAACTGGCATTAAGCTACTTGATGGATTTCAGAGTAAGGTTTTAAGGAGAATAGTTGGTCCCGTGATAATGAGCGGTGGAGAAAAGGTAAAACGCAGAGTTGTACACTATATTCTCCACTAGCAAAAATCATACGATCAGGAAAGATAAGATGGGCAGGTCATGTGGGAAGAAAGGAGGAGTTTGAGGTGACGAAGGAGATCCTCTTCGGAAACCCAGGAGGACAAAGAGAACGAGGTCGACCACTAATAATATGGCTGGAAGGGGCGGAAGAATATATGCGGGAGCTGGGATGCAGAGGCTGGAGGAGAGTAGCATTTGATCGTAAAGAATGGTGGAAGCTCGTTGCAAAAGCCAAGGTCTATCACGGATTGTAGAGCCACTGAAGAAGAAGAATGTCAGTCATGTATTCCCCATATGTAAAGAATAAATGGCACGTTAGGATATGCCAAAATTGGATTCTTCAACTGACAAAGCTTTAATACGTTGATTTGTGAGGCCTAGTTTTACACTCAGGGGACGAAATATTATGTTCTGTCTAACGACCGGTCACTGATGTAAAGTGCTTGGTTCACCAAGTATTATGTCAGATATTGGTGGAAAATTCTCTCGATCACTACTGACTCAAACAAAATATTGTGATATCCACTTTGCTACTCAAGGAGAAATATCATTTTATGGTCGACACAGATGATCCAATGGTAATACTTTATACTCTCAAATTATTCATACAAAAAACTGAATGCCTTACTAGAATTGCACCCAACACACCACACACTTCAAGATGCGCCTTTAGCTATCGATAAACAATCGCCATTCAGTTGCGTAAATACTAAAACTTCCATTAAACCATCTGCAATATGGCCGTAAACAATCCTGTATTTCCATCTAGGGTAATTCTTTGAGAACTAGGACTGGGATTTCAATTGAATATGACACTGGTTTTTATTGTTTTGTCTTGACGTTTTCACTATACAAAAGTAACAATCACTTGACTGATGTCTGGGCTCTCGCCAAATCATAGGTATAGGAAATAAATATCTATCACAAACTCCCTTCGTCCACATCCGTAAACTCTCCCCGCATTGCTTGAACACTTTGAGCGACGTCCTTGATTTATCGTGATCGCCAATTTTCTTTTTAAAATAGGAAAAATAGGTTTGCCTGACATGTTTATCCTTTGACTGGGATGGAAGAATTGTAAAATATACTAGGGCTATTTGTTTTTTCAGTGTCTGATCGGTCCAGAACGTATAACCACTGTGAAAATCAAAATGGTTTCCTTGAAATATTTAAATCTGACATACCTTTTAGCGTAGCGAGGTACCATCTTTCCAATATCATCATCATAGAAGCTTGCCATAAAAAACGCTGCAGGAGGGTTTTTGTTGTTGTTGAAATATGCGGTCGACCATTGTTATGAGTGGAAGTGTTTGATCAGCCACCGTACAGCTTGGACTTGACTCCTTTGATTTTATCTCTTTTTGCTCATATGAAACGCTGGGCAAGGATGACAACGAGTTGCAGAGCAGCTTGAAAACTGTTTGAAACCACTGGTGGCTGCTTTCTAGGACGAGAACATTGGAAAGTTGGTACAACACTATGAAGTCTGAGCGGTGATCGGATCTTGCAAAAAAGTAAACTGCGTACAACAAAAGTGTTTAGGCACTTACGACGCAAACTGGCAGACAGACATAAGGAAACTAATCAATGCATATATATAACAGACACACGTCTCACTACAATATCTGAGGCGTAACTGAACTGCCCTAGACAAATATGAACTTGTCACTGGTCTCGTAGTGTTGAGGAAAGACGTGAAGTAGTAATATTTTTTTTCAAACTCAAAACAAAAAAAGTCGGAAGAAATATAATAATTTTCGTCAGACGCTGATCTCGATAACAAATATGAAACTATTAAAAGCAGGAACAAAACAGAACAAGATTCAATATTCTCAAATGATTAAAAATTAAATTTTTAGTTTCATAAATTTTCTATTCAATATTATTCTCATTTCATCAAGGAATTTTAATTTTCTAGAAATATTACTTTATATTTGTTGCCAACAATAAAGTTAATGTTTTTTCAAAAAAATTATTTCTGTATTTGCATTATATGTATCACATTTTGTAAAAATCCCGTAAACGATGTTGGCTACATCAAGGCTGTCTTGACAAACGCTAGGTGGCGACTGCTTCTGTACCTGCTTTTAATTGTTGTTAGGCAATTATTACTGATTATCAAGTCAAAATAATTTTTTATGAATCATAATATAGATTTTACAACACACAATCGTTTTTCAATTGTTAGGAACGATTACGTTTAAACTACATTCCGTGTTCCGAGGAAATTCCAAACGCTTAAGCTTCCAATATCTCTGTCAACGCGGCAAGGTTACAAATAATTAGGCTCGATTTAGCTTATGCCAGAGGTGCAAAATACGTTTGGCTGTACGTATTTAGCTATTAAGAACTGAGTGTGAGTTCGGCCACTAATTGCATTCCTCGAATACGGTAGCTAATATTATCAGAAAGCTCTGCCTCCCGTTCAGTTAGCACCTAAGCCGAAAAATTACTGAAAAAACCGATACCTTGGCAAAATAGACAAGGTGAACAAACAATTAGGATTTTTTCAAAATATTTTCAATATATATGGAGAATTAATTCTAGTACATTTATTGTGCAGTGCTGTAGTGAAAAATAAATGATAAGTGTTTATAAAATTATTTTATTTTTAATTATAATTATATAATTTTATATTTATCTTAGGGTTTCTAGTATTAAAGTTATAATTTTTTAAATTCTTATCAAAACCTATTTTAATTTATAACTTTTAAATAGCGTAAATATCCAAAATTATAACTACCTGTATTATAAAACATAATAGTTACTGATATAAACAATTTATAAATTATGTAATAATTATTTAATCAATATCACCAAATTATTATTATAAAATCATTAAATACTGGTAAAATATAATTTACGTTCAACGGCTAAAAATATTTCTCTTGTTTTTTTTTTAAAAAAAATGCCTATATTTATCCTTGAGTCCATTTACAGTAATATAAGTATATTGAGTTACATATATACTTTTCAGACATAAATTCAACTAATAATTATCCTAATGAATAAAGGAAACATTCGAATTTTAAATAGTTACTTTCTAAAACAATGCTGTAAAATTGAATTAAAACGCCTCAATTGACCTACATCGATACATAAATTTTGAATGGACGAGTATTTAACTTTGAAAAAGTATCGACCTAGAAATCGATGAAATTATATTGCATTTTTAAGTGATTCAGAAATACTGCGTTCCAAATTTTTAAAATTTATTAGTTTAAAAGTAATAAAATAATAGAAAATTAAATTAAAAATTGGACAATATAATGAACGATTTAAAAAAAATATTTTACCCAGTTAATTTGTGAAATTCATTCGAGTTGTGCTTGAGTTTCATCGTATGTCTTCAAATTCTTAATGATAAATTATTAAAGAAATGGACAAGAGTTTAATACATAATATTAATAACCTGACGTTTCTTCAAAACGTGTTGACTCGTCGTCGTATAATATACAGCGTACGAAGTTATTGTATAGATAAAATAAAGACATACATGTTATTTTATGCGCTAGTGACACAGTTTAAATTTATAGTTACTCTTTTATGTTGTAAACGGATTATTTCTGATATTAATATAGAAATATATTAGATAACAATTTTAATATTTAACAATAGTTAGTAACCGACGTTTTGTACCAAGACTTGGAAATTAAGAAGTATGTAAATTTGTACGTAGATTTCACAATAACAGAAATTTTTTCGACATGCAGCTTGCATGTATTATTACCCTTTATCTTTCTTAAATTCTTGATATCAGTTTTAATCACTCCAGGTGAGGTTAGAAATTTAAGAGCAAAACTTCGTGTACGAACAATTGTTAAATATAAGTTTATACTATTTTTTTCGTTGCTCATAGGCAGTTGTACTATTTATTTACAGTCAGACATTGCAACTATTTTTAATATTTCTACTAACAAAATTTGGTTAATAACCGTACTCAGTATTAAAATTGAATTTTTATTTACAGGAAGGTTATGAATAGATCGGTGCTATTTTATTCTGATTTAGGCCCTTTTTTGTCTGGCCCACACAGACCGCATCATAATTCGTATATTAAACTTTATAAACTATAAAATTAGTTTCACCAAAGGCTATTGACTTTTAAGTTAATTATTGTATCGATACAGTTGGCTGTTGAGTGGTTGTAATTGTTCATCACTTTCTAGCTTGAATAGAGCATCTACTATGAGCGGGCAGTTAGTTTCAGCATTTGCTACGATAATCACGTTTGGGTGCGGTTATAGCGCTGACTCGCTTCCCGTTGTAGAGCCACAAGCCAATCTAAATTGAAGTGGCATACGTGGCGGCATTCCAACACGACAATTCACTGAATTTACAAAAGCCTTCCTCAGACATGTAATTCCAAATCGACTGCTAAGATTACGATATCATGATAATTTATTTTATTAAGTATAGGGTTACAAACTTTTTTAGCGATAATGAGAACATGCATATGCCCAGTATTTTGTATACACATTTGAAAGAAGAAAATAAACACGATATTGTAATAAGAAAGTAACAAATACATTTGAAATTTTTTTATTTTACTAAAATACACGTTTGTCTTTCTCAAAAGACGATAAAATTCTGTCCAGTCTTCCCTAAGCGCTATCTTCCGTTTCTAAAAATTCTCGTCACAATATTAGAGAATAGATCCCCGGGATATATCATAAAAAACTTGCTTATTATGTAATTAATGATCAATAATTTATACTTTCATTTGTGCTCCACTAATTTTGTCACAATATATAATAAATTATTAAAAATTTATTAAAGTAACTTTCAGCTTTTGCCATAATCATCTGTAATTTTTTCCGTGTAGTTTTTCTAAATTCGACCGTTATTCATTAAATTTTTAAATCTGAACCTCATTGCAAAATCTGCATTCAAATCAATCAATCAAGAAAGTAAAATAAATCAACCGCAATCAAAAGTAATAAAAATTCTTGGGATGACATTAGGTGCACATTTAAATGTATCTCTCAAAATAATTTAATCATTTTCTATACTATTTACACTATTTTAAATTGTATTTGGTCTATTATTTAATGTACTCGAACAAATGCCCCTTTCTTCTTTGTTTCTCACTCCGACCCGGTAATGATCAATGTAATGGATAGTAATAATAATAATAATAATGGAAGTAAGAGCGAATGAATGTACTAACTTTTTTGAAACCGCCTATAATAAATAACTGTATTTCTCTAAAATATGAAGCGCAACTATACAATGTCATTCAGTTTAATGTACACGTAATACTTCAGCAATATCTCTACCTCCGTGCAACTGTTGGACAAAAAATAATTATGTCTTCCACGTACACTACGAACATAAATAACGAATATTAATTTAATATATTTATAATATATATTCTTCTGCACTCCTTCCCCAAATAAACTTTAAATATGCCAAATCGTAAACCAAACCGTGCGCGCACAAAATTTAAATGGCATAAACGGACTCCTGCAGAAATAGTTCAATATGAGGATTAATAGAGGGAAAACCAAGGTAATGGAGAGTAGTATGGTAAACAGTGAAATAATAAAGGATGTTAGATAGGGAAGGGATATTTTGACGCTAGTTAAGGAATAACTAGGGATGGTAAAAGTATAGTAGACATAAAGAGAAGGATAGCACAGGCAAGGAAGGCTTTCGCGAAAAAGATGAATTTACTTGCGGGTAATATAAATGTGCGAAACGTGTACGATAGGAGCTCCGGAAAGAAAAAGAATAGAAGCCTTTGAAATGTGGTGCTATAGGCGAATGTTGAAAATAAGATGGGTGGATAAAGTAAGTAACGAAGAATTTCTAAACAGAATAGGAGAAAATCGAACAGTATGGAGGACGTTGACCAAGAAAAGGGATAGATTAATAGGCCACGTTTTAAGGTACGAGTGTGTTGTAAAATTAGCATTAGAGGGAAGTGTGTGCGGTAAGAACAGAAGAGGGAAAACAATGATACAGTGCGCTAAGCAGATTAGGGATGATGTGGAGTTATGTAGAAACAAGAGAAAGATTAGAACTGAATAGATTAGCAAAGAGTGCTGTTTCATACCAGTCAAACGACTGAATACAACAACAACATATTAAAAATACTTTGATCTACTTCTGCCTCATTAATGGCAAAGGTAGGAGCCAACCACGTTTTGTTTAACGGCTACTCATAAAGAGAAGAATGTTTGTATCGTTTGCTATAAATTCACATTAATTACGTTTCGATACAAAATAAAGTATTTACATAAAAGAATGTCACAGTTATAAAAGTTGTAGTAGTATCATGTGTAAACGCTGTGGAGTATAGTTTAAATTTGGAAAGAACGCTTTCCTAAATATTTTGTGTTCTGTAGTCTGCTCAGAGTGAATCTTTAATTTCAGTTCAACTTACGTTTAGCTTATAATAAAATGGTGATCAACAATGTGTGAAAAGCATCCGTAGATGTTATGTGTGTATAAGGCGAAGCACGGGACAACGAAAAGTGTATGAAGAAGATGTTGAGTGTTACAGAGCATCTTACTTTCGTAGTCGAAAAGCAACATTGAACTTGAATTACCAAGGAAAGAGTGTGGAAGGTTTTAAGAAAACTCGTGCACATGCGTAAATATCGGTCACAGTTGGTACATGATTTAAAGTCGATTGGCTATGGTGTACGTTATAACTTAGTAAGTGAAAGTTACAGCGGGAAGATGACCTCCTTCAATATGTGATGTTCGCTTATGAGTCTACTTTTCATCTAAGTGGGAAGGTAAATGATAATCTTCAAATCTCCGCGTCAAAACATACTCATGGAGCTTGTACAAGATCAAAGAGATCTTCCAGAATTAAACGTTTTCTCCGCTCTGTGCCGACAACTGTAAAGACCAGTTTCTTTTCAGTGACGTTTTCGTAACAGTGGGGCTTAAGTTTAAAGAATTTCTCTTTTCCCAAATAGAAAGTGAACCTGAAAACTTTACTTGGCAACAAGATGGATCCTCTCCACTCTGGGATCTCTTTGTACAAAAGTGGTTGAGCGTCGACTTCCCTGACCTTTTGATTGGTCGTACTGGTTCAAAACCGTCATGCCCCGTCTCTGGTTGTAATGTTCAAAAAGAGTGGTTTCGAAACTTTTTCGGCTCCTGATACCATTACGTACCACAATTTTTCCGCGACGCTAAGTTATTGAACGCATTTTTATTTAATGCGCTTGGGTTTCTTAAAAATATAATAATAAATGAAACAGGTATTTTAAAGTAAAAAACAATTTATTGAAGTGGCAGGACTAAAACATTCGATCGTATGAATGAACTTGCTGGTCACGTGTTCACCTGAGATTATACATCCCCTTGGAGCCGCAAACACGAAAAGTAGGGATCCTTTGCTAGGATTTCGGGAGCAGAGTCTCGCCTTGACTTTGTTATCGAAACTAGTTTGGAACGTGAAAAGGTAATGAGATATAAGGCTCATCTCGTAAAATTTTAAACATGAAAGGTACGACTAGGACAGTTTTGTTAATGTGTCTGAGTTCACATGAGTCTTATCAGGTAAGAATCGGAAGGTTGAAGTGTTTACCAGTTAAACATAGATATGCAGTTCACATATGTATATTATAACAGTCACTAATATATACTGTAAGTAGATGAGAATTCTAACCGGGAAACCGACGTAACCCGCTGGCAAGTTGTACGTAATCGCGAGGCTTTTTAAAACGTGCGTGAGATGTCTTTTCTCCGAGATATCTGGGGCAGCTGACATATTCGCATTCTACGTCACCACCGGGTTGAACGGCATAAATTGCAGGCGTCTTAAAGAATGCTTCAAGTCACACAGGAAAATGACCGCGATAACGACACTTCGTTACACACTAGACAAAATTTCCAATCTTACCATTTGGTAAGTTGGGATAGTCGCCTTAGAAAACTGATTTTATATTGCAATACAAATGAACTTCATTGGAGCTCAAAGACTGGTGCATAAAGGATACATTTATACGATTTTCATTAATGTTTTTTTTCCATTATGGTAAAACTGATAAAACGTTGTTTAGCCAAACAACTTTTCAGACAAACGGCGGCAGTAGAAGTGGAAGTCAGACTCGCACATGAGCAATCCGGAGGCTTTTCAAGAGGCACGAGCAGAATGAAAGTGTATCGGTATAAAGTTCATTACTAAGTTATTACTCCTAAGTATCTAAAACCAACAACTTAAAATATCAATAAATAATTATTAATAAATTGATATTTGACTGTGAGGACTTAATTGTGGCGATATTCCATTTCGTTATCCCTGCCGTACACATTAAAACCACGATGAGTTCCCAAAGAATTAATGTGGGCAGTTAATCTATAATAAATCCATATAGAATATTTCCAAACTCAAAGAACCTGTTTTATTGTTTACACATTGCTTTAGATTTTCATCAGAAGCTTTCGGCGCTGAACATATTCATCTCTTCTAAAACCTATCCGAATTATTACGTTCGTCATAATTTAAATAATATTGTACCCATTTTTTAAGTCATGCAGTTAACCTATAACTTGATATCATCTGACTTAGTTCACTGGAAAGGCTAATAATACTGATTATTTCACATACTGAAGAATAGATTACCATACAAAACCTATATAATATTTTCATATTAAAACGGATCGCGTACATAAGACAATACATATTTAATTATCTAGTGAAACACCTCACTAGGGTCAATGCACCTAATGTAATATTTTTACGGCCCTCTTATGACAGATCCACGACGCCTCGGGGCGTCGCACAAAATGGGAATCACTGGTCAAAGGGATAAAGCTCTTTTTCGTTGGTCTCTACGTTCGTTCACCTGAAATCACGCAAAGCGTTTTTCCTTCAGAGTTTTTTTTATAAAAGATTGTGTCTTCGTTCCGCCACTTCCTAATGAGCTCCTTCGCCGCAGAAAGAGAGAAATATGTCAGAGTATATTTATTTCCTGCCTTACCTTATCAGTTAATTAAATAATTGAGTCATGACAGAAGTAGTAACGCATTAATTCAAATTTCTTTTTCCATACCTTACTATTTCTGTTGCAATTCTGCAGTTGGCAAATATTTTGTTGAATTGTATATCCGACAATTGCATTTAAATGTAATTTCAATCTAATTCAAGCTCGATTTATGAAATTCATTTTATTTTAATAACTCAATATAAAATAAAACAATTATAAATTAAAATAATTTTTTTCAATGCCTTAGATTATAATACGCTAAACCAGACAATATAAGCATGTTACGCACAAATACCTCACTACACTAAAAGTATAAAGTATGTACAGACTTTAAAGAACGTCATGAAAGGGACGATGACCATTTTATAAAACAGATTTCAAAAAAAGTGGCCAAAGAATTGGTGGAAGCTGACTCAAACAACAAGAAAAAGACTTGCGTTTATCAGGTATAGAAAAACTAGTTCATCCTTCCCACAAGTATTTTGATATTCGTGGGGAAGTAATAAAAGTCTCATTTTGTAAAATTACCCAGTTTTCTCTCGATCAATTCGTCTCTTTAATTATTGAATGTACCACGTATAATAATTAAATTTCTGTTTACACAGTTTCTACTTGTTATAATTAGGTAGTCGTTTTGCATTTGGTTGATATGAACTTTGTTAAAAACCATATAAGGGCTATGGTTGTTGCTGTTGTGGTATTCAGTCCTAAGAATGGTCTGATGCACCCTCCATGCAAACCTATCTTGCGCTAGCCTTTGCATCTTCGCATAACTACCACATCCCACATCCTACCTAATCTGCGTATTCCATCCTTGGCCTCCCTCTCCTGTTCTTACCCCACACACTTCCCTCTAATGCTAATATTACACGACCATCATGTTTTAAAACGCGACCTGTCAATCTATCCTTTCTCTTTGTCAACGTCCTTCATATTGTTCGCTCTTCCTCTTTTCTCTTTAGAATTTCCTTGTTACTTACTCTATCCACCCATCTGATTTTCAGTGTTCACCTATAGCACACCACATTTCAAAGGCTTCTATTATTTTCCTTTCTCTAATTCCTATCGTCTATGTTTCGCACCCATATAACGCCACGCTCCATACGAACATTTTTAGTAAATATTTCCTAATATTCACACTTATATTACCCGTGAGTAAATTCCTCTTTTCTAAAATGCTTTCCTTGCCTGTGCTATCCTACTCTTTATGTCTACTATACTTCTACCATCCCTAGTTATTACACTTCCCAAGTAGCAGAATTCCGTAACTTCAGTCAAAATATCTCTTCCCAATCTAATAACACCCTTTGGATTCCGCTGTTTCCCAAACTACACTCCATTACCTTGGTTTTCCCTCTATTTATTCTCATATTGAACCCTTTCTCTAGGACCACGTTCATGCTGTCCAAGTCTTCTTCCGACTCCCCTAATACTACTAGTATATTTAAATAATTATTGTTCTTTTTGGCCTATTATTAGTTTATTAAATGTAACCAATGATCATAGAAATTGTTAACGACGTCTATAAAAATGTTTTCTCCGTCATAAAGAGAGTTTATAAATAGATGAAGGTACCAACGTACCTAAGGGACAATTGACAAACTGCCGTCGAAATATATGCGATTTGTAGTCTCTGGTTTTCAGTTTCCTGGTTTCTTAAGGTTGGAGTTGTAGGTAAGCGGATAATGGAACTGCGCACTGCGAGTTGATACCCAATGCGAATCTAATGAACCACACCATTTGCAAATGGACGCTTCGCGCTAATACCTTGGGGCTAATGGCGGCTGCATCGGCTCACAAATCAAGCATCACGCTGCACATGCCAGAATTCAGCACGAGATAGCGATTCCCACGGAAAATGTTATTTTATTTCAAGAGGGAAATTGCCATTGGTTTAGCAAAACACAAAATCGAAGTAAGTCTGTATCTACAGCAAAAGATGATAGACGTCTTCATTGTCAGTGAAACACATTTCACGCAAAGATCCCATATCACCATTAACAGCAAAGGAAATCAGAAATTTTCAATGTTAAATGACAGAAGAGCTCCCGGACTAGACAATATAACAACCCAAATGCTGAAAGAAATGCCTAGCAAATGATTTGTGCTTCTAATGTACATATATAATGTATAATTAAATTAAAACACTGGCCTCGATAATTAAAAACAGCAGAAATAATTAGAGAATGTAGGCTTTCCCGGTGGATAGACTGAACAAGAAGTTCTCGGGATTTCACCCGGGTTATGTCAATCATTGGATACGACGTTTCGAAGGCTATCTCCGCCATCGTCTTCAGGTTACCTGAAGACGATGGCGGAGATAGCCTTCGAAACGTCGTATCCAATGATTGACATAACCCGGGTGAAATCCCGAGAACTTCTTGTTCAGCAGAAATAATAATTATATCAACGCCAGGAATAGAACCAACAGATGTTAGGTCATATCGACTCATAAGTCTTTTGTTGACAGTAGCAAAATTATTTGAGAAATTAATACTTCATAAAATAAAAATAATTAGAACATATAATACATTATCACCAGTTTGGTTTCAGACAGACAAATTGCACCGTACAACAGTGCCACCGAACAGTTTATGAAATCAACAAGTCTATGGAGGAGAAGAAATACCGCACATCAGCATTCTTAGACGTCAACCAAACGTTTGATAATGTTAGGCGCTATGGACTCCTCTTCAAAGTCAAAACGTACCTACTTCTACTATAATATTCCTTAATAAAATCACGTTTAACAAGAATCAATGCAGTAACATAGAAATTCTATCTGAACCAAAGCTGCGTTCTTTGTCCGTTCTTGTATTTGCTGTTCATATTACATTTTCCAACGACGACAACCACGATAATTGGATATTTTACTGATGATACAATTATCTTAGCAAAACATACAGATCCATAAATTACATCATCACACTTCCATCATCATCTAATCTTAATCCAAAAATGGCTATAAAATTGGAAAATCAAGATAAATGCATCTAAATCACGAGTTCATCAACAATGAACGAATATCAGAAGCAACAACAATTCGATATCTAGGAATGTATATTGACAATAAATTGTTAAAAATGGAAAGAATAAAATTAAAATATAAGGAGCTTCAATGGCTACTAGGCAGAAAATCATCGCTTTCACTTGAATATAAGCTTTCACTCTATAAAACAACAACTATACCGATTTGGAGTTATGGTAAGGGACTATGGGGATGAGCAGCTAAAAGTAGTATGAAAATCATTCAAAGGATTCAGTCAAAAATCCTTAGAGATATCGTCGACGCCCCCTGGTACGTTTCAAATACAACAATACATAAAGATTTAAGTATAAAATTTATACAAGAAATTGTACAAGAAAGAAGCAGTAAGCACCACACCAAACTGGAACACCTCTACTGCAGCCACTTCTGAAGAATAGAGTAAGTAAAAGGTTAAAGAAACGTTGACCAATGGACGTGAAGATGGCAGATGGCCCAGGAGACCACCAATAATTTAAAATCATTGACTTGAGGTCCACGTCACATTAATGGAACTGGATAACTAATTTCTATGTCAGAAAATTAGCCCATAGAAATGTATTTTTGATTACTAACTGAAATAATTTTAAAAAAATTAAAGGGGGTATGAATATAATCATCAAACGCGAACGCAAACGTGACGTCATTTCATATTTCTGATGTGTAACATCCGGTATCCTGAACCGTGAAGAAACTTAAAGTTAAGGTAATACTAAAAAGAGTGTCGGACAGTTTATCGGTTTTCAACATTGCTCGAAATTATTTCAATGTTTGTTTTTTGAATGTTTGAACTTCACTGTTATTTCTGGTGAGAAGTTTTACCTTCAATCAACTAATTATAAAGCTTAAAATGATTGAAGGGTCAAGAAAAGTTTCTGAATAATCACAGTATATTCTATTGATTTCACTGACCTGTGTACGAGATCCGTTTGCGACCAAGGGCATGCAACATTTGAACATCCCTCCACGCAGCAAACCAAGTGCTATCTAATTTAATCGTGATATAGTTACTGTGGAACCATTATAAATTACCGAGATATGCTAGTCCAATTAGCGGTTTATATGGTTAAAAGTTTAATGGTATCTGATAATCCATAATAACTACACAGTACGGATTTACATTAATGTGTTTCACATTTACTCATTAGCCTGAAATAAACACGAGTCCTGAAGGAACATAAATGTAAATAAAAACAAATGAATTTGTGTACCTGAGCGCCAGTCTAAAATTGTTAGAAGACGTAACCTAACGTTTACCACGGAGATGATTCTGATTGTGGAGCTTGAAGTCTGTCTCGAATTGGCTCCAAACGGCTAAACGGATTTCAATGAAAAGCCTATAGATTAAAACGAGAATTTTAACTTTTTCGTATTTTATATTTCGATATGTTGCAGGGTTAAGAAGATATGAATATAAATATTTGTAAATTCATTGAATAGCCGCACCAAACCGGATCTGTTCAAAATCAACTGAGAGTTATAAGGTTTCCCTTAAGTGTTCCTATATCATTCATCCGATTTCCCTGAAATTTTGGTGTTCAGCCCTGATCAACCCAAAAATGTTTCCTGATGATATTTTGAAGATTTAGGCTCCTTTTCCCCCTTTCAGGCCAAAAAAGACATAAAGAACTAGCATATGGATAGATTATGCCATCACGTAGCCTGAAAAGAGATAATTAAATTTCTGTAAAGTCTGATATAATGGTGAAGTTTAACTAACATTTTATTTAAGTGATTATACTTTTTAATGAAAACTGTTTTATATGTTGCAGTGCAGATATAAAATACCTGTGCCGCAGTCACTCAATATTATTTTTCGTAGATATGTAGATGTACACATTATTTCACGATAAACAGACTGAACAGATGATTCAAGTATATTCTCATTATAAATATAATTGCCTGTTACATTGTATATATGCCGCATACAAATCTAAACGCATGATGCAGTTTCAACCAGATTTTGTACACATGTTCCTTGCGAATTGGGAGCAAGCAAGGACTGTAGAGGTAAGACTACTACCTCGTCTGGGGGAAGTTGTGGAGAGTACGGAAATTTAAAATGTAAATAAGCAGCAGAGATGTACATGCGAATAAATATGGAGATTGGTAGTGGCTCTCTCGGTATTGTACATTTTTGTCTTTTTTAAGTTACTGTACTAATTTAAGGCACCAGTAGATGTCCTGACTCGATGAACCGATTAAGATACTGTGTCATGGCAGTTTTTATAACGAGATTCAGATCTCTTAAAATGTGTGGTGTGGAAAGTTAATTTTCTCAAATTAGACCCTCTCGCTGATAATTTAACCACGTTTTGACAAAGAAATTACAGTTGTGGGCTAATATAAATGAAAAGCCGCACGTCGGTCAACTAGTTAGTTTTACAATAAACTAGAGGTACTCCATTGCCTTCATTGTAGTCATTAAAAAATTATAAATATAAAAACTTTGAATATATTACTTCATTCTCGCTGTATTGCCCTACTAATGATTTTAAGACATTTCTATTTGTTATAAACATACATTTAGATACATGGTGCATGACATCCATTCTAACCCGAGCGTACCAGAATACCAACGCTAACATACCTGAATGACACGATCCAAACATTGTATTTCAGACAATTTTTGCAAGCAGACTAGCTTTCAAGAGAATAACAATCCCTTGGGTGTACATTCTACACTTCACGATGCCACTGGAAAGTAATATTGTTTAAGGTTACGAGGGGGAATCAAAGCGTAATGTCCCGACGCTCTGTTCATTTTTGTTACAGCTACTGGACTAAATATCCATGATATTATAGCGGTACTCTTACCCTAATGATACAGTGATTTATGTTTGACATTGATGTAACTGAAGGTTAAACAGAAAGTCGTTATTAAATTTTTGGCAAAAGGAAGTCGCTGCTCAAAGGAAACCCACTTTCGCTAAAAGAAAGTGAATGGGGACATCAAGCGATGTGCGGCGTTGGTTAAGAGATTTTACATTGGAGAAACGTACATTATACATAAACCGCCCAGCGACCGGGCGACATCTGTTACCGATGCTAATCGAGAAAGTGCTGATGGAGCGATTCGAGGAGACAGACGCTATAAGCTCATGATGTTTCTGCTCCATCGAATGTTTCATATAGTTCACCTCAGTAAATAATTACTGGCCCAGAATATCACGGAATGTGTGATAAATGAGTTCCCAATAAATTGTATTCTGGTCATTGAAGGAGCCCAGTAGAAGTGTATGAAGAGCTTGTAGACGCATTTGAGGCGGATCAACAGATCTTGTTAAACAATGTAAACATTGGAGATGAGACCTTAGAGTAACTCTATGATACAGAGAATAAAGTGAAATACAAGAAATGGTGGAACAATGGTTCTCCGCAGCCAAAGAAAGAAAACCTGAAATATTTCAAACAGGTTTTGATGCCATGCATTTGTACACATTTGCACCATCGTTGAACCCAGGCGATAGCGTTGTCTAGTGAACAGTTTAGGCTGTGCTACTTACTATTTCTATTATTATATGTTCTTTAACTGGATGCCCGGAAATTCATTTATACCACTACAGCAAATTCGACAGTAATCTCTTTGTCCAACTATTTGATGTATCCAAACAAAACGTCAACACTTTGGCCAAAACCGTGTAATGCTGTGTTAAAACATATTACATTGTGTTTAAATAAAAAATTTGAAGTTACGCCTTTAGAGAATCTTGCTGATAAGTATAAACAATTACTAAACGTGGCCCTAATTAGTAGCAGACAATGGTAGTATTTTGAACATTACGTAAACTTTTCAGCAACTACAACGTTAGCGTTTAAGAGGAACATTTAGTAGTTATTACAAATTATAAATGATTACAGCAACTACTTAACGTATTTAAAAAAATAATAGTAAACCAATTGATACACTGAAATTAAGTCTAATAAATTTACAAACAAATACACACAATTTGTCTGTCAATGATCGTTAATTGATTCGATTTAAATATTTAAAAACTTTTAATACAAACAGGTAAAAATTAAGATTATATTTATTTAAGTCTGTTGCTGGTAATACCTGGGAATTTAATTACAGTACGTCTCTTACTGCCTTATTTAACGTGTCTTGCATTTTTATTTCTATTTTCAACCATAAATTTTTCAGTCGTAACCCCCGTTTGGCCGGTAAAATATGGCGCCTGCATTTATGTTTCCCTAGAGAATGCTTGGGCGTTGGCAAATGTAAAGTTATTTAAGGCAATATTTATTCAGAAGTTCCTGTAAATGAATTGCATCAATATTAATCAACGTAGAGTAACTATAGAATATCCTAGGCAAAATAACAAACGGCAGTCTATCGAAAATTCATTTCTTAAGCTTGCAATTAAGAATCTGAAATATTAGTGACCAATACATGTTTAGAGATGATACCCGTACAGTACTCCCATCTGAGTGTGTTCTGTTATCGAGAATAATTGATTAGTGGTGTCTTCTTCCCTTTCATTTTTTATTTGCCGAATACGAGTTTCATTAATCATGTATCCAGTACATACAATTTTATGAATCCAAAATTGTAAATGGAAAAAAATTTCTAATATTTTAAAAAATTCAATTTTTAAATAATAACGCTACTCAATGTGTGAAGCTAATTTAATTTGTAATACAGAAACAGTAACGTATGAAAGCAAATTGTAATTGAAGATCAAAAAAATATAGCAGAAATCAAGAAAGGAGTAAGATGCAGTTTGTCGCCCATGCTGATTAACTTATGTATAGAACAGGCGATGAAGAAAGTGAAAACGGAATATGGAAACGAAAACACACTGTAAAGAGAATAAATAAAAACCATCCTCTATGCCGACAATATTGTCATACTAGGGGAGTTAGAAGAGGACTTGGGAACCATAATGAATTGCATTAACGTGTTCATGGAGAAAGAGTTCAATATGAGGATTAAAGAGGGAAAACCAAGGTAATGGAGTGTAGTTTGAGAAACAGTGGAATAATAAAGATTGTTAGATTGGGAAGGGATATTTTGACGGAAGTTAATAAATTCTGTTACTTGAGAAGCGTAATAACTAGGGATGGTAGAAATATAATAGACATAAAGAGTAGGATAGCACAGGAAAGGAAGAATTTCGCGAAAGGAGGAATTTACTTACGGATTATATAATTTTGAATATTAGGAAATTGTTGCTAAAATCTTTGTATGGAGCATGGAAATGTATGGGTTCGAAATGTGGACGATAGGAGTTGCGGAAAGGAAAAGAATAGAAGGCTTTGAAATGTGGTGCTATAGGAGAATGCTAAAAATCAGATGGGTGGATAAAACCAGCAAGTAGTAAATTATAAACAGAATAGGGGAAGAGCGAACAATATGGAGAACGTTGATCAAGGGAAGGGATAGATTAATAAGCCACTTTTTGGGACTTGAGGGTCTTTTAAAATAAGCATTAGGGGGAAGTGTGTGTGGTAAGAACAGGAGAGGGAGGCAAACGATGGAATATGCTGGATATATTAGGGAGGAAATGAAATATGGTAGTTATGCGGAAATGAAAAGTCTTGCGCAAGATAGGTTAGACTGGAGGATTCAATAAGATTAGTCATAGGACTGAATACTACAACGCACACTATCAGTATTTTTTTTATAATTAATAAAATACTCGTTATCGCTTCAGTTGGCTCATTGCTGACTTCTTGGCCCTAGTTCTTATTTATTGTAAACTTTAAGTTATTTAACTATGTTTGGACAATACTTCCCTTCTCATTTCCCTCCTTCGCACCTAAACATGCATTTGGAATCTCACGACCTGTAACTGAACTAGTAGCAAGTCGCCAAAAATTGTTCGCACATATATTTTACTAAATTGTATCATGCATTAGTAGCTAGTGTATTTTCAAAATGAACAACAGGAAAAGAAACAAAGTAAATAAGCTAATAAAATTATTGAAATGTCTATTTTCGAAGAGGAAGAAGAAATTCAGAGTGTGTCAAAAGAAAGAATTTATGGAGAAGTAAATAGACTATTTCTTAAATAAATATTAAGTAGTGCACCATCCAACTTGCAATTCGAGTCTACTTGAAGCAAGACTGTTAATTAAGTGTTTGGAGTTCGTAAGTTGTGGGCTTGTTCCCAAATTGGTCGCAACTCAATTGTGCAGCCCCTTAAGGCGAAGTTTTGGGCCATCTGCCGCCCTTTGTGGTTTGAGGTTTCACTGCCTCCTTAAAGTGCTTACTGTATATAGTTATAAACAAGACTTAATGAAGATAGGTGTATCTGCTGACAAACAAATTTTATGACAGTATAGTTTTCTACTACGACGTTTCGATGGCTTACTCCGTCGTCATCTTATTTTAATTATTGTTATCAATGGGCATAATGACGTCACGGATGATACAAAAAGTAATTATGAAGGATTAGACATTGGAAATGGTTTTGAATACAAGGTGAAACAAATATCTTACTGAAAACTGTAAATAGTTTTAGGAGACTTAGTTTTTTGTGTAATATATTTTTTCTGGTTACTATGTTCTAAACAATATTTTAGAGAAAAAATGGCTGCATCAACCATCTATTACGAAATTATGAGCCAGAAATTAAATATAATGGTAGTTTTGAAAACTTCTGTTCTCTTAGAAATTAGAATCATGATAGAATTTTTAATTTGTTATGCAACAAGCTGTTACATTACATTAACCAAACCACATTGATTCTTAGTAATAACTTACAATTAATTAGCTTAATAAGCAAATATGCAGTTTTAATTTATACATGCGTTTTAAAAATTTAATAATTGTGTTAATTTAGGTTCAATTACTGTCAAATTTAAGCAGAGAGTTTTTTAATAAACTTGTGATGGGACTTAAAAACTTGGAATTTGTACACCAACAGCATTTATGTTATTTTTTTTGATTTTAATAACTAAACTTGTAATCAAATATTTTATTTATATATTGAAAAATACCACTGTTTACTCAAGTAAGACATATTTTCCTATCACGATATAAGTGATACGAGTCATAAATTGCACTCTTCCTTTTTATTATTTTTATGGATAAAAGTTGGTGTTGGGCAGAAAATTTGGTAGATATTCAATTTAATTTCTGTTTTAATTTATAAATACAGGTCTTATAAATGTTTCAGTAACATCTTCATATTAAACTGTTATGTGAATGTTATAAATCGTGTTTGAAAAATATATTTAATCTCAGTTAACCGACGAGCTTTGGAGCCGGAAAGCTCTAGTCTATCACTTTTTAATGTTTTTATGCTATTACCTCGTTCGAATTTCATACTCACCATTAGAAGATGTAAAAATTCAGTTGTCTTAATTAAAAAGATCATGAATAAAGGAAAGTATTATATTTGTTTAATTACGAACGATGAGATATATAATAAATAGATTTTCTGTCGCTGCCTCGTGTAAGAAACCTTACTCGGGTTGAATGGATACGACATTAGTTTGATGGATTAAATGATTTACATATTTCGTTATTCAACCCTTCCGAGCTTTTTTTATATACTTGATTATATGTATTTATTATTATTGTTATGAGACAGGTGATTTGAAGTCGGGGAGGAATTCATTTTGATGGATAGAGGGGTAGAACGCCAGGAATTCGAATACGAGGCATTGGACTTCCATTTCCCAGGTTGTAGAGAACGTGTATATGCGGAATATTATGGAGAGGGAAGCGCGGACAACCTTCGATCGATACAACAATGTTACCCAATGTTCCAAAATAATTGCGACATTTATATCTCCCATTCGATATAAACCACTTTATTTTATTGTCTTTTTTACTATAGCCATTTCAGTATGGAATTTCATGTTTAAGACTCTGAACGCTTTACAAAAATTGTGGTTTCATAAATTAATTGCTATTTGTGATCTTGTGTAAGTTATTAGTAGCCAATAACCGTTAGTGAATATTTGAAAACCCATGCAACTTCACTATCGAATTGTGATGATCTTCCAATTATTCATTTATTACTCAACATTAACAAAGCTCTTAGCTTCGACCTATCACTATATTTTATCAAATATATATATATTACTGTGCTAATAAATAATGGAATTATGAAAGAATAGCATAACTTTACACTTTTTCCTCTGCTCGCTCATTTTCAGGACCAGGCAAAAGGACTGTATTTGAAGAACCTATAACTATAAAACATATTTCGTTCATAATTAATATGTGGTTAATTCAATATTGTTGGCTATGGGTAGTACTTAGAGTCCATGAAAATCACCTAGAATTTGTGTAATAGAATGACGAAAAGAATTTGGTCAACATGGTGTATGAGAAATACGCACTAGCGATTTGCATATGAACGACCTGGGAGCATGCCAATCAAAGCTTCGGACAATCATCTCTGACTCCGCGAAGAGCACATCCCAAAGATAGGGGCATTTGCATGTGCTTTCAAGTCTTTGTGGGGTTTGAATCGTGCTGGGAGAGAAAGAAACTCCAGATTACTTGGATTGTCTGACCACAGTGGAAATATACTCAGAAGAAAGCAGAGGTCAACAGATGTTAGAAACTTTTCTCTCGTAAATTGTGCTATCGAAGGCTTTAGCAATTTTATCTGCGCCATTCACAGACTTTTCTCTCCTCCAAGTGATCGTATTTTAAGGAAGAAATTCCATTTAAGTAAGAAGTACAATACAATTTTGCAATATAATTAACGAAAAGGAATAAAACAGTGTCTCTATACGATTAAACTTACAATTTGTGAGATTTAAATGGTGTTTTTACATGTGCAATAGGGAAAGTAGAAGAGGAAGGGGAGTATTGTCGTTTGAGGAGGTACTACCCCTCAAATAGGTCTGGCGAAACGATACTATCATTGTTAATAACATTAATTGCCTTCATACGAACGTGATATGGAGAATGCGACGTCATCTTTTTAACACGCGCTGTACTTATCATCTATTACATTTTAAAGATGCGAACAACGTATCATGAACTGACAGCAATATATTTCCTAACGCCAATATTTTCAGAATTGCTTTTACACTAACAATTTTCTCAACAAGGACCTCAGTGAAAGAGAGCTTCTGTCTACCCACACTACAAGATGGGCAGAGTTCTCGACTGTACATCGTCTTGACACACGACTAGCTAATTTTCCTGAACTGTAATTCTCGTGCGCTGCAGTAACCATTTAGAGATGCTTTAATATACAACGAAATATTTGATTCTAATCGGTATGTAAATTTATTTCAATGATCTATAATTATTTGCCGACCTACCTTCGCTTCTTTACAACAACGAGGTCTTATGTTCGAATCCTGGCATAGACTTACGTTTGTGCATACATGGCAATGGAAACTGGGATTAAGACTGCTGGGGAATCGATACGCTGACCACGTATTGCACCAAATTTGGAATATGTCTTGTAAGATGAGAGTCTGCAGTCAACCCAGTAGAACAAGATCCTACCTAAATGGGCTACAGAGCCTAGAAAGAAGAAGAATCTAGAATTATTTATTCTCAGTTTTATTACTGGTACTGAAATACCAATCAGGATACGAACTCGGTAGACAATCGAAAACAGATTAACTGATTATATTATATAAATTAAATGATAATAAAGCTTATAAATTTATTTAATTACACAACTATTTACCTTGATTGTTACCAGATGTACTGTCTGACCTACCATCTAAGAAGATACAATTTTGTAAAACATATTCTCATTAACCATTGGCTGTATAAGAACGTTGTCTGAAACGTTTCAAACGTCATCGTCAAGATGGCAACACAAGTCATTATTTTTCAATCTGCCGCGCCACAGAAGAGACATGTGCAAAGAGTATAGCAGCGAGCAACTAAAGAAACAGTTTTGGCTGCCTAGGCAACCTGTTGACTAATGTATACATCTGAGACATTCAAGACGCAAGCTTTTTGCTGTTTCTATCGTATAGTTAGAAAATAAAGTAATTAATTGTATTACTTTAGAGTTTCGCATTTTGGAACTGGTGGAGTTAAATCCCCCACGTATACACTCCAAACTCGTGATTTGTACACAACTAGAGACGACAGTCTCTTAAAGTGCGTACAATGAAGGGAAAATCCTGATGTATACGTTTGGAGGATCCTATCCCCTTTAGCCCGCATTTTTATTGTGCAACAATATTTAAAAATTTGTGGTGATCTAAAAGTTTATATTCGGTGTCAAGCTCAGAAGAAAAACTAAAACTTAGGTTTGAGACGTGTAACATTCTGGAAGTATTTAGTAGCTGACGTGTCACGGCCTATTATAGGCGCGAACTTGCTACATCATTATAATATTGTGGTGGATTTACGTGGTTGACGACTTTGACAGTCACTTTGCTATCCACGGCCACGTCTTTATCCAGAATTCAGTCACCTAAGGTCAGAGCCTCATGACCAATTCGAAGCTATACTTTGCAAATTTCCTGGCATTACTTCTCCTACATACCCTATAATGGCTAAACAGCATGAAGAGTACCACCATTTAATCAAACAGAACCCACCAGTATTCCAGCATGCACGTCGTCTGCCATCAGATAAACAACACTGGAAACTGGGAATATGCAGTTTTTCGAAGAGTCCCTATGCGAGTTTGTTACGTATGGTAAGCAAAAAGATAAGTTGGAGGCCATGCGGAGATTATTGACGTCTAAACGCCGTCATAGTCCCTGACCGTTACCCCATTCCTCATCGCCATGACGTTTCATATCGCTTATATGGATGTATCATATTATCAAGACTGGACTTGACTCGCGCCTACCACCAAATTACAATGACGCCTGCAGATGTCCCTATGACTGTCGTGATCACTCCTTGCGGGTTGTTTGAATTCCGAGTTATGACATTCATTCTTCGAAATAAATCTCAGGCGATTAAGAGCGTTACGAGATATAGATTTTGTAAAGTCATACATCGACGACATCCTTGTCGTATATAGATCCTCTGAGAAACACGAGCAGCATCTTTATACTCTATATCGGAGGCTGGATGACTTTGGACTGCCATTTAATGTTGTTAAGTGTGTGTTCGGAGTGCACAAATGTCAAATTTCTGGGATACTAGGTCGGTGCTGAAGGAATCAGACCCACTAACGAAAGCTATCACCGATATTCCCATACCAGAAACAATCAACGAGATACGGCGTTATTTAGAAATGTTAAACTTCTATCGTAAGAGATTGACGCACGCTGCCGACATTTTATTACCCCTTAATTGAAGCCTTCAAGAAAGTATGACAGACGGCCTATCGTTTGGACGCTTGTCACAGAGATGGTGTTCAATGATTCCAAGCAACTGGACAATGCCACTTTACTTCATTATACTTACAGTAAATCACAAATAGCGTTGTATACTGACGCTTCCGAGAACACTGTCGGTGCGGTATTAGAACGTCAGGCCTTTGGGATTTTTATCAAGAACCTTTCATCTGCCCAAGGGAAGTATAGTACGTACGAACGGAACTTTTAGCTATTTATATGGCGATTAAATATTCTTGTTTCTTCGTTGAGGGTCGTCAGTTCTTCATAAAGACAGACCATAAACTCGACTAAACGTTGCGTAATACAATTAAAATTGACTGATGTCAAAAACAATTTGTTTCAAATGTATCTAATGTAATGTGCGCAGATAGAAACAAGTACAAAAATTGTTCTAATTCTTCTACTTAGAATCACGTTGTTTACAAGGCACTCTTTTCGTTAACTAAGGATTTGAAATATTATTTGCTGATATAATTAATTTTTAGGTCGCGAAGACCGGGATTAAGACTGTTGGAGGATCGATACGCTGACCACGTGTCACTCCAAGCTCGGAATGTGTCATGCAAGATGACAGTCCGCAGTCGACTCGGTAGCCCAGGCCCTCAATGGGCTGTTGAGCCATGGAGAAAGAAAGAAAATTAATTTTTAGATAATTTTTTTTGAATTTATGGTTTGTGCCATCGTGATGCGTTTCCTTCGTAGCTTGTTTGCGGGTTGTTCTTCGCTGTATTTTCTTGTCACCTCTCTTGATTAAGACCCGTCTGTACGAAATCCTCGAACTAATTGGCCACATCCAGACCCAGATTTCAGACTTCAGATTTCAGCGCCTAGCAATGATTTATGCGTGTCCACGCTCAGTTTTCTCTGGCACGATTCAATTCACCTGGTCGGTGATTTCTATAATTTGGTACGTAAAGAAGAAAAAACAGATTTTGAATCGAGAAGACATACAATGAAAAGATAATTGATGATATTGAAAATACTATTTTCAATATTCATGCTATTCATATTTATAAAAATATATTAGAAAATAAATTTTTAATTTCACTCTCAATAAAAGATATAGTAATAATAATAACCAAAGAAATTATTAAAAATATTGTATAGAGTGACATGCCAATGGCTAATTATTTTATTCAAAATAGTAAGAACATATTTTCTATTAATACCGATGAAAATAAACTAGTACTTATTAATTAATGAGGTTAAGGAAATGACTTACTAGATGATTAAAATAACAACTCCTAGCGTTTACGTTTTGCACCCATACAAACAGTTTTTAAGCAATGATTTCCTAATTGTTGACACTTTATGTCTGCTACACTTCTATCATCACTAGTTATTGTGCTGCAAAAGTAGCATAATTCCTTACCGTCCTTTAAAACATCCCTTCCCAACTTAACACTCTGTGTTATTCCATTATTATCTATATAACTACTCTCCACCTTGGATTTCCCTCTATTTTTCCTCACATTGAACTCTTTCTTCAGGACCACGTCATACCATTAATTATGGTTTCCAATTTTTCTTCTGACGACCCTAATACTACAATATCATCGGCAAACCGTTGGGGTTTTTATTTATTTTCTTTGAATTTTGATTCTCTTTCCATATTCATTTTTAACTTTCTTCATAAATTGTTCTTTATATAAGTTAAACAGTATGGGCGATGAACTGCATCCTTGTCTTACTAAATTCTTATTTTCTGTTACATTATCTTGCCTTTCAATTCTAATTACTACTCACTACCTACTGTAGAGGTTATGAATAATTCTTCTCTCCAGATATTTTATTCCTGACCTTTTCAAAATCCTTAGTAGTGTGTTCCAGTTTACATTATCAACGCTTTTTCTACTTACGGGTAATGTAAGTGTGCATTTTAGGAAATGGTTACTAATAATGTTCGTTTGGAGCGTAGCGTTACATAATTGGGAAATGTGGACGATAGGAGTAGCAGAAGCCTTTGAAATGTGGTGCTATAGGATAGTGCTGACAAAGAATTTTGAAGAACACAGGAATTAAATATCGAGAAAGATGGCTTATACATAACCTCTACAGAAGGCAGTCAGCAGTAATTAGAATTGAAGATCAAAAAATATTAAGCAGATATCAAGAAAGCAGTAAGACAAGAATTTCCGTACACTGCACCCCGGCTCCCGGGGCGCAGGGGACACATGCACAGAATTTGGCCGAAATTAATCCATATATTTAAGTTTGTGCGAAGCTCAGGCATACACAATATTGCACTGAAATAGCCAATTATACTTATAACAAGAAGGTACTGGAACCTTCCCTTCGGTCCGATTATCGTGAAAAGAAAAGTGTGAAATATAAAATTGAATTTGGGCGGCTCCGTTATTCATATAATTCATCTGTACTGGGGTTTATAAATATATTTTGCATATTTATAAATTAATGAAAAGAGTAACTTGTGATTATTAGCTGTTAAGCGTAGAACATTTTATTTGAGTGTGATACTTTTTAATTGTTTTTCGCTAACGTCTTACCGGACTTTCACTAACAAAAATACTTCTCTGGCGCCCGGGTCACAATTCTATTTATATAGCGCGCCTCAATAATTTAAATTGTGAATTATAAATCATTTCATTATTACTAACTAATAGGGAGTATCATTACTTAAATAAAATGTTGGTTGAACTGAAAAATTATTTCACGCTTATCATAAATTTAATCATCTCGTTTGACAGGCTACGTGAGATCATAATCACCCTGTTTCATGTTTTATATGTATTTAGACCAGGACCTTTCTTAGCCTCGTAGGGTAGAAGTAACCTAAATCTTCGAAAAATCGACATAAAATTTCTCTGGCGTCATCGCTGCTGAATGCAAAATTTTAACGGCAATCTGATGACTTGTTTAGGAACGCGTAGGACATTCCTTATAACTCGTAGTATTTTCGAACAAAGCTGGTCATTTTTAGTTTTGTCTTTAAATCCTTAATTTTCTTATCCATCTCCCCCATAATATCTAGTTTACATTGTGTGAGACTTTTTACATTCTCTGACAATTTATTTAGTGATTATGTACATTAAATGTGACTCTTATCTATTTCTAACTTAAGTGTCTCTATACTTTCTTCCGTCTTTCTTAAGGGTTGCTCCCATTACACTCACCAATCTTTCTCTCAAGGCTTGTGCCCATATCAGCCATTCCTTTATGAATGTCAGTGAATTAGCAATGTTAAAACTATCCCTCCATCTCCATTGTGTACCTCCTATTTCCCTTATCTTATTAATATCATCACTATTTACATCTTCCACACCCTTTATAATGGATTATTCATCTCCCTCATCAGCCCTCTCAACCCCTCTATTAATTTCCTCGGATCCAAAATTATGGACTTGAGCACACTGGAAATTTTGCTAAGTTTCTGTCATATCCATTTCTTTATCGTCCTGTATTTCTGACACGTTTCCACCTGACATAACTAGTCTTTTACTCCTAACCAACATAAAATACAGAAGAACTAGACACAAAAAACAAAATATTAACTTAAAAGATACGTGTAAAATTTTTCTAAATTTAGAGAGACTATGCATGTGTTTCAGAAATTTATACATCAACGCAAAAATAATCCAAATTACTACAAAATCGAAGAAAAGGAAAATAAGTAAGAATAACTGCAACTCTACACTCCCAAGAAGATTATTCCATTTCACCGAGAAATATGGAGCCATCACGTTTTGGTCACCAAAAATGTAAATAACCATTAGAAGGCATGTAATAAATTAAGAATTTTCCCCACGTTGGGCGCCAAAAATGTAATGAAGAATTATGCATGGTTCGTAAACTTCAGGTACATGTGGGCTCTCTCAAGGATGGAGTGCAGTAGACACTAAAAAATAAAAACTTTGAATTAGATTAAAATCAAAACCTTTGTGATGATTATTCTTTTTCTGAATAAGCAAGTTTTACCCAAATATAATAATTTCAACATTAGCTGTTTTGCTGACTGTAGGATCGTCTCGTATGTCCCTTGTCCCTCAAACAATCTCCCAATCACGCTGATCATCATGTATATCCTAAAAGGTTGCTGATACTAAACAATTACAAAAACTTTTAGATACATAGAACAAAATTTAGATGGTGACCTATTCGCTGTGCACCAGATAAATGTAGTTTCATGACAAAGTTTTATCAACACCTCAACTTATTACAAGAAAATTTCACTATATACATATTATATAAACAAGAGTTATATATTACGGTATCAGTTGAAGAGTCACTGCAGTTCCGCCCAGTTTCAGAAAATCAAATGTCCGTCAAGCCGCTTCCGCCACGATGGGCTTTGACGTCACAGTTACTCCACAAACTTCGCAGTCCCAATCTGCTACTTCAATAATAGAATCTGTTTTACAACGCATGCTAGGTGGACGCCAATATCGACATTATAATGGCCGATTAGTCGTCGCACTTATGCAACATACTCATCTCTCAGATCTCAACTTTGCAACTTGCTGTCCAACACCGTAGTCCTAATACACAATCATACTTTGGTGTCCGATGCCATAGTTCAAAATATATCAATTTGCTTCGACGTTCAACACTGCCCTCTCAATTCATCTTCACTCTTTCACTTTCCACACCAGTCTTACACGTCTGAACTGTGTGTGGGCAACCGACACTCTGCCAACTTCTGAAAACACGACTTCACTCCTCGCCTTCCATCGACCCTCTGCCCTCAGTTCTAAATTTTAGCCCTCACTATCATACCAAGCGCTAAACACGTGACCAAAGTCAGACAATCAGAATGTTAACGCTCGTAGTTTATGCAAAATACTTTTGCACATCGGCCACACATTTTTCCTTGCCTACGTTACCACACAGTTGACCACGGCCACTGAAGGGTGGCCGCGTATACAAAACGTAAAGGCAACTATGAACTTTTTTGGTATCTTTACTACCCATGCCACCTCTAAGCTCCCCGTCCAAATGTACGATCAAAATAATCATTTATTCTAATAAATGTCTATGATCACTCTAAATTATAATACTCACACAAAATAATTAAAATTGATAAATATTTACACATCCAGTTATTAATTATGAAAAAGACGAGAAATTAAAGCAAATATGGTTTAATCAGCAGCCCTAATTAAAGTAAAAAAAATTATGAACCAGGGTATCGGGTTTTGTCATCACATTATATATATATATATATATATATATATATATATATGTAATACAATGGTTTTTAATAGCAACTTTCGCGTACAAATTTAACATTTGAGTAATGCACGAGAATCCTGTCGCTCATTAATCGTATTATTTACATTTCTTTCAATTTTGTGATTTCAGTAATGGCTTCATTTATATTTGATTATGTAATTTAATGTATTCGTGTTTTGTTGTAACGTATTAGTATACAAGCAGGAGGCGTATGTTTGCTTCCCCTCATCGATTGGTGATTTGCTTATCAGCGTTGATACACAAACACACTCACAGTGTTAAGCCGGCTCAATATAATGACATCATTCGGCTGTGACTGAAGCGACTACTGTTGTCATAGTGCACAGTCAAAGCAACGTTTAAAGTTGAAGAAAATGTTATGAGATTTCCGTTCGATATTAAACGACTTTAGGAATTGTCGTCATCTTCCAGGCGGACAGTGCAGACATCGTCACGGTTTTGTTAGTGTTTACACGAATAGGAGCATCGGAACGTTTGTTTTCTGTAACATCGCATCGGATAAGCGACTTTTAGTAAGAAAAAAGCCACCTTGGGCGCCAGAGTCGAAACTCGACCGGGGTATCCATCCAAGTATTCTCAAAATCCCCACCACTAAAATAAAATTTACACGATAGTTACTATATTAAGTCTAGAATATAATAGATTGATATTCAGTGAGTTCAGAAAGGTGAAATTTAGAGCTCTGCACGATGTCTCAGTGCCCGTCTGAACGACAAAGTTTTAACTCACATTGGGACATTATTAATTGCACAGAATTTCACGACTACAATAATAATATTTTTTAGTTCTGCAATAGTATAACAAAAGTTTCATATTCAAGTATGAAGCGTCGGCAAGTACAGACTGCCGTCCTAACGAGAAAGGCACTAAGTCAAAAAAATGCCGATGATAAATCAATGAATAATATTTTTTTCTTTGAGCATCGACATTTACATAAACCCCTCATCTCGTTAAAAGTTGTTTTAGCAGTAACAAGACAGATGAATTTTTTCTTATAAATAAATAATTTCAAAAGTAGAAAATTTTTTACTTACTGCCTTTCTACTAACTGAAGTAAAGTACTACATATAAAAACAATACACGTTACATTATAGCCATCTGGAATGCCAAGAATCTAGGTAAACCAAATAAGAAAGATAAAATATACCACCTCCCTCCCGCTTTCACGTTTATCACTATACAAGTAAAACACCTTTCTTTGCATTACTTTCAATTTAGTTTTCAAATTTCATGCAAAATGGAATCATAAACAAAAGTCATCAAAATTTGTACATTTCAGCCACCCCAACTTTTTTTCAGTTTAAAATGTAGAAGCAGGCGATAGAATAGGTTATAACAAAAAACTAATGGAATAAATTCAGTACTTCACCCATCTTATGGTGGCAATATGTCGTTCCATTACCTTCATATGAAAATTTTCGCCGAGCTTTTACTTTACCAGAAAAAGTTTAGACAGTAAAAAATACCTTTCTTTGCATTACTGGCTAAAAATAGTTTACGTAACAAAAAAAGACGTTTGTGCCGCAAGAAACTATAACGTCAAGATAAATAAATAGACAGATAGTAAGTCAGCAGATAATTTAATTACTATTTAATTAGTAGAAATACAAGTTTTTCTCATGGAAACAGTTCATTTATTTAATAATGTCTGACATTTATCTCACATTGTACTCTTCATGTTTTACCAAATTTTATGTATTCGTAATTAACTTTGATTTATAATTTCTTTTTGAGGATAGTTACCTGAAGAAGTCCACAAAGTTCTATGAAACGTTGTGTTTGTACTAATTAAATTATTTGCTGACTTATTGGCCGTCTTTTTATTGATTTTAAACTTAAAGTCAGAAAACGATGAATGAATGAATTTTTTGATACTGCAATTGAGTTACACTCGGTGGCAGTTACAAAAATAAGCTTAAAATAAGCAATGTGAATAGCTACACATAATAATATAAATTATACTACTTAGTTGTTTTTTCGTCACACTACACTTTAACTTCACGATCACTTACACTTCGTAATTCTTCCCTGAAAAACGTTGTTATTGGGACAAAATATTTCAAAACCTTCTTCAGGTAAACTGTCCCAATCCCTCATAGTCCGATTTAAAAATGAATATTTATCAACGTCAGTTTTAAAGCTGGTCTGTCCAATTTTACAATTATGATCCTCTCTACTCTAATAATTTACTTCTAAAAACTTTTACGCAATATCCTCCCAGGATTGTTGGCTTGCGTACTCTTTAAAAATAGCAACGAGACGTAAATTTTGTCGTCGTTTTTCTAACATATCCCAACCTAATTGATAAACCTTCTCACTTCCGTGACCAGGAAACCGCTTAACAAATTTTGCCGCCCCCATCCAGTGCCTCCACCTGATATTTTCGGAACGGATCCCAAAAAATACAACCGTATTCTAATACTGAACGCACGAGAAATTTATACGCAAGTTCCCGAATTTCACAGTTTCCTTTTTTTTAAATCCGCATAACGGAATGCAGTGCCTTTCATGCTTTCCTAGTCACTTGTTGTATTTGATATTCCCAACCCGTTTTTTTTGGGGGGGATGTTGGGGGTTAACAGGCAACTCCCCCCTTTATTTTTCCTTTTTCTTCTCAAGTATATACCCAAATACGTATAGTTGTAACATCAAGAGATGTGCCAAATGTCTCAGTGTCCGTGTGAAGAACAAAGTCTTAACTCACTCTTTGACATTCTTAAATTTGCAGTAACTGCACTGAATTCCACTACCGGAGTTCTTTTATTGAAAACAAAAACTTATTTAGTTTATAAAATAGGTTGCAAGGATTGTTAAAAATATTGGACAAACAAGTACGAAGAGTTAATCCTAAAACCAACACACCCTTGTCACGTCAATATTTAAGTTTCAAAAATACTATAAGTTATGATAATATTAAATTATTACATAAAGAAAGAATTTTGTTATAAAGGAAAACTTTCGTTTCAATAAATATTTTCAAAAGCAAGCATGGTATAAAATACAGTACAAAATCATTTAAATTTAAAAGTACCGTGCTAAATATTTAGATTAAATTCAGATTTAACATAACAAATAGTCATATTCCGTGGATCATTCAGTGAAGCAGTGCTTCGAGGATATGGAAAGAGTTAAATAGTTTTACATGAATTTATTACATTACTATGAAGATAATCTTATATCTAGTTTTACATCAATAATTACATAGTTTCAAAAATTCCTTTACAGAATAGAAGGAGTGGTTAAGTAAGAAAGTTGCTAGTTCAATTTTAAATTTGTTAGGTTCATTTCGGAACTGTTTAATGTGTGGTAAAGCTCGTTGAACAGTGTTTTTACCTTGCAAGGTACATTTTATTAGACTCTTACATTCTATATTAAGTTTGTTTTTATTAATGTTGTTAAAAGGCCAAAATTGTCTGGATAGTAAAGAGAATATAAAGTCAAATTTTGTCGGACGACGTAAGGACCGAATTTAATTAATAACAATATTAGTTTTTTGACTTGTCATTGGAAATGTTTGCATTACTTTTCGACAATCTAAAACGTTGTTGTTATAATATTATGAGATTGTTCCGGAAGTTTCAACACATTTCCTGTGGGACTCAGTTGCACATGATAATCATAACAACGTAAAATAGTTTGTTAGAGAAAATTTTCATAGAGAAAGTTGAAGGTAGGTACAGTATATTGAAGCCTATTTTTGGTTTTTAAAATCCTCTAATTTGATAAAGTTTTAACGTACAAATTTTTTCTTAAAAATTTATTCTCTTTTTTCGAAAATATTTTAATTTAATTCAGTCTAGCTGAATATTGGTTATTGGAAAAGCTCCTGTGACTATATTAGTAAATTACATATTAATGTTTTAAAAAAACTGGGACTGATTTAAAATCTTTGAGTACTTTATTATATTATAATCTAAGTCACTATCAGTCATATATGACTAAAATGATTATAATACATCAACGATTAGTATCGGATACATCAATCTAATCCACGAATCTGGTTGAAGTGAATTGATTGATTTATTGCACCCTTGGTTGAAATTAGAGTAGGTTTAAAACATAATGACAGGATAATTTAAATTTGTTTGGGCTCATGATCTTAAAATCATTTAGGCATTATAACTCAGGATTATGCATTTATGTGAACTTAGTGATTATAAAGTGAAGTAAGATTTTATTTTTAGTTGTACTTATAATAAATTGTTGCTTCATGAGTTGGGATAAATTCGGATGTAACATGAATAAAATAAGATGATTTATTTTGTCGGAGAACCTCCTTCCCAGAGGGATGGCTTGATCCCTGAAGATGTGAGTTCTCGTTATCTCTTCCTTTTCACTCGAGTTCGTGGAACGGGCGGTGACGTAAGCGGAGTAGCAATCTGTACGTGTGGCCGTCATAAGTTCTGGCAGCTCAGCTCTCTTCCCCTGTTGTAAATAATATGTCCGCACAGCCACAGGAACATTTCGTATGTCGGAAGAAGTATCTTAAGCCCGGACACGAAAGTGCTTCCCTCCTTGCTGCTATAAGCCTTATGCAATCATCATCATTACTAAATATTTCAACCAATTTGAGGGTAAGGCCCAATGTACTACGTATACTTATACTGCCTACATATTTTTCATCCAATTACGATTAATATTTACCATTTTTTCACTGACTTGCTCTATTATCATGGCATTGTTTCTTTCTAATCTCTTCAACCTTTTCGCTTTTTTCAGAAAAAATAATATAGCGCCCACAGTTATGTGCATTCTTTCTACGTTTGTGATACGTATATTCAATACTGGGAGTATTCATTGAAAAAATATAAATGCCGGAATACAATAAAATATATTGCAAATTTTCTGCAAACAAGTTTTTTTTTCAAAACAGGTATCACGATCACATTACTTTTACCTGCTCTACAAATAAATATTCTGTAACATTTTCGAGTGCTATGTTACTGTTATATATCAGACTATTAAAAGTAGAAATATTTATATTTAATAACTTTGTATCTATCTTCAATAAACTATATTCATGAGATGCTCTTTTAATAAACACATCATAAAGATGTGAGAGTTTATTAATTTAAATTATTTTGATTGGGGATTTACTAAGCAAACGTTAAAAGGAGAAATTTAATTAACTAAAGAAGCCAAATACCAAAGAATACTCTAACGAACCAGTTATTTTCGCAACTGAGATACTGTCACGTGTTCACGTAAGGGAGCCGCGAACAAGAAAAGGTAAAGATCCTTTACCAAGATTTAGGTAAACAATCTGGCCTTGACTTTGCTATCGAAGTTGGTATGGAACATGAAAGGAAAGTGAGATATAAGAATTATCTCTAATGATTATAAGGTTGCAAGAAATGTTTAGGAAGGTATTGGTAGAGTGGGTGAGTTCACCTGGATCTTACCAGGTAAAATTCATGAGGTTGCAGTATTTATCAGTCAACCACAGACGTGTAGTTTTAGATATGTGTATGATTACAGTCATTATTCTTCGACCAAGCTGATCGTGATCGACCTCAAGGAAAGTTAGAGTGGGAACCTATTTAAAAGGTTCATAAAACGGGTCAATGCTCCAGAGCTGACATAGTCATTCTGTCATCACATTCTCCCTCGCTACCGTGTTGAACGCCCTGAATGGCAGACGTATCAAAAATGCGTCAAGTAACACAGGAAAATGACCTCCGTGATATGGCGATTCTTAACAATACATGCCTTTTCTACATTTATGGTTGTTCTAGTCTCGTAATAAATCCCCGCTCATGATATTTTAATTTTATATTCTTTCCTAAAGGATACCAGAATATTCTTTCATTTACATTTATTGCATTGTATTTTCCTTTATTTCAACTGTTGACTTCAACAAACGGTTGCATTTTATCATTATTTGTTATCTTTAATTGTCAATATATCTTATAGAACTTTCGGGAAGCTTTCCTATACTGTCAGAATGTTTGTCACTGAAGTCACATACGGTTCGTAGTTGTTTTTCTTCACAAAATATTTATTCATTTCTGTGAAATTTCTTATCAGTTCATGGAGAAAATTATATTCTGTTTTTCTGTTACTTTATAAATTTTGTATCACTTTCCTGTGGTGACATATTTTTTTCGGCCAAAGCTCGATATCTCGATATGGTTAGCTGGGCATCTGTAAGACTCGTTTCACATTATCCGGATACTCCCACCCGGGTAAAAACCGGATGGCGACATTCTTTTAGTTAGGTTTCCCAGACGCCCCGTTTTGACCCGGACAGCCCCAATTGAAGGTATGGTCCCGGCTGGTGACCTGGCCAGTTTGTCGTTTTGTCCCTGTTACTTGATGAAAATTGCCGAATATAAACGTATTACAAATAGATAGCCAGGAAAATAAAAATATCACTCGCGACATTGTCCGTTTTTATTACTGATAGTTGAGAGTGAATTGAGGCCTGCACCGATTGTATCGTCAGTTAGTTAATTATTTCGTATTTTAGAGTGAATTTTTGTAAAAAAAATTACAATTACATTATAAATCAACAATTGATATATAAATTAAAATTAATATTAACTTCCTAAAATGCAAAAAGGAAAGAGTATATTTGCAGACGAATTAAAAAAACGATTATCCCTTTTTGAAAAAATGTTATTGAACATAAAGTAAAATGTGAACAATTCTGATCAAAATTTTCGGTGGCTCATGGCGGTCGTTAAGACATAAAAAATCATTTAAAATTTGCAAAGTATAAGGCTGGAAGAATGACAAGAATGGAAAAATGTCGACCGGATCAGGGATTCGAACCTTGGATCTCCGTTTTCCGGGGTTCGAGTCTGTTCCGGTCGACATTTTCCCATTCTTGTCTTTTTTCTGAAGATATCTATATGCTCCTGCTTGAGCTTCGGGTGTAAGCATTTCTACTTCTTTAGCATAAGGGTAGTATAATAGCGACAGGAACTTCCTGCAAGATATCATCATATTTCAATAATGCTAATCCAAAAGATAACGGATTTTTAATAACTGCTGAAGAAGTTAATAAGATTATGCTATTATTGTCTGGTTGATAAACACTCTATTATATATTAGTAGTTATGTAGTATATTGTAGTTTATCATTTTTTCATATTTGCTATTATATCGAAATATGATTTATAATTGGACTCCTGATTTTTTCCTTCAGTTTATGTATATCTTGAGAAAAAACATCATCCTCCCCAACCCTCGCTATTTTTAACTCCTCCTTCCCAGAAAAAATCGTACGAACGCCCGTGTTATGAGTTTTTAACAAATTCTCAATTTTGTCCCGGTTTTGAAGAAAAAAATTATGGTAAGTCTGCTTTTAGTGCAGTGAAGAAGCTTACTGCCTTTCCACTTTCCACATTTCCCGGCGACGGGGAAAAAACGAACTGGGACGACCGTGTCGCTCGGAACTGCGATACAACAACGACGTCGCGTGAGCTGCGGTGGGTCGAAGCGTATTCTTAATCCTTCCACGATTATAAAATAATGTAAGATATTGATGGAGAAGTTTAGATTACCTTTGTTGAAGCCAAGCCTGCGATGTCGGCCAAATGTGATGACAAATACAAAGATAGGAATGCTAAACAAGATGCCAGGCACGATTTTTGAGAAGAACTACTTCCATATTTTGACACTGTTGACGGAAAGCGTTAAATACTTTTGGAAATACAATAATTATAAGTTTATCATTTATACATGCGTACTGCATATATTTTCTTGAAATACTTTTTAATACACATTTGATTAAGACTGAGTTAATTAATTGAAGTTATTCGTGTGCCATGGCACACTTTCAGCGCTAGAAACAAAATAATTACTAAAACAATTTTCACTATGTTTGCAGTTAGTCCTCTCTTCTGATAATTCTTACATCCTCTGATATGATCGTGCCCCCGTCACTATATCTATCTCTCTCAAGTACAAAATTATATAATACGGTGCAAGGTCTTACAAGAGAGGATCCCAGCAGTCCATCGCTGAAAAATACGTCAAGCGGTCAGCGTGCGACGGAATAATAATAATAATATTAATCATATTCCGTAGATCCTGTAAAGAAGCTAAGCTTAAAGGATGTGGAATGGGTCAGGGTGTACATTTATTACATTATTTTATTGTATAAAAGATAAATATACTTATAACAAATTTTTGTATTATAAACTAATTAATTAATTACTCTTCTCCGATTCTTCTATAAATTCCTTTATTGAATAGAAGGAGTGGCTGAGCAAAAATGAACATAATTCAGTCTTAAATTAACCTTGATTATCGGACAACTGTTTAATTCTGTGCGGCAGTCTGTTGAAGATGGATATCCTTTCTGTGCAATTGACAATGTTTTACATTTTTTATACAGATTATTTTTGTTCCTTGTATTGAAGGGATGAATATCAGTATTATTCAAAAATAAGTGCCACCATAACGACGCTTGAGACGCAGAGAAGGCTCCTTGGTTGCATCGCATATAATAAGGTGATCAAGGAAACTGATTGATTCCTTTCTTGCTCACTTGCTGCGATAAACGATCGCTCTGCAAATTGGCCAACTTTAATCCCATGTCAAATCAATTTTAGATGTCTGATACGTGTGAAACTTGGCTTATCGATGCAACTTCTAGCCTATAATATTGTGGAATTGTCAATAAAGCAGTACAGATGGCCGTTCAGATACTTATCCATGCAAAAATCACCACCAAATTAAATTGCAGCAAATTTAGACCTGTTTAGAGGCCTATTACTCGGCAGCAAAACATCTAAAGGTGTATATTACAAACACCACATTAAGCATTACTGAAACAGAAAATCCGTTGTTCGTATAGTTCCATAGACGTTTCTCAACCAGTATACAATGAGCTCTAATATTTTTCACATTTTCAATTGGGGTCTGTGTTTACTTAAATTTCAATGGGTTTTCAGAGAATCGAGTGGGAGCCATAGGTTTGTTTTTCGCTGATTTGATATGGAAGGACCGTTAATGTTTTTAAAAAGTCAATTGTGAGCCTGCTTAATATATTAATTCTGAAGCTCAATAAAAAGCTACCTAAAATCATAATTCGTTTAATAATAATCTAGTTGACGATTCAATCTAGACATTCAATGTAAAACCTTACATTTAAATTTGTGCGCATATTTGTGTGTTCAGGATTTGATTTTTTTTCCAAACTGTGATAACCTGGTTTTGTAGTTCTTCAAACTGCATATGTGTTTAGCAATTAATAACGAATTATTTACTGCTGGAAAAGCTGGGCTTAATTCCAATTGTTCAATACGAATATTTGTGAATTTAAAATCAGTGTATTTCCTAATGGATAGTATAATTATGCATTTTGTGTGTTAAGAAAATGGTTGATGTGTGTTTTAAATATATATTAAAATAAGATCCATTCTGTACTTGTAATACGTTAACTGCTGTGTGATTGCAAAATTTTTGCGTGTGCATAATTTCTATTTTATTACGTCAGCTAATACGACATTTCATTCAGTAATACTATTTATTACCTTTTTCAATTTTTTATTGAAGCTTTCTTTTGCAAGAAATTTACTGCCACCCACCCTAATAACCAATCAAATTGCACATTAGCGACGATTTCCATAACTTCATTAACGTTAAGCCAAAGATCGTTTTAACCGCCGATCCCCTTGTCTCTTAATATCCGCCTGCTATCTGAGTGGGGCTAATCATGTGCACACACTGCATGGACAGGTGAGACAATCGGAATTTGTGATATTACTTTTCTGCGTGTAAGGGAAGAGGAAATTACTATAAATTTACTCTTATAAATATTTGTTTATATTTTTCATTTATTGGTAGAGTTAGACCTGCCCATTGTCCGGTTTCAAAACTATTACAATTAAAAATCAGGGTTGAGGAGATGTCTATCTGATTCGGTTTCTTGTGATTAGAAAATTAAACTACCGTTTGGGTTAGTACGATAATAAGTGCCAGTAGTGATTTTTAGTCATTGGTTGTGTATTACGTCAATCTTCTTCAGTAGTATATTTTTAACTGTGGAATATACTATACATCCATGTTATCAAAAATATATCTGTTGCCCAGTTTTTGCAAGAAAGCGATTTCATTATGTTTAGCCATTTTTTGCATTCTGTATTATGTAACTATCATCTGTCAGCTTGGTAACGAAGTACATCTTAACTCGGTTTATATATGGTGGGCTGTTCCCTCCTAATTTAATAAAAAATTCTATTTCAAGTTATACCTCTAAAATTGTCAACACTACCTAAATGTACTTATCCGCTTATGTATTGTATATATTTTAAATATCTTCAAAATTTGTCAGGAATTTTTTCTCCTAGCCTATCTCTGAAAATTTCTTAATTTCCGTAATAAAAAATTTACTTAATATCCAATTATTTTAAACTGTTTCTACATGTATCCTTTCCTAAAACTTTCTTACTTCTTGGTTTCATGACTCTTTGAGTCTTGGTTTATTTAATAATAGCCCATTCCCGTCTACCTGCTTCATTCACAAGGCATCTTCCTACTTCAATTGCCGTAGGTGCTTTTCTTTATTCTGCATTCATCTCCTTTTTAGTATTTCCGAATTTATTATTCCTCCTGGTTTACCAACCAGAACTTGCTTTTTTAACCTTTTAATTGAGTGTCCCAGCTAATGCAGTACTCTAGTTCCTTTTTCATGTTCGACGGGAACCTATGCAAGATTTGCTATTGCCTCTTCCGTGAACTGAAAAATGAAGATTAATATTGTTACCTTTTCTCTTTTTGTCCTTCAATTCTTAATTGTAAAACTTTGTATATTTATTGTAATATTATATTTGATGTATCCTATTTCCTAGACCGAGGACTATTGGATTGAATAATATATCTAAATCTTATACCGTCTACCGTCTTCGTGAAACTTCCCAGATATATAACTTTACCTTAAAATAACTCAGAATAGCTAAAAGTCCATTTGTTACTAAAACTTTGTGTCGTCGGTTAGATGAAGGTTTGTTAATAACTTGTTCCTCCAAATTGCCAAAGTCGATAACCAACTCCTTTGCGATTAATAGTTTTACTAGGAAAACCAAATAATTCTATCAACTCACAAACCCGTAAGTACACTCTTTGAGTTCTCACTGTATTCTTATAATTAATGTTATTAAATGTGATAGATTGATTAGTTTATTAACTTTTTATCAGTTTTAGATGTTATTGTCATAGTTTGTGCTGTATCTGTAAATGAATCATATTTATCTCCCTGGATACGTTATTCCATTTGCCGTTCAGTCCTATTCGTTGATATAAGTGTTAGTCATTTATATACTACATTGATTGTAATTTTTTATATTTTCATTATTTCATTTAGAGGGGATTGCAGATTTATTTATTTTATGTCAGTACTTTAATATTACTTCTTTTACCAAATTCAGAATCAATATTTTTAATATATCATTCCTATGAGATTTTCTTCTTAAAAATGTTCTTTTAGGTATATATAACATCTAATAATGAATAAATAAACGTCTTAATAGTCAAGAAATTTTTAAATAATTACATTGCAATTAATAGATTTAAAACAACGTAATATATTTTCCCTTGTTAAGTTCGCATCGACTATAATGCCCATTAAGTCGTTGCGACATTAAAGAAAATAACACGAAGTTTCGTCCCTAATTAGGAAATTATCATGTGAATAATGTTTTTTGAAAAAGAATATGCCTTTAATAATAGTAAATAGTTTGATAAATTAGATTGTATAGACTTCAAAAATTCTGAATTACCAGGTTCCAAAAAAAAGTATGGCCTGACTTCCAGTTTTGTTGCTACAGAATAAGGCTATTTGGTCATTATACAAGGTGAGTCAAAAGTCGCAGTACACCCTGTTAATTTAAAAATTCTGCAGAAATTGTGAAACATGAATACACCTGTGGTCTACCTTTTACGGTATGAACCGAACATGGGCGCCAACTTGAAATTGGTCATCTTGAATCTAAATCTAATATTTTAAATGGAACGTGGGTCGACTGATATATTAAATAATATAAGCATTTGACACGTTCATTCCTGTAAACAGATTCGCAGTATCAGTTATTGTTCAAAAGTTGCAACACATTGGGACAGAGGCTTACAAGTTACTGAGTGGCCGTCCATAAAGTGCTCCTGACGAGGCAATCTCAACAATGGTTTTGGCGTCCTTCATGAGGAGTCCACACCGCAGCACACGACGTTTGTTAGCAGAATGTGGAATCAGCCAGCCATCGATCATGCGAATCCTTCATAATTATCAATTGCATCCATTCAAGATTCAGCTACTCCAGCATCTAACAGAGGATGACCCAGACAGACGCATGGAGTTTTGCACGTGGGCTCTACAGTAAGATCGACAAGATCCCTCTTTTGCACAAGGTGTCTTGTTCAGTGATGAGGCAAAGTTTTAAGTCAATGGTGAAGTCTACGGTCACAACTACAGGTACTGGTGTGACCAGAATGCACACTGGATGCAACCTTCCAATGTAAAGTTTATGGTGTGGTGTGGAATATGGGGTACACGTGGAATTGGACCCATTTTCATTGGCCAGAACCTAAATTCTCAACGAAACCTGGAAATTCCCTTAGTTATGAATGGAGATGGCAGCTTTCCCTCTTACTTTCAACAGGATGAGGCTCCACCACACTACGGAGTAGTTCGTCAGTGGTTAGATGGTCAATATTCTGGCCATTGGATTGGCCGACGTGGTTCTGTAGAATGGCCACCCAGACCACCTGATCTCACACCACTTGATTTTTATCTGTGGGGTCATTTAAAGCAACTGGTACATACAGAGAAAATAAGAAACAAATGCCATTTCGAGCAAGCGTGTGCCAAAGCTTCTGCATAAATCTTTTGCGAGTGCATGACGATTGAATTCAGCTCCTTCATATGTGTGTTGACCGAGAGGGACAACATGTTGAACACAATAAATGACCGTCTCTGTATAAAAAACAGTCGAGCATGTAATTTCAAATAAAATGCTTTTTAGATTTTTAACCATAACTGCTACTTCGAATCTTTTTTAAACAGTTGAACTTACCAAAAAATGTTGATAGTATATATCACATGATATTATTAAAAAAATTAACTTAGGTTCCAGGAGGCCAATTTCAAAGGATTATTGTCCATCATCAGGTTTTGGCTATCATCTTTGATCTTTACAACATGCACTACTCTCAATAGCTTATTTTATATTTTCTTGTCATTTTCCCTCTTTCTGAAATATTTATGTAATGTGCTGTCAGACAATACACGCTTCTGTAAGGAGTTTTGTTATCAAATTAATTGACGATTACTTCTTAATTGTGGTTAAATTCTACTTAATTTTTGTTAATTTATTTTTCAGACATTTCATAACATTTTTATCTATTAATATGTTTGTATTGCTCATTTCATTGGATTTATATATTTATGTTTGATGTTTTCCGTGTCGTTAAATGACACATAATTATCCCCTGGTGATTGTTTATGAGGATTATTGCTAAGAATACATTGTTCTTCCTGAGAAAGTATTCTTAAAAAATTGGTAAAAGATGAAACTGATCATCATTAATACGGAATACTTCACAGTAAAACAAAAACCGATCCATATATCGCCCTAAAACCTATCCGACAGGTTTTTCTACTCTATTTTAAATGGAGTTTAGGAAATGTAAGCAGAACTGACGTATTGATTTTCTGTTGCACAATGTTTGCGTGTCGCGTTTTCAATTTCTGAGTGTAACGAGTTTGCTTCAATTTTTAAACTTAGCTGAATAAAGGCTTCAGGCTCTGAATGGCGTTTAAGCGTTTGTGGGGATTTTCAAATAATTTCCTGATTACGCATTCAACGTGCGCGTCAATCGGAAGTTTCCGCTCGCGTCACGAGATGCAATCCAATACGGAGATAATAGGAACTGTACTTAAGCTACTGTAAACATTCACACAGCTAAACATTTTCAAAAATATACGGGAATTTCTTTCGTTAACATATAACGCATTAAAGGTTCTAAATAAGAATAATTTTAATAGTTACTGTTTTACATTTGTTCAATATTGTTGTCGATGTTGAGGAATTCAATCTTTAGTCTGGCCCGATTCAAACCTCCATGCCAAGTTACTTGCGCAAGCCTTTTAATTGCCGCATAACTACAACATCTTACATTCTTCCTAATCTTCTTAGCCTTATGGCATGCACTACTTTCAATAGCTTATTTTAAATTTTCTTGTCCTTTTCCCTCTTTCGGAAAAATATATGTATTGCGCTGTCAGACAATACACGTTTCTATAAGGTTTTAGGGCCATATATGGATCGGATTTTATTTTATTGTGAAGTAGTCCGTATTACTGATGATCAGTTTCATCTTTTATTACTCCGCCTTCAGTTCTTACCTCACTCACTTCCTCCAAATGCTAATTTACAAGATCCTCGTGTCTCAAGACGTGGCCTATTAATCTATCCCTTCTCTTGCATCGTCCTCCATATTGTTCTCCATACGAAAATTTTAAGTAATAATTTCCTAATATTCATACTTACATTACCCGTAAGTAAATTCCTCATTTTTTCGAAATCTTTCCTTGCCAGTGATATCCTACTCTTTATGTCTACTATACTTTTACCATCCATAATTATTATTCTACCCAAGTAGGAGAATTACTTAACCTTCTTCAAAATATGCCTACCTAATCCACCATTTACCATACTAACTTGGTTTTTCCTGTATTAATCCTCATGTTGTACTCATCCTCCAGAACCACGTTCATGACATTTATTATGTTTTCCAAGTCTTCTTCTGACTCCTATAATAACACAGACTGCATCCTTGTTTTACTCCGTTCTTGATTACTGCTTTTATTTCTTATCTTCAATTCTAATTCAGCTGTCTGCCATCTGTTGAGGTTATGGATTACTCTTCTTTTTCGATATTTTATTCCTGTTCTCTTCAAAATTCTGAATAGTATGTTTCAGTTCACATTATCAATCATCATCGTCGCGACAACTCATTTCTGAGTTAAATTATATAAATTAATCAAATTAAACGGACACATTAATGTGACCTCCGCGTATATACGACGTAAATATGCAATAACCCTTCATCTATGGCAAGTGGCAGCGTCAACAGTGGAGGACATACATATTGTTATGCTGGAATCGGAAAACAGTGTGGTAGTTATCGCAGTGCAGAAACGGAGAGATTTATCTGACATCCAAGAGTCATGATCATTGGCTTTCTGGCAAAGGGCGGAATATTTCTGAAACTGTTCGCGTGCCGCTGTGGTTAAAGAATACCGTGCAGGGCTGAATGGTGATAAAAACAACTGTGACGCATCTCAGGCCATATGGAAGAATGACAGTAGGGGAGATGTGTACGGGCGGATAGACGTGTAACCGAAGAGCAACTGTCCTCCCAGTTGAACCAAAGGACTACCAACAGCCCTTCAGCGACGTGAATGTATATAGGTCTCCGAAGCAAAGCCAGGTTCATGCATCCATGCTGACTTCTGTTCATCGGCGACGAAGGCTCTGAAAAAGGGGGTTATTCGGGGTTTTGACGGGTGGTCACAGTAATGTGAGTAAACTGTGTATAATCAATTTTAACTGGGTTTTATAACGCATTTTTCATATTTATAAACTAATGAAAACTTTCCATTCTTATGATCATATAGCGTTAAGTATCATTTTATTTAAGGTTTTCCCTGAATATGGCACAAGTGAGTGGACTTTTAGTTACCAAAAGAATTCGTTTCGGAAGCCAGAGTCGTATTTATCGTTCAGTTGCATTGTGAATCATTAAATATTTTGCATTATTAAAATAGAATATTACTTAAATATTATACCATGCGAAACAGAAATTTAATTCTATCTTTTGGCAGGCTGTACTGAGACCCAACAACAGACTCACCTCCCGTCATTCGGAAGGGCGTGAGAATGGTACCTAAAATTCCACATATAACAAACTTACTTAATACTCTATACGTAGATAACAATTTTTAGTCAATATAGGAATGATAAAAAATATTTCTATTCTCAATAATTTTTCTTAAATTTGGTGTTTATTACTGGAGTTTTCATTTTGACCGTATAATTAAGTTTCAAATTAATTTCTAACTACACATCAAAACGTAAATCTGTCAACTTTTGTATCTCCAACAAAGCTATGCTTGACATATGGTGGCTACCACTATTGATGGTATTGTATAACCAAATTATAGACACGGATTTCTATTAATAAATAAATTTAAGATACGTATTGACATAATTGAACTCACTTATTTGTTTTTTCTATCTATTTCTTTTTAACATTTTGGAGAATGAACTGTTTCTAGACCAAATATAATTATAATGTTTTCCAAAGATAGTGTAAATTCTAATTCCGAATAGCCTCTACGAAATTGTCTCATTGTGAACCATACACATTTTTGAATAATTCGAGATGTGATAGTAATCTTCGAAACAAAAAAAGTTATATAAATGCATGCGTCCATTTTCAGATTTGCATAATTGCTTATAGCCGCTGAAAACTTTAGGTTTAAATATATCACGCGCCGCACAATGTTAACAGTGGTAGTCCTTGGTCAGTACACACACCTTAGATGCGATTGCTACATTTACTGTATAAAATACCTGGGACCAGTGTGCTGCGATTGGCAGCAGAAGCAGCCGAGAGTGTGTTCTGGTACTAAGCCCAGAGGACCACCGTAGCATGTAGCAGCTCTGCCAGTTTCTCTTGTAGAAGTATGCTGCAGATCCATTGTTTTAGTCAAAGATTTTATTAGCGAGGAAGGATTCAAAAGAGATGGCGTCGTGGATTTAAAAAAGCAGCATGTTTTGGCTCATTAAAATCCTTATGCAGTTGCAGAAAGAATGTACGAACCTCATTCATGCATCAACGTACGAGCAGGCGTTCTTGGTGATAAATTTCATCCTACTACATAGTTTTAAATGAGCCTCATTATCATCAATTTATTGTGAATATATTGCATATTTTCTTGGAGGATGTCATCAAAGACTACAGATGTAAATTATGCACCTCCTATAGTAAGTGTCATGAACGGACGTCAGGTTGAACCTGTTCTATAACAAGTGTACAGATCTCGAAAGCTATGCTTTTCCAGGCACACGTTTATTTGACTTTTTTCTTGTTTTGATGGTTACTACTACTTCTGAAAACATTTGACCCTATTTAACACTCTTGACACGTGTAGAGGAATAGGAAGTAATTATATCTTGGCATTAGGAAGAGCATAATTAATAATTACACTTAACGTCTTATTGAATTTTATGATTTCATTTATCGTTGCAAATTCGACAATTGCTTCTATTCTTCTGTGAGGTAATGTACACAATTCCTTGTCATGGAAATAATGAAAGGAGACCTAGTCTTTGATCATGGACTATTGAAAGTTTCCCGGACTGTTTTCAACAAGTAGCTGGGAAGTTAACTGATTCTTTGTGGTGCAGCTAGGGACCACCAAAGACCCGACAAACGAAAACGAGAGTAAAATATCAAGAGGCTCTCAGATGTTGCACAAAAGCTCTGAATGTGAATTGAAAACGGACTCACGTTGTGTGTGTTCTCATGTTCTGCTTGCCCAAAGCTTTCAAGAGTTTGCTTTAATGCTAATTACCTTCTGAAGAACAGCCGACGGTATGCGCCCAAATAGTTTCGAAAATACGGCCACTTATGCAAAGGATTCCACTTTGCCAGTTGTGGAATAATTAGTTTGCAAACTATTTTGCGGCCAAGTATTTGTTACGGGAAACACTGCTATTATCATTTCTGCGTAAGCATAAATAAAAGCAGGTATGTCAAGTGTTTACCAGGTTAGGGCGCTTCAAAGCTACACACGGTAATAAGAGCTTACTGTTATTGTAACTTAGGTACTATTCTCCGTGATGCAGTGCCTGGTAACTGTACTTGATCATGAAATGAATTCTTTATTTTGACAGGTTGCGACTCAATTGATCGACTCTGTTGCAGTGGGCGAGCAATTGAATGCAAGCGAGTTCTTACGTTACGACAAAAATATGGCAGGGAATTAAAAATTAAGGAAAGTTTGAGATGCAATGTAATGGTTATATACTAGGCAAGCCCGAAGCTCAAGACACGAATCGTCATTAGTTCTCATAACAAATGCTACAATCGATTGAAAGAAGCTCACAGAATGTCACAGAAAATTGTCAATAAATTCGTAGTCAGTCAGGTCGCAAGAGTAATATGTAAAATTAAAGAGCTAACTGTAGGAACTTTGATAGAGCGAAGTTTGAACATCAATTTTGATACCTCTTCGGAATGCTGGAAACAAAATTGTTAAAATACATTCTTTATTAAAACATAAACCAGGAACAGTCTTGAACACTTATTATTTATATATTCCTCTGATTTCCATACATTTTGGATTATCATTAATATATTTTCAAGCGGGAATAACACATTAGGCATAATACTTGTGGATATATCAGGAATAAATGCTCGAGTCTCTTCCTGGTTTATCATTATTGAGTTTTTTATTAAATATTCCATTGTCTGAGTAACGAAAGACAAGAATATAGATGCGAAGTGAATCAGATAGAAGAATATCAGAAAAACCAAACAAACAGGTTAGGTTTATTCCTGTGAAAGAGTCGCAGAAAAACATCTAGTGGGAAAGGACAGTAAGAAATAAATTCGAGTATGAACGCAGAGAAAGAAAAGGAATTAGAAAATTGCTCCAATAAAACAGAGTAAGAGAGAAATTAGAAAAATTACACCAACGTTCCGAACAGAAAGGAAACTCTGGTCGTCATCAGGGACATGGGAGAGGTGCTATACGCCCGTATAGCTGTCTTTCTAAGTCTAGGCCTAGTCTACGTCTTGATGATAGTACCGACTCTCGTACTACGCACTTGATCACCAGTCCCTGCTGACGAACAGATTTTCTTTACTGCTCGAAAAGTTGGAGTAATTTCTCTAATTTCTTTCTTACTGCCTTTCGTGCTACACTTTCTCTGCTGTCTTTTTTTCACAAGGATAAACCTAACCTGTTTGTGTGATTTCTCTTATATCATTCTATCTGATTCGCTTCTCATCTATTTTTTTCCCTTTCTTTACTCAGACACTGGAATACACGAAAAAACTCAATAATGATATTGTAGCGCAGTAGGACCCCTACCTAAATTTATTAAAATGTCAGACTTTAAATTATCTAAATCCGCCAGGAATATTCTAACTCTGAGACAGACAGGTGAGAAGTGGTTTTTCCCGACGCCAGGCTGAAAATGTACTTATCTGCATCTTTAGAAGATTAGGCTTGTTTGCTGAAGGAACGTTCACCCTTCAAAATTTCGCAAGCACACTATTCTGTTCGTAAGCGAAAGGAGTTCCTGCGCTTTATGGAGGGTGAATGGGCATTGGAGAATATCTGTCACGTGGGTTAGCGCTTTCCCTGGGGGAATGGAAAATAAGAGTTTAGCTGGGAGACAAGAACACAAAAATAAGTAAGAATTGATCAGGACGTTAAAAAGAGGAGGAAACGAGAGATGTTGATCCAGAGTTGAAAGGGAGGTGAGAGTTATTGCTCTTCAGTGAGTAGGAAGTGCGAACTAGAAAGGCGAGAACTTCACAATTGTTTGTTGGAGTGAAGAAGGACGAAAACAAGGGTTTCCTCAATCGCCGGCAGTACCAGACTCATCGCATTTTCCGCCAACAGAGGGCAAGTTCACAACTCAACCAGGAGGAAGAAGGAAATTTGAAGGTGGATGAAGAGTTATCCCCAACACGGGGAAGTTCCCGAATTGCCTTGTACTTGCATCGAGAAACGAAGGAAGATCAAATAGGTTCGTCAAGAAAGAACGAAAATCTCTGTGGCACGTCGTTACCCCAACAATTAAATAACCATGAGAAACTATTTGCAATTTAAAAATCGTCCCCTTCTATTAATGCATAAATTGTAATAGTGCACAGGAACCCTTGAAGTAATTTTTTTAATAAATAAAATTATATATTTTAAAGGCTCAAATAATCATGTTAAAATAATCTTGAATAAGCCCCCCTAATCATTTACAATATTTAACTCACAATTGTGAACAAACTTCAAAACCAGATTCCTGTTTTATATATGTATACTATATCCGTTGATATAAGTTATGTATTTGTAAACCAATTCGCTATATTTTTCTGAGTGGATTTCTCATATTCATGATGGGGACAATAAAATTGAAATTGGATAATAAATTTAGGTGACAGTTTTGTGAAATGCATTTTCAGTCAGACAATTAGTTTATTTCTGTATTCTTTATAATATTAACGTAATTATGTGGATTAACATAATGGTAATAATCATTTCATACATTAAAAACCCACATATTACGCTAAATTAACAATATAACAGTATAATTAATTACATCAATATAAATCAATTTTATTGACAATTGTGAAGTTTTAAGTAACTACGACGTTTCTTCCCCAAATTTGTGACTCCGTCGGGTACAATAGTGAAATAAAAAACTTTCATTTATTAACTGCAGGCCAAAGTTATCCAAACAATAAGAAGTTTAAAGAGACAATATTTCGTTAAAATTTAATTATTCAAATTTGCAATTTGAATTAATTTCATTGAAACATATAACTAACACAAACTTACATATTTAATATGTCCTATTATACATAAATATTGATAAGAACTAAAGCTAAGAGTATGTAACAAGTGTTTAAAACGAAAGAAATATTTGAGTTATTACACAATGCAACATTGAAAATTTTGTTTTAAAAATTGGCGATTTATATAATATACATGCATATTTTTTGTATCAGTTCTTACCACGAGAATAAATGATGTGAGGTATGTCACATCCACTTGCTATTGATCGTATGTTGTGAAATGTGTAAGAAGTGCGGCCGAGAAAGGCCGGTGTGCACGCATGAGGAGCGTGGAGCGTGTCTGTGGCCCCACCTGTTAGGAGGAAAGGCGCGCGTGCGCTCTGTTCAATCGATACGGCCTCAGCCCGGGAGACGAATATAAACTCCCAGTCCGCTCCACTCAAAACATCACAACACGACAAATCGACATCTCAACATTACAACATCGCCGAAGCTAGTGGACGATTACGAAATTTCAATGGCCACACTCGTTCTTTAGGAACAGACACCGCTCGTAAGCGGCATGTGTTCGGAAAATGAATTCTAACAATGATTTCACTTTCAGCACATCATGAAATGAGCCTAATGTACCATTAAATGTGTATATATCTCGCATTCACCAGTGGGAACACAGCCGCAGTCGCTGTCGTGTTTGTAGCAACCGTGGTGGTAGCGGTCAACTGAAAAGTGTGTTCGTAACGTGCATGTTACAAGCGGCCTGTAATCTCAGACACACAGTGTCCTGGCTCCTGGTACATTATTATAATTTACTATTATAGCATGCATTATCGAGTGAGAAACTTATTCCTAAAACTCGTATTTGTTAATAAATTAAGTTTGATTCAGTACTGATTGTAATATCTATCTTGAGAATATTATGTACTGAATTTTCTATTAACTCTCCTCAATTTATATATATATATATATATATATATATATATATATATATTGCAATATCCTTTTCAGGGGGTAAGACATTAATATATCAATTGAACAAATTTTAATCAATTTGAAAATTTTACATTTATCAATTTATGGTGATTACATGAGCCATTATCTAAGGGGATTTTGGGTCTCTCGAGAAGTGGGGTATGCAGTTACTGAAAATAGAAAAAAATCATTTAAATATTATTCAATCAGCACAATGAGCAAGTTTCACAGCTTTTAAAAACTTACCCATAATTACTGGGCCTATAAACATCCAACTTCACGAATGTTTCCGCGTCTCTGTGGCGTCTTGCAGTATTTTTACACCAATGAAGGTAGTATGAACCAGGTCCAACTAATCTGCTCTCTAGACTCATCTGACAGATCCGTCGTCCGTCCTCTCCGCAACTAATCTGCTTTTTCGATCCGTCGTCCGTCCTCTCCGCAACTCATCTGCTTTCTCCAAACATCCAACCACATCTGACAGCATCTGATCATGTCTCACCTCTGACACCATCTGACCACGTCTGACAGATCCGTCCTCTCCCCAACTCATCTGCCCTCTAACCTCGAGCCACTCATCGGCTCACCTTTTAAATTCTCACACTGGAATTCCCCGCCATCGGTTTTCTTACACAATTCAGGGGTTCCCCGCCATTGGTTCTTCACAAAATTCCTGGGTCCCCCGCCAGCGGCTTATTTCATAAACTTCCGGGGTTCCCCGCCATTTTTTTTACACACGCCCCGAGGGAGTTTCCCGCGGGGGATCCCCATCGGGGGTTCACTTGCTTTCAGCCAACTTGACATTGTTGTTGGCCTCGCTTGTCGCGCACAAAACTTAAAACGTAATAACCACTTGTTGTAGGCCTAACTGCGCCTCATAACGCCACAATATCACCAAAATCCGCGTTTTTTCATTAATATATATATATATATATATTGTAGCGAATTGATCGTTTCCGGACAGCTCTTCCTCGATATTTACAACTTTTAGTGCACCAGGTATTTTTTGTCATAGAAACGCCAAAAGATTCAATATAGAATATTAATTAATATTCAGAGTATGAAAAAATAGGCGTGGTCACTCATTCATCCTTACTTTACGAACGCTACCTTCCTCTACGATAACTCACTGATGGCTGCCTGTCCGCTTCCGCTAACATCAGCCAATGCACAGTGTCTCCTCCACAACAAGGTGTCCCCCCGGGTATTGTTGCGCACTCTTCGTCCATCACGTAGAAACACATAAGCTACAAAACGTGCCCTGCATTGTATTTATCGGGGACTGTAATTTAACATGTTACATTATCCCCACCAGCAATGAATTTAAAAAATTGTGTAACAATTTTTTAACATGACACTCAGTCAAACACAATCATATACAACTTGATTGACCAACGCTCTGAATCAAAAATTACAAACATCTTTACAAAAATTCACTTATAAACTGATTACAATTTTTCTAACGCATCATTCAATTCTCCATCATCATAAACATAAAGTAAAAATACAATTCAATCAATTAACAATTCGACGTTTTCCCCTTACATTTCAATCATCAAATCCTTATGCATAATTACAAAGTATACTTTTCCAAACAAACAATTTTGTTTACAACCCACACATTTTCTATTATGTGTTGTTCGGGAGGTTTTCTTAAACCAAATGCAAATCAATTTACACACTTGGCCTTTACGTCTATTGATCTTACACAATTCTGTCATTACAAATAAATCACAAACAAGCCTTTAACTCTAATTACAATAATATAACTTCAACACAAACAATTTATTTATGCCCTTTATAATCAGCTGTTCGATGTCAAGATCCACACATCTTTTACACTACTTTTTCTAGTCAGCTGTTTCTGACGACAGCTGTTTTTGACATCAAAAAGTCGTTGCATACTGACAACTGTCAAACTCTACACCTGTTGCTTATCAACTAGTTACACTTGAATTTCACAAAATTTGAATTGTTATTAGCTGTTTCTGACATCTATTACAGATTAATTTGACGTCTGACCGAACAGCTATTTTTAACATATCGTAACTGTCAATCAAACATATACTTCTTAGTATTTTTACATTTTACATATAATGCTCTAAATATCTACACTTATTCACAGTAATTCGTGGATACATCAATTAAACCAATTAATCCTCCATTAATCTCAACGTTTTGATTGACACTACCTTCATATTTCTCAAACTTACACCGACGTTTGACGCTTCACAATTCATTTCGTTTCTACTTTCCTCACACATTTTTTCTCATGTGTTGTTCGGGAGAATTTCTTTTTATTTCACCGCTTAAGCTATGGTTTCCTAGGAAAGCGTTGTCCGTCAGCACCATTACACGAAAAATGATACCAAACAATATATACTTTTATGAATTTAAGCGCAACATATTTGATACAGAGCTAACGTATATATATATATATATATATATTATATCGGGAAGTTTTTTAATGATTTGTTGTTACGTTTATTATTATTATAACGTAACTTATAATTTTTTAATTAAATTATATATATAGAACGTGAACTTAAATTAGCTATTACTACTACATTGGACATTTCACTAACAAAGCTATATTTATCCCTTTTATTTATACAGATATGTTCATTTCATATAGGAAAAAAATTAGAAAATTTAATTATTGTTACAAAAAATATCGAGTATTGAAAGATGGAGTAAATATCACTAGTAAAATTCTGGGATATTTTAAACTGATTTTTAAATGCAAATATTGAATATTTTATTAAACTTCTAAAATTATTTACAATATTAACCTTAGTATTAGCTAGTATTATGTACCTGAATATTATATAACATTTAAAATTCAGAAGAAGTCTTTGCTACAGGTTAAAGAATGCTGATAATGCACTCCAATTGCACATTGAAAACTCAATCCCATTGTCCGTGCTAGAGTAGGTTCCACTCATATTTGAGAAACGTTTAAAAATACTTCAACGGACCAGGGGAGTTGAAAGGCATCGTAAACATTATAAAATTAAATCAATGTTGTTAGTGATTTTACTTGAAGTCCCTATTTTATATAGGTTTACTTTGAAATGACGTCCGTACCCTGGAGGAAAACGTTGGAGAATTGTTTGTGAACGCCATCACGGACGTAATCCAACTGGTGCGCAGGTAGTTTTACGGACAACAATTCCTAGGAAACCTTCCATCCCCATCTAGATACACAGCCAACGTATCATCCGTTGCATTACGTCCGCTACTGACGGACAACGCTTTCCTAGGAAACCATAGCTTTATAGAAATGAGCACAATTTTATTCACAGAAAATTTCACTAACAACTTTATACTTTCTTCCTTTACATTCACTTTAGCATTATCAGCATACCACTAATTACAAAATTAACCCTAAAGTCAAACACACTTTCTAATTCTACCTTAATTTCTATCTGCTTTAAACCACTATTTGCAAACTTTACTTTCTACTAAGCGATCTGCTCTCTTTCATAGTAAGGGACAAAATGAGTAATATTGAACGATTTCCACGTTCCTGTGTCATCGATTTTTCCCACTAAATAATTATTACATCCTCTTCGCTCCATAATTCTGTAGGGACCTTCATAAATATCTTTAATTACTTCAACTTCATAATGAAACTTAACACTATTAACCAACTCATTGATTGACAAAAGAATACCCACTTATTCTCATTAATCATAGCAATGAAATAATCCTCTCTTGTGCCATCCTTTCTGCCCTTATATCTCCCCTTATGCAGAGTTTGTAAAATCTCTCTCTCTGCTTGCCACGATCCCAAAACCTTTCCAAGAAACTTTTCCTTAATCAAGGTGAAGTCTAAGAAAGTCAATAGTTTTTCCCCTAGGCCTTTGCCTCATTATCCTTGCTTGGCTGTGTTCATTGATGTTCGCCAATAGAAAATACTCCTTCCTGTAAGTCATTTATAAACTTCTTAGGATTTTGTCTTTCTTCGTTATTAAACCGGGGCATTCGCAATTCTAATCCTCCAATTGGGGTCACTTTCACGTTTCTTACTGAATTTTCCTTCAACTGGTCATATACGTTTTCTAACGATTTCTCTAACAATACTATCCTGCCCCTTTCTACGTTACCGCGATTCGTATCTACAAACCGATCTGCTTCTACCCTATCTATTTCCAATTTACACATCTGGTCAGACAAATTTTGTACCTTATCTTCTACCTTCTCCTCCACATTTTTCTGTACACACTTTTCGAAGATTTTACATCATCAGACATTCTACTTGTAAATTGTTGCAGTTTTTTCTCTATCATTTCTACTTGTTGCACTTGCCTCTCATTAAATTCTCCACTTAACCTATGATACAATTCCTCACATTTCAGACCTTGCAAATCAATCCTTTGTCTAAATCAGCCTTCAACGCTACGTGCATTTTCTTAAGACTATTAACTTTCTCATTAAAAACTTCTTTCTGCTCATCAAATTTCTTATTAATTAACATGAATAATTTCTTGAGCATAGAGTTCTCTACTTTGTCAACTACACTTCTACACGCACTTCTCCCATTTTTACAACTCGACAAAATACTCAAAAACCAAAATATTACACAAAATATTTTTGTTTGCAACCAACATGTGGAACCTGTCTTTTTACTCGTACTTTATCCAATCTGTACGTACACACTTCTCCACAGACACCGTGCTCTGCTTCTTTACACGCACCCCCCCACACACACGCCTCCCCACGTTGTGGTCACTGGAAGCCTTCGTTCTCCAGCGATGCGCCCCCTGCAGCGACTTCGCTTCCACTCGTTCGATTCTCTGGTACTCCGCTCGTCGTCCTCCACACTTTCAATGCTCGTAGCCTCACAAATATTCCATGTTCTGAGCGCTACGATGGCTCTCCAAATGTAGCGGATCGGTCGTTTCCGGCCAGCTCTTCCTCGATATTCGAATTTAATAACTTTTAGGGCGCCAGGTATTTTTTGTCATAAAAACACAAAAAGATTCAATTTAGAGTTTTAATTAAAATTCAGAGCATGAAAAATTATAATGAAACAGGTGGTCACTCATTCATCCTTACTTTACGAAACGCGACCTTCCTCTACCATAAGCCACAGTTGCCTGTACGCTTCCGCTTATATCAGCCAATGCACAATGTCTCCTCCACAACAAGGCGTCCCGTGGCATTGTTGCGCTAGGTATGGCGTTTTTATGTAGCATTTTTAAGAATATCAAACATATTTAATTTTATTTTGCTGATCCGGTGCCCCATTATTCGACGATTTATTACCCATTTTGATTTTTATCGATTAGAACACCATCTGTGACCAAAATGACTCAAATTGTAGGTCAAATTAGAGTAATTTTTTCTGGAGATTCCAAATCTGCAATAAAAAATGGGGGTTCCCATTTAAGTTTTTTGACTCTTCGTATCATTATACTTTTTTGATCCGATGTATACTTCTCGAGATATTTGAAAGTATTCAGATAAATTGAACACCCCATATAATGGTCAAGTCTCTTGATGTTAAACGATACTATTCCTTTCATAATACTGATTATCTTATGCTATTGATTTATGAACTTCTTATATGTATCTACAATATCGATTTTCCATTTATTCATCCAAGGTTAAGAATTATTTTATGTACTATGGTTCAGCTTTTGAAACTTTTTATTTATATGACCATAGCCTCTGATATTTAATTTATTAAATTTGTTTTAAAATGTGACTTATCTGTTAGAAAAAGAATAAATATCAATGTAAACACGGAGGCATTAATTCTCCCTCTCACTAGTCACAAATCGTTCTATTTGTCCCATTTATATTACGCCATAAAGGCTGTATTTATTCATATAACTGTTTATGAGACGAACTTTTACGAGCAACATTACTTAAATATATAATTTAAAAAACTATAATTACATATAAGTACAAACATAACATAATGAAAACTTTGAGAAGTTTATAGTGCAATGTACTGGTGATCACTAGTGTGAGAAGCCATGTTTGCTAGACGTGTTTAATCAGCGCTGCGCTCTCATAGAAAATACATTTAAATACAGTCGAACTTGACATGAGCGGACACCACTAGGGTACAGGATTTTGTCCGCTTGCTAGAAGTATCCGCTTATTAGAAAGCTGCATCATTCAGAATGCATGACAATACACACATACAATACCAAAGTAGGTAGGTTCGTTAGGTTCATTTCGGCGTTTTCATCAGTGGAAGTCGAGGTTTCTCCTAAAACAAAATTCGATTTCCGATAACAGTTCAATGCAGTTTCTTTATTTATATTGTTAATGACAAAAGTAATCCACTGAATTACGTCTAAAACGTTGTCTTTGAAAATTCGTTTGAAGAGGTGCAGGTGTCCATTTGGGCCAAAAGGTTATGCAAAATAGACTTTCTGTAGTTCACTTTAGTTTTTTATTATTGACACGCGGCTGACGTATTTGGACGTAGAAAAACCATTTTAAATTAGAAAATTCAATTTAGGAGTGAGAGGCAGCATTGTTCATGAATAAAATAAATTTTCCACACTGTCGCAAAATTTTACTATTAAACGTTGGTCATGATATCTCTCGTCATCCATCCTTTTTTATTTGCCCACCATTATATGCCAAAATTGTTCAAATTGATCCCCGTAAAATATCTGGGTTTAAGGTCTTTGCCTATTAAAAGCAGAGGTTCAAATCGCCCTCTATGTTTGTACATAACATAACTACAAACGTTTCTTTGGATGTTTTCCATCCTTTGCATGGTTCGCTTTTTAAGCCCATAGTTTTGTTTGGCAGAGCTCTAAAAAATTAGTGCAGTCTCCTCGCAATTTAAAATGTTATTTTTTAAGTAGCCTTCGCAAAGATCCGCCAACATCGTCGGCAAGTCTGACACAACGTTAGTGTCCTCTGCCGCCGATTCACCACTTAACCCTTACACGTACTGCCGTGTATCAGCCAACTGACACTCGCCTTCAAGTTCGCATTATTTGGCAATTTCCAAAGTATTTTCCACTCGTATGTATATTAGTTAATAGATAGATCGGATGCTTTTAAAAATGATTTCTTCGATTCGTCGTTCCCGTTTTCTATCCACTTTTTAAAAAGGTTTTCCTTTTTATAGAGTTTCAGTGACTTGGGTTTTTCCGATTTTGAATCTTAAAGCAAGAGCTCGGACACTTTAATCAACTCCTCCTTTTCTTTAATAGAAATAATATTTTTTCGTATTCATCTCCATAAATTGTTTCAACCTCAAACAGACGTAACTCACTACGATTCAAAATTCGGCTGTCTGAGAACAGAGGAGGCCTCATGAAATTGCTTCTGTATTGGGAAATTCCGGGAACATCTACATCAAAGTAAACAAATAGGGGTACACAGACATCTGGAACCTTGAATTGGTTTCGACTAGCTGTCCGGTTATTTGAGACATTAACATCGAAAATTCTTTAAAAATAGAGTCCGTTTATCAGAGTGTCCGGTTATTAGAAGTACTTTTCGTAGAACGTATGTGGAATAATGCAGGGTGAAATAAAATTGTCCGGGTATGAGAGATGTCTGCTTATTTGGAGTGTCCGTTTCGGGACGTTCTCTGAAATCTATAAAAGAACAAACGCCCCTAGGAATATGTAGAATTTTGAAACAGAGTAATATTAAAGTTATTTTATTAATTTTTTCAAAGTATGATGGACGCAGCTACATTTCTATGTATCACAAAACAATTTCCTTTTAAAGAACAGAGCTTAAAAATAAAATTACAATATAGTAGGTACAAATGCAAATTGTACCACCCTCTCTAAGGTTTTATAATATAACCTATTTCAACCAATATTTACTGTATTTTCATATTACAATAATAAGACTCATTTTTAACTGTTTTCGTACATTTTCGCTAAATTAGTTGAATTCAAGATTACTTGTTACTGTATTTAACATGTTTAGAATTTAAGTGGAAGTGAAGAAATATTTCAAACCCAGTTTAATTAGCTCCGAAGTAAATAAATTCTCTTTATATCAGCTGGTTTTTTGAGAATATATTTTAATACGACATACTTCAAAGCTCAAGCACGATAAATATATTGTACTGGGAGAAAGCTTAAAACCAACCACCGAGAAACTTGCGAAGTGTTTGGAATTCTTGGAAGCATGCTTTTACAAGTCTGATTTTATCAGCAAATGGCATTTAAACAGAAGCATATATTCTGAAAGCTTTCCGTCGCCTGGGTGAGACAGTTACCTAAGTCTCGGAGGAAGAATTCCCCAGAGTAAGAGAGCTGAATAAATTACAGACTTGCGGAGACGCAAAGTTCGAAGTTTGTTAGCTTGCCGAGTCAACACCTGTTTGGACGGAGCGAGTCCAGCAATAACAAATCGTTTCATTAAATAATTACATGCTTACCGAGAGAAAACAGACTGGTTTAATTATGTTTATGACTACACAATACTTTTAATTTAAATGAATGTTTCTCTGTTTATAAACCATATTAATTATTATAATACAACGTTTCAGTGAATTTTATCTCCACCGTTATGTGAATGATGTTCCGAGAAAATTTTCCTCTATACAGGGTGTTAAAAGTGTCTAATATTTAGGCAGGAAAACACGTTCTATAAACATTTGTCCGGAAACGTATACTGTCTGAGAATTGAACACTTGCTCATAGCGGCCGAAGACTTTTCGTTGTGAATAAACCTTGTAGAATAAGGTTCTTTAGTATGTCACAAAGGCCTCAGGCAGTCGCACAACTCAGATGAAAGAATATGTGCTAAATTTAGAAGACGAAAGACCTGGAACCAGTGTGCGCTGATTGTAAGCAGCAGAAGCGTGACTCATCCTATTTTTTGAGTGGTAATTACTATATGAACATTTTTGCTTTCATACCTTCTTCAGCGCATCCAGGCAATGGCTCTTGCAGAAATGTGCTGCAAATCTACTGCTTTCATTGAAACTTTTATTTACAGGCGAAGTAGCGTTCACGTAACTTTCACAAACAGCATTAGTGGGGTGATAACAATCCCTATTCAGTTGACGGATAATTATATGAACGTCATGATTCCATCAACGTATGGACAGGCGTTGTTGTTGATTAGTTATTAGTGCCACAGTCTTCAACAAATATTAATGGGCCCAATTATCATTAATTAATTGATAACATATTGCCTGTATTGTTGGATATCAGCATAGACTACAGACGCGGATTATTTAGTTCCTATAGCAAGCTCCATGAATAGATGTCATGGAACCTCTTCTATGAACAAGTGTACATGTCTCATAAACTAATATTTTCGGATCCATGTTTGTTAAAATTTTCTTCCTTGGTTTGATGCTTACTACCATCTCTCTTAACATTTCACACTACATGCATACATGTATAGATGAAAAGGAAGTAATAATATTAAATAATTTTTCGACACTAATTGTGACCATTTATTGCATATTTAAAATTTTGTCTTCTCTGGGTGAGTTAGTCGTGTTTTATCATCACAGTTTGGTTTTTCCATCACTAAGAACACGTGAAAAAAATTTTATCGAAATATTTCATAATTTAATTACATTATGTAGAACTTTTTTTATCCTGTTCCATCTCCCTGTGAGGGGAAGAACAGCTACAGTGTCAGAATGTAACATGACGACTCAGATTAAAATGCTTCCGACACCAAACTTGATATTTTCTTTTGTTAATTTTATGTGACTCCCATGCTGAAAGGGATTGAGATTAAATACAAATTGTGTAGTAGAAAACGCTATTAATGAAATTGACCCCAAAAAACTCCCGCCGTCTCCACTTTTGCCGCTAGGGGTGGTAGTCGTTCCATATCACCATCTATTTTATCGAAATTATCTATCCGTAAATTTGAAGTCACGTGGCTGAATTGCAAGATAAGGACTTCTTTAAATTCGATTTTCAATTTAAATTTTCGACAATTCGTGGTTGTATGTTGCTGATTATGCCTAGCTAGCACATGAGCAAAATGATTATTGAAACTCTGGAACTCCGAAGTTCGGTAATGCTCTGTGTATGCCAGCATAGTCTGGAATCACGTACAATCCATAAAGAAAGTTAGAAATTATATATATATATATATATACTAAATTACATGAGGATGACTATGGAATGCCGAAACTCCTGCTAAATAAATTTGAAATCAAATTAAATTATAGTTTTGGTTATTGTGACTGATTAACATAAGGAAAATTATTATCATACTAAATAAAAATCAGTCTTTTAACAAAATTTAATAAATTCCTTGAAGAAAAAAATTATTTATTGGAAAGAATGTAGGTAATATTACTTCTTTACAAACATCAACATTCCTTTTTCATTCGATTAATTGTAAAATTAATTTTAGAAATATTTGTAAATAGTAACTTAGAAATTACAAAATTATTTCAATGTTCAATGAACTTTGTTTTTGTGAGAATATAGAATTCGATGTGCCTGTAGAAGTAATGAATCACATTTGTTGCATATCAACGTATGGAGACGGAAGAAGTAATTTGCAAATATGACAATAATTGAATAGTTCTATTAGTCTTAATTTTCAGGAAATAGGTGTGAATTTCAATATTTCAATAACAAATATATTAAATAAGGTATATGTTAGACGAGGTAAAGTAGTGACTGAACTGATGTGGTATGCATCATGAAAATGTATTACCAAGGTCTTGGACTCTTCGGGATATGTTGACAAACATTGTGGAAAATAATAGACAAAATTTTTACGTGAACGGGTAGAGGAGGGCGTACAATCCCGCAACACCGCTTGACGAGGGAAGAACAGCGGGGTGATTATCTACTAGATGTAGATATTACATTTTCGTTACTACTACTACTATTGTAGATTTTCATGTCAGGGATACATGTAGTAAGAATATTAGGATACTGAATTTATCCATTATTTAGATTAATATATGTGAATTGTATTTTCGAATATCTAGGATAAAAAATGAGAAGTAGATAAGTAGGGTTATTATTCTTCGCTTTACTTATTGAATTCTTATCAAACAGTGGTTTAGCTTTGGCAATTTTATGAGGAATTAGAATACTCCCGAGATATATTTGGAATAGTGAAATATTACGTGTCGTTTGCTACGATAAATTCTAATTTCTCATCTCAGTGATATTTTTTCATTTGGCAAATATACTCTTCTCAATTATTGAAATTGTGCTTTGCTATAAATTTTATATTTATTTGTCTTTAAATCATGTCAAAATCAGCCCAATTATTTGTCGTTGGCAGTTCAGTAAAAGTTCGATTGATTAATAATATATCCTGAGTATAACTATAGCTAAGAAACATCCAGGTGGCCCTTAAATATAAATAAAAAATTTAATATAAATTCGTCAATCTGTATAGGAAGAGAAGAATTACAAACACAGGCACACAGGAATTATATATATATATATACGTGTGTGTAAGCAATTACATAATATTAAATATTTCTTTCTGGATAAAGGGAGAAAAATACAACTGAGTTTTCTTAAAATAATTCAACCAGTATTTTAAATTAAAATCTTGCATGATTGTTCAATAAATATCATAATGCTCACGAGAAACTTATTTATAAAATAATGAACCAACAAATACATCTTGAATATTCTTGTTAATGAAAGGATAGTTTCCCGATTTTAAAGCCTTTTCATTTCAGATATTGTTTCCTTGATAATGGCGAATTTGTAAAAAAATTATTAATACCTTCGAATGAATTAAATAATTATTTATGAAAAATTAAGTGAGACATATATGTTCAAAAATATTAAAATAAATTGAACTTATCATGGTTGTTTCCAGAACAACTAAACCACAAAACTCGTAAATTATTATTTTTCCTACATGAAGAGCAGTACCTGGTTATGACACAAATTAATTTACACTCACAAAGTTGTTGTTGGATCCAATAAGCAAAACTAACCCTGGGAATAAAAGTTGACTCTTCCAATTAAAATATTATCGTGAAGGTTATTAACGTGGCGCTGCCATTGGGACTGGGATTTCGACTGAACGAAATTATTAATTGTGAAAATGACACTCTGCGTCGGAATTAAAGAACTGTGGATTCAATACCAACTGGGAAGTTTTTACAGACGAGTAATTTAATTACGCAGCAATACGAAATTTGACGAGAGAGCGTGAAAGCGTACGATTATACTAATTCAAATAGAAGCCATAAAAGACAATGAAAGATTAGATTTGACTTTGTGTGAACTACCTTCATCAACTAAATGAAATTATAAAAAGAATTTCTGTTTGAACTGAAACTTGCTATACTTAATTACTATCTGAAGTGGTATTATGTTTCGGAACGAGACAAAAAATTGATAACCGCAAACTGAGAAAAACATAATACAAAATACGGTCAGGTTTCATAAAACGTTATATTATCATGTACTTGAAAAATAATTTTTTCTTCAAACATAAAATCTCAAACATATTTCGTAGATGGCTGTATACAGATTTGAAATTTTCTTCTTATACATACCGACCAGAAAAATCAAAACATAGGTTAATCTAATTTATTTTGGATGTTATATCTGTCTATTAAGCCTTTTAAAATTTATATTGGCGAAAAGATTTCTTAGTAATTGAAAATAGAAGAGCAGGAAAAAAATAACCTATTAATTTATATATAAAACGTTGCCTAAACGATTGCCATTTATTTCCATTATATTCATATTTACTTTATTCTATTTTTTAGAAATAATGAAATTTGTCTCTGTACTAATGAATAATCCTTATATTGTTTCAGGTAAGTGATTTGCAGTTCACAAGAAACGAGTTACATGGATTATTATTTCGGTATGGTATTTTATCCTTTTCATTTGGTCACATAGAATGCAATTTAGAATCTTAAAGGGAATTGAAATATTAATTTTAGAAGATGCTATTTTTGAATCACAATTAATTGCGTGATTCTACACAGTTGAAGCGCCTATTATTTGAATATTCTTACTTTTTCTTACTATTAAACTGTGTATATATTATCCAATAATGAAAACTACTTAAAACAGTTTCACAAATTTATTATTTAATCACGTTGATAGCTTTCGACGTTTGTCATTTTCATTCCGTTGGGTTCAAATGAAAACAACTTGTAAAGTAATTACACGAATTAAAAAAATTCTTACGCTATTAATTTAGTTGAATATAAAAATTGTATGTTACACACATTTTTTTAAAAAAACTGAATAATGGTAGTGACGGGCATTTGGTCGTTAGATTTCAGGATGTACTGGAAAGGAACCAGTACCTGACCCCGTGTGTGCCAATTGGCTTTACGGGGCGAAAGCGCTTTTATTGAGTTCAGAGCCCCGGAGGACTTCTCACCTAAGGTGCTCACGCATCTGTTGAATACCGGCCGAGCGGAGGTAACCAGGGATTACTACGAGACACTTCTCCGCCCGAACCGGCTCGCGAGGTGCCGATTATGTTGCTCAAGTTGCGTACGGCTTCCACACCCGTGTTTTTGACCTGTCGGAAAAGCACTCCACCCGCAACGGTGAAAGTGCCCTCGGGGCCGCTGCCTTACCCAAGGGCTGGTGGTTTAAAATGCAGGGCCTTTGTCCGCCCCTACTCTTAGATCACACATACCCTGGCACCGACTTGCTAGCACCGCCACCGTGGGTTTTCCCGCGCATGTCACTGCTCGACGGAGTCCAACCCAATTGTGAGCAGGGCTGCCTCAAGTAGAGCGACAACTGGGATAAAGCTCACTCCTGTCTACCTGCATTTTTCGCTGAAGGTTCAGGTCAACCTCGTGCCGCTCTTCAAGTAAGTCAAGGATAACCTCTTTCCACCAGAAGGGCGTCTGCTCCACCCTGATAAGGGAGAGTACCACCCTACGACTAGCATTCGAAGCTTCCCGCTTCTTTCGGATTGCAGCACCTGGTTTCCGAGGAAGTGGAAGCTAGCAGGTTATGGATGATCTGCACAACCACCCAATAATAGGGGAATTACACCAGACAGTTTCATCATCGGATAACTAAGTATGGCTGTCAATTTCCATACACGTCACATTAGCCCGAGGTTCGTATTACGTTTCTCATAGTAGTAAAACGGTAGAAACACTGAATTAAAATACATATTCTCTTGCCTAAATTGGCAATCGTCGTTTGATGTGTAAATCCTCCCGCAAACTGACCGTTAAAGTGTTTTCTTAAAAACGTTACAATGACCGGTAATGTACTATGGTGGTAAAGCCTGGTCTTTAGGAAGGTCGTAGTATATCCTATATAATATTTGTCACAGTCATCCCAATCGATCCTATAGACCAGATTGTAGTTGTCCTTCAACGCCACATCACGATCTGTTCTCTCTTGCGTCTCCATGTATGCCCACCGTGGCATTTTTTTAAAAAAATCTATTAGTTCTCCTTGAAACTGCAGCATACAGAAATTTGTCGAATTATAATAATTGTTTAGTTGAGTACATGAAAGTTGGTGGCCGTGCATCCCAACAATTACAGAATCTCTGCCTTCTCTCATCGGTTCCAAGCCTGGGATACAAAATTTTTGGCGACATGTTGACAACATGGTGTATATTAGTTAACACTGGACGGCAAACGACAAAGAAATTGTATCCGTGTATTCCATTTCATACAATATCCAAATGCTGGCAAAATTTGGCGCACTCACGATTGGGATTTCACTTTTCAGGTTATTTAGTGCTTGATGTGTGTTATTTCTGTATTAACATATATTAAAGTTTTGGAGGAAAGTGTAGAGTCTTCGAGACTCTTCATTTATATTTACGGTCGTTATTTCTCGCAGACCTCAATTCCACTTTACGCTATTGTCGACGACTGCCCAGATTTACGTTCGCTTACTTCGTTCAAAGCCTCCAAAAATTGCCGGATTCTTCTGTGGGCGAGTCAAACAAGACCGACAACAAGCCAGTCCAGCGGTTAGAATACTGTAAGTTCAAGTTCTTTGGCTCTACAGACCGGGTCGACTGCGGACTGTCATCTTGCATGACACATTCTGAATTTGAAGTGATTCGTGATCAGCTTGAGGATCTCCAACAGTCTTAGTAAAAAAATAATAAATGTTTTGGTCTCATAATATATGTATTATCGTAGTTTAAGTTTACTTTTGTGCACACCGCACGAAGTCCACGGATTGTGGGAGTAATCTGTTGTAATATAAATTATTTGACAATAGAATAATGTGCAAGTAGTTTTAGTTTGTAATTAAGTATTAAGTGACTTTTTGGTCATCATATATTGTTGTTTCATTGTCAGTTGCAGCAATATAAATTAGTTTTTAATTATTCAAAAACGTTAATAACCATAATTTTTTTTATTTAAGAAAAACCTTTTTCAAGCATCTGCAACCTTTCTAGATTGTTATCTGACTAATGTTATAAATGTTTCGTCAGTCAGAAACGTTGTTTTGTTAATTAAAACTTTTATGGTAGATATTGTTTTGGAATTATAATAAATGTAAGTTAATGGTTATACAATAGATAATATATTTATTTAAAACAAATGTACGATAATTAATATGGACAAATATAAAATAAAAACTGATTAATTATGAAACATTAATGTTAAATTTTAAATTAAATCCGAATAAATGACGACCAATTGGTTTGTTGAATTTGTGAAATATGTTATAGCTTAACTGAAGTTTAATTAGATTGATTAATTAGTTCATAGCAAACATTAATATGCCTTAAGCGATACAAAACTTTCGGGATCGACTCAGTAGCTTCTACCTCTCACAGATCCAAGTATTTCCATACTCAGTCTTTTGAAAAGGAATTTAAGTATTCCGTTAAACATATCTACCGCTGTCGAAAATTTTAATTAATAAGTTCAAGTGGTAATATTTCATGAAAGTTTATTTATTCATATATATATATATATATATATACACATTTCTAGGTCATATGAGTGCTTGGAAAGTCATATTAATTAATAATACTATTGAGAATGCTCTGCGTGACAAAATAAAATACTCCACGGTTCACTTAATGCTAAATGAGAACTTGGAAGAGTAACGAATGAATGATTGGTGTTTAAATGCAGTATTATTTCGTTTATTTGACACACAAGAATACTGTAAACTGCACACTAAGATTTAGTACACGATACGTATAAGTTTATAATTTAAAATTATTGACATAAGCGTGTTGTGTCTGTTAATTACCATTATAGAACAGGTTTTGAGAAGGAGAAGACAGGCAAAGTTTTGATATAGAGGTGTGCAGTTTACAAAGCAAGGGTAACAGACAGTGTTGTTAGCAAGATTTCAACTGTATCCTGAGGGGAATTCATGGGCGGGCAATTACTTGCTCACCTGCAAAAGTTTGAAGATGCGGTTGGAAAGTCTGCTACATCAGCTGTAGTTATTGGTAGGAGCAAGCACTTCAAATTACTGTCTCGGAGATGAAGTAACTTTGGGCAAGCTTCCCTATATTTCAGCAAGATAACTGAATTCTTAGGCGTAATTTACTCGGTTTCTAATTTTAAAAAACTAATATGAATTATCCGCAATTACCCGTCTTTATTAACACTTATTCAATTTCTCCGCATTCCGCATTGGAGTCTATAATCTATACCAGCAAAGAAAAGAAAATAAGATATACTGACAGATACGAAACATGAAAATAATAAAATTCTAGTTTAACGTACGTTGTTCATTTCAGATTACATTTGTTTATATCCTTTTATGTAGTGATTTCATTTCTACAAGTTTATGTATCAATATTAATCCTTTGTAAATACGTACCATTTTTGTTTGTATTATTCTTATTTGTATTTTCGTTAATATATGTATTGTATAGGTCTTGTTCTTGTGTGTATCTAATGTGTTCGCTTATTGTTCATTAATATACTGTACATTTATATATTTTTTCAATATTATATGTTTTCGTAATTTGATTGTATACTATTTATATTTTATGACTTGACCTATATAAATAAATCAGAATCTTCACTGTAAAGAGTGTACACTAATCCTTCGCCTTATTGTTTTGCAGCAAAGTTGTAGTCGTTGTTCATTTTTGTAAACAATAATAATATATTCCAGTAAATATAGATTTTTCTCTATATTTTTCAGTTAATTAATAAAATATGTGGAGTAATGTTTCTAAAGCAAACAATTTTAATTAAGAAATGATTTTCTTGGAACTTTAAATACAATATCACTTACATATATCGGAAAATAAAAATTAAGCAGGATGTAAACGTAGTTGAAACGCACAAGTCAAACCAATTTATAAATGATTTACGTCATTCGGAAGTGCGTGAGACAAGTACCCTATAGGTTTTCTAGGGTTTGAACCAGTAGTATACCGGGTAGTATCCTTTATAATGTATTAATTAATGATTAATAAATGCTAGTATGAATGATTATAATTTATTAAGTACTTTAATAAAGCTTATGTAAACCGCTACTAAATTAAATCAAATTCTTGAATATCCCACAGTTAGTCACCCCTGACCAAAAGAATTATAGTGTGTATAGATTGCGTCATCATGCTGTAATGTACGATTGTAGATTGTCGGATTTGCCATAACTGGCGTCTAGCCCAAAAAACATTAATTATTACGAAATTAAGTTCAACTGAGGGGCGAAGAAGTTTAAATTATTAAGAAATTGACGGTTGAATGTGAGAGGTCGATTAAAAGTGTTACAAAATGACCCGGTAGACCAAAGCCACGACTGGCTGCAGAGCCGAGAGAGTAGACGAAAAAGTTGTACTATATCATTTGTATAAGGATATGTTTGTGAAAATGAAATAAAGATCATTTTATGACAAGTTGAAATTTCAATTAAAATCATTCCTTAAATATATAAACCTTACAATTATTTTCAAGCGTTTTATTCAGTCATTTTTTATGAGATACAGAGAAACAAGTGAAGAATTTACAGAGAAAAATTTATGTACTTACAAGAAATATGTTATGTACATTGGAAAAGTATACTTTATTTTTTAGAGTTTATAATGACAAATAAAAACTCAATGAAAGAAAGTTTAGAATGAAAACAAATTTAACGATTTAACCCTTGCCAAAATTTGGACTTTTAGAAAGAGTACATACCTGAAATACTTTCAGTAAATTTGATAAGAATAATTATTATTATTTTTTTATCTATAATTGGAAACATTTTTGGTAACAATGGGAGCCAGTCTGGTAGTAGCGTACGTGTTTACAGAATATGTACTTTAAATAGTATGGCGTTTTTTCTTTTATGCATATTCTTTTAACCTCCAGTTCAGCAAGTCAGTTTTAACTCTTCAAAATAATTATTTAGTGACTAAAATGGGGTTCTATATTCCTTTTGGTGAAGGTAGATGCGAAGGAAATGAGGCGATTGTAAATAAATAGTTTCCAGGTAATTATATATAAGTAAAACATAATTTTTCGTGTATTTAATTCATACATTGCCAGTAAAATTGTCATTCGATCCAATATTTTTTGTTGAAATTGATACAGGAAAATCTTTTTAGAAATGAGTTGATCCCTTAAACGCCTCCTCTTATCCGGAAAACATCTAACGGCGAAATCAGACAAGAAACAGCAACAGAACTTGGGAGAAAAATAAATATTGTCGTGGGATGAATGACAACCCGGTCATATAATTTATATCGATACTTGAAAACTAAAGGATCCTTCTCCTAAATATGGGTTCAATTGAAAATAATTCTCAAAGGAATTTGTTCTAGTCACATCAAACAATATAAGAAATAGAAACGTCGCCCACTAAGTGGTGACTGAATTTTTAATTTTACCCCCAATTAAATATTTTTGTTTATTTCTAATTATCGGTATATTCCGAACGAAATTTTCAAATATCTTCCCGATTATTATATTTTTAAATAATTAACTGTAATAGCTTAGCAAATAGTAATCGAAAGCCGGTTAACCAAAACAAAACGGTTTTCCGTTATAAGCGGTAGGTATTTTAAGTCTTTAACTTGAAAACTATGACTTATTGGAGGCTTATATAAGTGATTAACTTAATTCAAGGATCACAGAGTGCTACAGTTTTCTTTAAATGTCTGTTTAGAGTCGCATTAACTACATGATATTTTGGGGAACTTATTTCCTTACTCGGGGTTTTCTCACTGTAGGAACCTCAAAGCCATGCACAAACATCCAGACCCTTGCTAGGAATAAAACCCGGGACCTCTGTGGGGACAGGAAGTTACACAAACCACTAGAACACACAGGTGGCCAATTAAAAATACTTTGATACTAAATTTAAATATTGTTTCCATTAATCATCTATGGAGGAGATAGGACAAGTCAAAAATATATTGTAAACAAGCACATGAATAAAATAAACCCGAATAATACATAAATGTACCAAATGTATAATGTATAAATAAACAATAAGAAAAGACATCACATATACACAAGAGGAAGAACTACAAAACACATACATTAAAGAGTAAACAAATAACAATTATACAAATAAAAATTGCAGATATATAGGATTTATATTTACACATAAACGCGTAAAGAAGAAATCACTATATAAAATGATAATAGCTTTAAAAGAAAATTGAAAACCAAATACAATTGAGCAAATTACTAATCTTATTAGTCACTTGTTTCTACGAAAACGCAACACTTATTCACCACAGAATTTAGACTGTATTATTACTCAGTTTTCACAGAAACTTAATTACAAACACGAAACACTTGTTGACACTGCTCCACTGGAAACCTTGCTCACGTCAAAGACACCAGATAAAATGTGAAATATAAAAGATACAAAAAATATATGTCATTTTTAAGTTTTTAAAAATTGCTTAAGGAATTCATTAACGCGCAATAAGATATCTTCACAGTTAATAAAAAAATATAAGACTATTTGCTGTTTTTAATCTGTAGGTGGAATGTTGAATTTTTAAATGCCTGAATAATTAATGCTGGACTGGTAAATTTTTAGAAACAAGCAATGTTTGGTTTGATAATCATGACTATCTATGTTAGCCTGAAACAGATTTTCGTTCCGTATCAAGATTTCTAGGATATATTGTATGGATAAAATTAATATTCTAAGTTTTGTAGAGAGCAGTTTACACATTTCTCGATAATCCTTTGCGGCTAGTATTCTAATGGTCCTTTTCTGCTTCTTGAAAAGTTCCAAGCTACGAGGAGAGTTGCCCAATACTACAATACCGTAAGGCACGAGTGAAAATGGACGTGATATGCTATTTTACAGTGTTTGGGTCCACTTGCTGAGAAATCATCTTTAGTGAATAACAGGCTAAGCTTAATATCCAAACAAGTAATTCAGTTTCATAATTTCATTTTGGCCCGTCGTTGATTTTCATGCCTCAGAATGTTGCGGCGTTTTCGGTGACATTATCATTACTTAACAAAGAATGTCGCTTTGGTGTTGGAAATTGTTGTATGTTGGTTTTCTGTACGTTTGGTGCTAACTTATTTGATTTGAACCAAGCATTGAAGCTTTTCAAGGCTTCGTCGGCTTTGTGGTTGAGAACTATAACAAAAAATATGACCTTATTTAAGAGACAACCTTTATAAAAAAGTGAATTGATGAAAAAAATTGGGTTGAAGTTTCGATGAGAAATTAGAATCTTTCTCAAATTGCTCATAAACAGCAGTTTAAGAGCGAATTGAGAAAGATGCTTAACTGGAATCAAAACGTCGGCCTATGTAATGTTTTTAATTATTTCACTCTGATTTTTAGCTTACAATTCACGTTATAAAAGGCTTTTTTGTAAAATTAGAAATTCCCTGAACGAGTTAAATGCTTAATGACAGTAAACCATGGAATTCCAGTTTCTAGTGAAATTGCTTTATTTACTGTCTTTCTCAGAAAATATTCAATTCCTTATCATGGTCTACTGCTGCATGAAAGGTCTTAAATGAACTATATACTCATATGGATACCTTAACGAAACGAAACTGAGAATTTTCTTCTCCAATTGGTTTAGGCGTGACATTTTGGTCATGATACTCGCAAAATGGAAGTAGTAGGCTTCATACAAATATTTACATTCATATCCTCTGAACCTTGGAAGATATCCTATTTTCATTGCAAATGTCGTGTAGTTTCGGAGCCTATTCGAGACAAACTTTCAGACAGACATAAATTGAAAAACAGTAATTTATGACCGGCTTCGTATAAACTGCAGTTTTCACATAAATTTTGGTATGCATTTTGAAATTACACACACATATTTTATTTTTATTTACTAGTATGGATTTATTGCTCTTAAAATAAATATTTGTATTAATGAACATATTTAAGACACATCGTAGCTACGTATAGTAAGCCAGTGGCAGTATGCACGGCGTGTCGGGATCCACCGCCGGCCACTTCTGATGCTGAAAGAGGTCACTGCACCCCGATGCGATGCCTTGCACGGTAACGCGGGCTGCCTAACTCCGCTAAATTACAACATTATCATCGATACAAATACTGCCAGTAACTTACCTAAGCTCAAGTTCAGAATAATCTATGTAGTGTACTGGTCTGGTCTGCAAACCATTGGCCCAACAGAATTGCAAATACAAACACCGTCCAATCCGCTGTAGGCTACCAGGTCTGCCCGTCAATATTGATCTGACAATATCCGCCGTGTAAGCGCAACCTTCCATCTTATATTTGGAGATAGAATTTTATTCCTACATGTACAGTTATTATATTTTTTATGGAAAACTGGTGCCAGATAATCCTCAGCTGATAGCAGTATTATTTACCAAATAAACATCAAAATGTTTTTATATATTTAAAGTTATTATAAACAACGTTTCGAGCAAATTTTTGACATCCTCAGCTGTCAACAGTATTATTTATCAAGTAAACATCAAACAATTTTTTATCTAATTAAACATATTACATACAGCGTTTTGTGTACAATTTTGTGACTTCTTCAGATGAATATTTTTTAAGTAAAATTTTCAAGGAATACATAAACATATGAATTAAACAGAAAGACTTGCTTCCTGGACTGCATCCAGTAATGGTTACGATCATATCCAATAACAATCCAGTGTTGTCTAATTTAATGATATAAAGGAAGTCACTGGTGACAAACTTAGGTCTAATATCAACTTAAAAAATATATAACCAATTTTAATTTCTGTCTTCATCACTCGATTTATTCACCAATCTGTAGATGCTGGAAGAAATAACAAACAAATGTGAAACCAGGAATCAAAATGAAACAATTATCACCCTGGAAAATACAGTTACTCAGTTTATATAATACGCACTCCTTCGGAGAAATTTCACTCATTTTGGATGCACAAATCGTTTATTTAAATTAATATACTCATAACGCACTTAAAACACAAAAATCATGGTGCACGTTTATTTTATAAATCATCTCTTTCCTATTATATATTTAGTCTAGCATTTTAATCCGCCATTCGACTGAGGTAGAGACGACATGAAAGCGATATCGATAGTTGTCGAATTATATGACCCAACTACAAATGGTCTGGTAGAAAAGTCGCATCTGACGCTCATAATATTCACCACTGTATTGGTTTGAAGCACTTCCGTTGGTCCTCTTAGGTTTACGTACTTCACCTCCTTAAGGAGATTTTGAACTGTTTTCCAGCTTATCTGATATACGGAAATCTTTAAGACTCCCAGACTAATATCTTGAGGAAGCCAATCACCCGTCCTAACCTACCACATTTGTGACTCAAGTCAGAAAACGCACGTGGAAATTGTATTCAGTGCCAGCACATTACGGACACACAAATCCCCAACCACAAAATTAATGTTTATACGAGTCTACAAGATCCGGCGGTTGTTCGATCAGTTCTTACAGGGTTAGCTTTTCGTCATCCGGTGAATCGATATTCAGAAGTAAGTCTTAGATTCACATTAATCTTCTTAAATCGGTGTTTATAGCCGTTGAAACTAACGTGTATAAATGGACATTACTTCTGACGGATCTCATAAGCCTCCTGTTTTATCACTTGATAGTCTATAAACTGTCGGAAAATAGTTATTTTTCTTCATTTTTTATTCTTGGTATTGTTTTTGCAGACTTATTTCTCCTAGCGGCCTCTTTGCTAGTTCTGTAGCGGAGTATTCGAATCTCCCAAGCCACAGAGTTACAAACTTGGGCAGAGACGACATACACACAATATCACTGATCGTGGCAATAATATTTTTGTCGAGTCATATACAGACTGTTAATAAATTCCCCCTTTCAGATAGAGATGAAAACGAACCCTTAACCCGCTGGAACGCGAGATCTACAGGGTATGCAACCCGTTATATGCGTCTTAGTTCCAAAGAGCTTCGTATCAGTGTGCGGTGCGGCTGTGGAAAAGTAGGGCAGGGGCGAAGAAGGAACGCCATTCGCATTGACTAGCGGATTAAATCGGTGACTGTTGTGGAACACAGAACGGATCAACTAAGCCGGTTTCTCTAGTTTTATGGGGCCGAATTCCAGCAGATTGATGAAGCATTTGTTGTTTCAGTATTCAAATTCTTGTCCACGCCATGTTTTCTCGACTTCTAATCTGATTTAGAGACAGGTTTCTTCAATGTAAAGAGTGGAGACGCCGGAGCTCCTACTACGCAATATATTAACGAAAATAGTATATAGAAGGATGGAACGACAAATAGGTTGCGAGTTAAGAGAAGATCAGTTTGGTTTTAGGAAGAATATAGAAGCAATTTTGACTTTGCGAATAATTTTAGAAGACACGATACGAAAAAACCGGCCTACGTTCATGACATTTGTAGTATTAGAAAAATCGTGTAATGGAACACGCTATTAAATATTTTAAAGAGCACTGGAATAAAATATCGAGAAAGGAGAATGATACATAACCTCTAAAGAAGACAGGAAGCAGTGATTAGAATAGAAGACCATGAAAAGAAAGCCGTAATCAATAAAGGAGGAAGAAAAGGATGCAGTCTGTCACCCATGCTGTTTAACTTATATATAGAACAGGCGATGAAGAAAGTTAAAACGGAATATGGAAAAGGAATCATACTGCAAGGAGAAGAAATAAAATTATTACGCTTTGCGGACGAAATTGTAGTACTAGGAGATTCAGAAGAAGACTTGGAAACCATAATAAATGGCATGAACGTAGTCCTGGAGAAAGAGTTCAATATGAGGATTAATGGAGGCAAAACCGAGGTAATGGAGTGTAGTATGGGAAAAGTGGAATAACAAAGGGTGTTAGATTGGGAAGGGATATTTTGACGGAAGTTAAGGAATTCAGCTACTTGGGAAGCGTAATAACTAGTGATGGTAGAAGTATAGTAGACACAAAGAGTAGGATAGCACGGGCAAGGAAGGCTTTCGCGAAAAAGAGGGATTTCTTTACGGGTAATATAAGTGTAAATATTAGGAAATCGTTGATGAAAATGTTGTATGGTGCGTGGCGTTATATGGGTGCGAAACGTGGACGATACAGATGGATGGATAGAATCACAAGCTAGAAAGTTCTAAACAGAATAGGGGAAAAGCGAACAGTATGGAGGACGTTGACTAAGAGGAGGAATAGATTTATAAGCCACGTTTTAGGACACGTCGGTCTTAGAAAATTAGCATTAGAGGGTAGTGTGAGGGGTAATAACAGAGAAGGAGCCAAGGATGGGCTACGTTATCAGATTATGGTGCCAAAGGATGAAATACGCTAAGCAGATTAGGAAGGATGTGTGTTGTGCTAGTAATAAGGAAATCAACAGGCTTGCACAAGAAGGTTAGCATGGAGGGTTGCATCAGACCGGTCTTAGGACTGAAAACCACAACATGACGTAAGATTAGCTAGGAAAGGTGTTGTTGAACAAGATGGAAATTTAGAAGACGACAGTGTTGGATTTGAAGAAAGTGAAGTGAAAGACATATGCAGAGGATTATTCTTTCCAGAGCCATTAAAAGTCATCATGAGGTTACCAACAAAACCTGAAGATAAAAAAAAGAATATATCGCTAGACTTTATGTACGTTCTTTACAGGGTAAAACATTTTTAATAATTACAAAAATAAGTTGCTATTAACGCTTTTTCAATTCCTGTTGATTTTGTTAGGTGATTGAAACCCTAGAGACACATCCAGCAAGCCAACCGTTTGATTGTGAGGTGTGTTGTTCAGACGTTTAATATTTTATCAAATCGTGTATTAATATAATTTTTTTGTAAATTAAATTACATTTCTTCGCGTACTAAATACTTACTATACAAGCATTCCATTTTTCAGACTTAAATCAGGAAGTGGCGCCTGAATTGAAGCTGACGCCTTTAATGCTAAGTAGATGGTACAAAGTGTGTTGCACACGAGTAGGTAATTCCCCCACCTAGGGCTCTTTTCAATGCGCTTTTTCGTGCCAGTTTCAATTCAGACTTCACATTCTGCAGAAGAAACACGTGAAGTGCGTCTGAGAGCGCATTAAAGCAGCTGCAACGGAACAAATGCACTCCAGGAACTGAGTTCTCAGACACTCCACCAGACTAGGCTTCCTGTTTTGTCTCAAACTTAACAGCACTACTACATAACATTTACTTTTATCAAAACTTCTTTTCATTTATGTTCCGCTTAATTTAACTTTACAAATGGGAACTATTTTAGTGAAAACTATTAATTAAATTAAATGCATCACCTGGTTTATTCTGACATTTAACTATTATGCACTTATGCCTAAGCGCAATAAACAATTTTTAAATCATTACCCTAAAATAATCAAACCATTTTGAAAACTTTTGCATACTAATAAATTATTCTCAGCGAAGAATCAGAATAATAAAAAGTTTTCTCTGGGGACTTTAGGCAGACATATCTGGTTATCAAAACGGGCAAACGTTCAGACGAGATTAGCAGACGCATAAAACGTTCGGTGTAATGGAGACAGATTCAAAAACTTTATTAATCTAAAGTATGCAAACCGAGTCCGGAGTATCACAATGTAATACAATTCTCGTAGATTTTCGTGAGGGAAAATATCCTGTAGTCAACAATCACGAAGTAGAACTACCAAATTCTTTCTACCAGATCGTTACATGAACAGAGACATTGATTGCAAAGACATGCAAAATAAGAATAGAAGAAAGATTTCCTGGCTTGGTAGAAAGCCTATTTTAGCGCCAAAAAATGACTTGGTTGGTTATCTTAACGAAATAATACTAAGGAAAATACCTGGCGATCCGAGAACATACATGTCTGTAAATTTTGATTGCGATCAAGACGAGGTAGTACATTGTCCTGTAGAATTTTTGAACAATATTAACAATCTTAGACTACGTGTTCAGCAAAAAAATATTAAAATTGACTTTCCTATAATGCATTTGAGAAGTTTATACACCCCATAAACTTTGTAATCGGCCCACATTAAGAGTAGTTGCATTGAAAAGAAACGCCATTGAAGTAACTATCTTGACCAGCTGCGGTAAATGGGACACTGATAATTCCGCGGATACCATTTATTCCTAGTAACTACTCCTTTCAATTCAAAAGTCTGCAGTTTCCTAATAAAGATGTGTTTCGCATGATTGTGCATAATTCAGAAGGCCATAATTTGGGAAACGTTAGTACGAAATTTAGATTATAAAAAACCCTGCTCTAATAATTATATGATTGTAAATATATGTAATATAATAATTAATTTTAGGAGCAGGTGTTTACAAAATTTCTTTTCACAATTTCCATAAAAATGCATTAACTAAAAGATATTATATAAAATATTAGTACGAAAAATAAATATATGTTTTTTTAAACAGATAGTGTGTTACTAGGTTTACTAAACGAAGTCAGAAGCAATTGCTATATTAACTAAATTTAACTTAGTGTTTTGGGGTAAAACAAAAAGTCTTATTTGGCCAAGTGCCGCGGTTATGGACTCGCGACCATATCTAGTTAAAAAAAAGGGAGTTTAAGAGATTTAATGGATAAATTCACTTACAGCAACAAAGAATGTGTGTCAAGAACACGACATTAGATGTGTAGGTATCGACATTTACTTAGGATGAAATAAGGAAAGTCGTATTTCATTATGTAGAGTTCATTAGTTGTACACAGTGACAAAAATTTCATGAGAATTAATCTTCATTTGTGTCACTAATTAATAAACGGCGCAGACCTGTTGTGGTCTAGTGGTTAGCGTTGCTGCCTCACAACCCAGAGGTCCCGAGTTCGAATCCTGACATGGGGCTTCGATGTTTGTGCCGTCAAGGTCAGGGATACTGGGATTAAGACTGATGGAAAAATCAATAAGCTGACCACGTGTCACTCTAAATTGTGTTCTAGAGCCAAGGAGGAAGAGATAAGAATTAATAAACGGTGGAAATATGAAAATATGAATTGATGTGAGTCGAGGTTATTTGATAAAGACTAGTTCCCAGTGCTGGATGTAGACTTGAGGCCGTAGAGTTCCTGAAATATGGAGATAATCTCTGTAAGTAAAGTATTAAATCTATGTAATGTCTGAAAATTGTGTACGTAAGGTGGTTGGACAAATAATATATTCGACATATTTTTCACTCTAGTAATTTTGTTTGGTCGGATCTCCCCATAAAGTAAGGGCCTCAATAAGGCTTATAAAACATACTTAAATTGGGCTTTGCGGTTTCCACCTAGAGTTCTTCAAATACAAATCTCAGAATCACGATAAGAATTTAAAACTGCAGAGAATATTCAGCGTTATTATTTTTTCACGGTAGAATTTCTGTCCACAGTCGTAAACCCCATATACTGAAATTATTTGTTTTGTGTGGCTTCATTTTTGTATGGTTCCAGATTTCTGCTTTCTTAGGACGTAATGTATTTTGCTGTAGGGCGATAGTTAATATTGCCTAATTTCTTATTATAAATTTAGCGAGGATTGGCTACTGGACTGGACGTCAGCATGTCGAGACCTCATGCCTCCACCAATCCCCAGGAATTGCATTTCGGCACGTAGGGATATAACCTGTGGAATTTCCCTAACCACGTTCGCGTGGAAGAGATTCAGTAAAATAACGTTACATTTAAAAAACAAGTGGTTGCTCCAACAAATGGGATTTGGTGGCCTAAAGAAAACTGATCTCAAAGGTCGATCTTCGGCTCTTCTTCACACGGTGGTGAAGCTGTGTAAATTCACATTCTTCTGTTTGATATTCAAAGAGACGGAAGGAAACCAACGTTTGGTCTTGGATGTTTGACACTGTCGCGACAGTGAGGAGAGCGTCCTACATGACGCTACATTCAAGGTACGTTACGATTTCTCAATCATTGACGTCATTGGAGCGTATCATCCATGGTTAAACCCAAGCATTAAGAAATTTGTAAATATTTTATTACTTACGTTTTTTATGAGCTCCCATTTATTTAATTAATTACCCTTTAATTTCATCTCAACACACCCTACCATACATTATGAAACAAGTTTGTTCCTTTAGGCAACACTGCACCACCTTTCGTTATCTTTGGTCCCTATTTTATTTATATTTCGAGATATATACTCGTGACTAGCACAAGTATTCTTTTTGTGAGGATTTCGAGAATGAATATAGTACTTACAGTTTGTAATTGCGAATGGGATGTCCAAACGAGCAAATAGTTGGAGCCAGTCTTGCACAGAGGATTATGACACGCCGTGTTCACGTCTCCTTACTTACGTAGTGGAAAGCTCTAAAGTTTGGACAGATGACTACATAAAATGCTTTCCCTCATACTCTGACATTCATAATGTTCCAGTGCTTTGATTAAAGCTCCGCTGTTGGTATTTCAAACCAATCGGAAGTAAAATTACCACGCTGACATGATCAGAAATGTGTTTGAAAAAGTGGTACTTCCTCGCGGTGCTTTAATAGTGACCGAAGACTCGCCATATCACTCTAAAGTATAAATGAAGCGCACTAATTAATTCATCAACTAAAGCTGACATGATAATTTTTTGCCCAATAATTACAATTTCATGAAATTATGTATTGTTTGGTATCATGTTTCTTGTTTCAACGCGTCAAATTTATGTTTATTAAATATTTTGTCAGACAATATTAATCTCAGTTTGATGCACACAAGTTTACTAGGTGTCGAATGAGGCGTGAAAGCGGCGTTCCCTAATCGTCTGGGCAAGGCAGGCTCCTACTACCTGCGACATCCCAGCTGCATTTTCTAGTTAATTGTAATATGGCACTATTTTATTCACAGGAATATCCTTCCGTCAAAAGTAGAAAAGCAGTAAGTAAAAATTTCCAACTTTTGAAAATATGTCACGGATAAATGTATTATAATTAATTTATAAAGACAAACTAATATTTATTGGTGCGGATAAAACCATTTTCAAAGAGGAAGAACTTATGTAAATGTCGAAGCTCAAAAAAACGTATCCCTCGATTTCTCAAAAGCATTCTTTTTGACGTACTGCTTTTTTGTTTGAGACGGCAGTATTGGTTTTGGTCGGATAGAGACATATAATAAATTCTTTATCATTATATTTGACTTTTCGTTTTATATATTCTGTTAATGGAGAGCATTTATCGTCTATTGTCAGATTTAAAAGACCGATGGCAGTCAGCTCACGCGTGACCTTGTATCAATCTTAAAATAAAGGGCAGGCTAAGCAACGTAGCAAACAATCACAGTGTTATTTTACTGTTTTATTGAGTTGTATAAGTCGTTTTCTGAATGTGGTTTGATATGTACCAACACGGACATGTGACGAGGCTTATAATTTTAAACGGACTATATTAATTTCCAGTGGTTTAAGAAAACCTGATTTAAAGTGTTCAACAAACGGTATTTATATTTGCTATGATTTCACTTTGAATTTGACAGGATGTTTCTTACCGAACAAACAGAATGTACCAGGTTGAACGAGTTGGCTCGTTTCTGTACATCGTGCAAGTGTTCGTGTGAGTTCACTGGCCCACAGATTTATGAACGTGGTTTGACGTAACATTGTAAATAACCGTATAGTCCTCAGCATTCTGAATAATGTATCACAATTTTTCAGAAACATACTAAAAAGGACAAGTTGATTTTCATAAGTTTGAATTTTTGTACGCGATGGAAGTATTCGTGAAAAAAGGCTTGGGTCATTCTTCGATTTTTGAGTAGTTAATAATTCTTCTAGTCCACAGAATAGGATGAAACTCGAGGGATGTGATTGTTGTTATTTGAAATGAGGGAGAGATATGATAGAGATTAGGGTGCTATTATCTGCAAATAGAATTCCCCTTTTCTGCGTGTTCACCCTCCACCCCTTATATTTGAGGGAATATTTTGATCCACCACGATTAAGGTAAGAAATCTCTGATTTAAACCTTCGATTTAAACAAACTTACAGTGACTGTTGCATGTCTTACTTTAAAATTGTTCAATGAATAATTAATTGAGTTTTGTTAATCGATATATCGATACACGTGACCTAGTAGCATATTTAAATTGCATTCATTTTTATTTTCAACGCTTTTGAAATACAAAGAAGAAAATTTTTCAGTTCATAAATCTGGAATTTTATATTAGTTTCCTAGCGACAGCAATTTCTCCATTCCTCGCTCCTGCTTTAATGTTTCAATAATATATATATATATATATATATATATATATATATATATATATAAAGTTCAACTATGAATGCAGGTGAGAATTTTTTATATTCTTTTCTCAGTCCTAGGAATTAAACATTATTATTTTTAAACTATTTATATGGTCGAAACTTTGTCCAACATTATATTCTATTGTTCATTTTCGAAAACAAATTGTGTGAATTTGCTATATTGAAGACATAATTTAACATATGTAAAACATATTTTTATAAATAAACATTATTGGTTTGTTATGATTGATAGAGTGAGGGATAGATTAATAGGCCACGTTTTGAGACACGAGGGTCTTGTAAAATTAGCAGAAGAGGGAGTCAAAGGATGGAATACGCTAAACAGATAAGGGAATATGTGGGTAGTGCTAGTTGTAAGGAAATTAAAAGGATTACGTAAGATAGGGTAGCGTCAGACTAGTCTTAGGACTGAATACCACAAGAACAACATAAAATATAAAAACAAATTTGGTTTTTTCATGATTTTATGTTAAAATTTTTTTACATATCCTCATATAATATAGTATATATATATAATTTATAAATATCATCACGTATTCTACGTGAGTCTACCTCCTGTGGTGTAGCGGTTAGCGTTGCTGCCTCATAACCCAGAGATCCCGGTTTCGAATCCTGGCATGGGCTTGGATGTTTGCGTCGTCATGGTTGGAAAGAATGAAGACTGTTGGAGGATCGATCACGTGTCACTCCGAATTCGAAATGTGGCATGCAAGACGGCACTCGACTCTGTAGGCCCAGGCCCTCAATTGGGCTGTAGAGCTAAGCTGGAAGAAAGGAAGGATTTTACGTGATTTTATACTGTTCTGGCCTACACAGAGCATTTATCGAACTTCGGAGTTCCAGAAATTCAATAAATTTTTTCCTTATGTTATAACCAAGCACAATCGGCAAATACAAAAACGAGTTGTTGAAATTACATTTGAAAATTTGTGTCTGAATCTTGTAAATTTTAATCACGTCGAAAATTTAAAACGTCAAAAGTGTCGATATTAATCGTAATCCATTAAAATTTGTAATTTTTAAAAAAAGTAGTTTGTGTTTATAATGTGGCTGATAAACAGGGAAATTATTATTATAAAATATTTTTATTTGATCAAATTTAAAACAAATAGAGCGTCAAATAAACATAAACCCTTTAAAAACAGGTTGTGCGTGAGTTTTTTGGCTTTAGTGGCTGAAACTGTTTCACATAGTCCATTTGTTTAATATGCTACGACCTGGTTACATCTACTGGCTGTTACGCTGGAACCCTCGCTATTCCCTGGATCATACGGCTGACGATAAAGGTTTGTCCTCAGCAACTTCCCGAGCAACACCCATCTGTGACTGTTTCACGACTGCTCATCCTTCATTTCATGACTAATCTCCAAATTTCTCTACCTAGATCTCAAGGTTAAGTTCCTACTCGTCTTCAAAAATTCACCGATCAAATTTAAATTACAGCCATTTCGGGGTCCACATGAATAGTTACAGGTCCACAATCGGCACGTACATATTAGTTTCAACTGAGCGAACCCTGGAATAACGGAATTTCTAGCCCTAGTTTCGTGGACCACTCACCAGGCATCGTATAGTTACGACGAGTTAAACATCTATCGCCATGAGCGCCAAATCATGCTACCACTAAGAAGTGTTATCAAAAATAAAATACCCTACACCCTGAATCTAGTTAAAATCTCTACAAGTTATGTGGACTTTTAATTGCGAAGTGAGAAAATATTTCCAGGTTATAATTTTAAATAATCAGCAACATTTCACATAGTTAATATTTTTACTGTAACAAATATGTTTAGTGACCACCCAATATTATTGTAACACAAATTAATTTTTTAGTCTGACAAATAATTAAATGACTTGTAACAGCCTTAAGACTGCCAGGTTGCTTAAGACAAAATTTTGCTGTTAGACGTTAATTTTAGATACTTAATCTTATATGATTTGTATGAAATAAAAAACATATTTATTCAAATGTGGTGTTGATTGCGCAAAACTGGTGATTGTAGCGGAGTAGTGACGTCACTGTGACACACTTAATTTGCACATATATCCCTAAAAATTAGATTATTATCGAATTAAATAATTACCAGAGTAATATAAACACACAGATATAATAGCAATAAATTTTTAGGAATGTAATACGCTACGTATTATAATTCGACAAAATTATAAAAGAATAAAATTCCTGAAACTATAAAGTGCCGACCTCGTGTGGTGTAGTGGCTAGCGTTGCTGCCTCACAACTCAGAGCTCCCTGGCTCGAATCCTGGCATGGGCTTGGATGTTTGTATCGTCATGGTCGCGAAGACCGGGATTAAGACTGTTGGAGGATCAGTACGCTGACCACGTGTCACTTCAAACTCGGAATTACTCATGCAAGATGACAGTCCGCAGTCGACTCGGTAGACCCAGGCCCTAAGTGGGCTGTAAAGCCAAGGGGAAAGAAACTATAAAGTCTGTTTAACATTTTCACGATGAAAATTCGGACACATTCACATATTTGAAATAAATCTTACGTGCATATACATATTAATAGCCAAAAACCTATTTCATGTAACCATGAAACGGTGGCAATGCAATTGCGGTAAATAAATGATTAAATATAAACAATGGGAATATAAGAGCAGCATTAACTTAGTCAAAACATTAATAATTCTAAGAAAATAAGATAACTGTAATAAGAGAATCTTAGTAAATTTGATTCGAAATTTGACTGGTCATTTATTAAGAAAAAATATAAAAACAACTCCCGACATCATCGAAGAAGGATAACAGTTCGTATTTGGTTATCCGAAAATAAATGAACATCGATTATTATAAATTATGCACTTATAAGTAAAACAAAATAAGATGTTACAATAAAACTTATGTTTAGAACGTTACCGGCGAAAGCATGTTCGGAATAAATGACTTTAATATGAACCGCAGTTTGTGTGTTCATAATGCGAAAACCACACGAGAAACAATTTCATACTTGGCTCGACTTGAGTAAATTAGATTCTAGGGAAATCATTAGCTGCTGCTCCGTGGAAACAAATTATGCTGTTGCGTTGAAGACGAGCTGTTCTCGGCTATTTAGTTACGATAGCGTCACTATCCCCCTGCAATTAATTCTCTTGCCTTCTGAGCTCGAGCGTAATTTCACAGGTTACTGAATCACTATTAAGAAGTTCTTTGTTTTGCCAATATGTTAGCTTTTTTGCCGACGGAGATATTAAAGCACGGAAAATAACGAAAAATACTCAGTCCGAAACAAATATGGCAGTGAAATGCTAATATGAAATCAATATTTCATAATGTTTTATAGGAAATGGAAGTTGTCCGAATTTGATAGATATTTATTGAGTAGTTAGTAAGTCATTAGTTTATAGTTGTATTTGATGTCGTATGTGAAATAAAAATAATAAAACGGCCAACAAGTATAAGAGGATTTTAAAAAATACATTTATTTACATTGAATTTATATATTACTGGAAAAAAATTTTATTCATCAATAGGCCTACCAAATGTGTTTTGATATACTAGTAAAATTCATCAGTAAGAAATTTGTTAGACATGCAGAAGTTAATTTTTAATAATTTCTTTCTGAAGTGATGGCCGTTTAATTTTTTATTAAAACATTGATAGTTATGTTCTATTTTTGTAATTATGATATCAATAATAATGAATTAATGTCTGAATTACTTCAAGGGTTGTCAAATTTTTTCAGATGCAGACCAAGGATAATTGTTGCGTTAAAATATCTACCCTAGTTGTATACAAATGAGTGTTAGATTGATTAATCTTTGCAATATGTCGTGCCTTGAATATAAATGTCATGCTTGAAACATTTAGTAAAAGTGTAATGATCAATTAGAAGACTATTTCATTATAAATACTTAAAAAACCCAATTACAGAAGTACTTTTGTAATACTATATTGTGAAGATTTATGCAACAGATAGATTTATTTCGTCACAATGGGCTGAGCCCGGTAGAAACATACATTTAATAATGCAATATAAGAATTTAAGTTAGAAAAATTAATAGTACTATTAATATTGAAAATACAAATAAGTTTACACTAATTTTAAGCTTAAATATTTAATATTTTAACTTTAACTATGTCCCTAATTCGATTCCTAAATGATTTTACTCATCGGAAAAGACGCTAGTAGACTTGCAGGCAAATCATTCCAGTATTTTACGGTAGATTACGGAGCACAAGTGTAGAAAGAAGTATTTAATATATTTCTGGCCTTATTTCAGTTAAAACTACTTTTGACATTATGTAGGAAGATGTAAAAAAAAGAAAACGATTATTTTCGTAAAGTTCTTTAATGAATGGTATTTACCCGGAGATGATTTTGAAGGCTACTTCGATTTTTACTAGTCATACGAGCGGGCTGCTTGCTATACGTTCTTTATGACGCAAAAGCAGCGAACTACAATGGACATAATTAGCACTTATCCCAAAAGGCGTTAAATGGTTGCGTATTGAATGCGTCAGCTTCCGACAGCAGACCAAATTAAATGTCTTGAAGCGTGTCTGGGGAAGACAAGTATACCAAAGTTTAACCATCGAGGGAGAAAATTAATTTTGCCCGGCGGAGTTTGGCTGAATGCGACCAATAAAATGCACCAATGAAAATTCCGAGATTGTCCGTTTTAAACCAGAGGAGGAATTTATTACGAGCTTCGAAAGTCTCAGAGTAAAAAGATAGCCCCCACGGACGACTGTCTCTAAGAACGGCAAATGACCCGTCGACGCCTGCTGATGATGTCACCGAGCATAGAATAGAGTAGAAGAGGCAGACGAAGGGAGGCGGCGGCACCCGTCACTCACGTCTCTCCCCACTCCAATACCTGACAACGCTCATGCTTCTCAGGAGGTTAATACTTAGGAATTGCTATAAATTTAGTCGAACGTGTACCGTTTCCAGTTCACGTTCTTCATTGTTTCCCTTCGTTTATTACATTTTTGAACTCAACAGATTTCGTCCACTTAGTGCGTGCCCAGAAGTGAAGCAATTGAAACATGTCATGCTGCGCCGCATTCGGATGCAGCACAAGGGAATGGTACAAGACATTGATCATCACAGTTAAACAGTAGTTCATCATTGTGAAGGCTAATTTGTTTTTTGAAGGTGATTAATAAATTATTTGACATACTCAATTCATATTTATATTAGTAAATAAATTTCCTTTTTTTGCGAAAGAGTTCCTTTCTTCTACTATCCTACTCTATTTATCACTCTGCCCAAGTATGAGATTTACTTAACCTCCTCAAAATATCCCTTCACAATCTAACACTCTTTCTTATTCCATTATTTACCATAGTACTTTGGTATCCCTTGTATTAATCCTCTTCTTGTACTCTTCCTTCAGGATCACGTTCATGCCATGTATTATGGTTTCCAAGTATTCTTCTGACTCCCCTAATCCTACAATATCGTCGGCAAAGCGTATGGTTTTTATTTATTCTTCCTGCAGTTTTCCTTATTCCGTTTTAGCTTTCTTCATCGCCTATTCTATATATAAGTTAAAAATCATGGGCGACAGACTGCATCGATGTATTACTCCATTCTTGGTTTCTGCTATCTTTTCTTTACCTTCAATTTTAAATACAGCTGACTGCCTTCTTTAGAGGTTACGTATAAGCCTTCTTTTTCTATATTTTATTCCTGTGTTCATCAAAATCCTTAATAGTGTGTTCCAGTTCATATTATCAAACGATTTTTCTCAATCTATAAATGCCATGAACGTAGTCCCCTTTTTTCTTATCCTGTCTTCTAAAATTAGACGCAAAGGAAAATAGACGCAGCTCCTCTTGTCCCTACAATCTTCATAAAACCAAACTGATCTTCTCCTAACTTGCATTCTATTTGACGTTCCAGCCTCCTATATACTACTTTAATTAATATTTTTCATGCATGAGATACTAAACTAATTGCCCTGTGTTGTTCGCATCTATCAGCCCCAGTCTTCTACGTAACTGGTATAATTATGTTTTTATTAAAATCTTCTGGTGTTCTTCCTGTTTCGCAGAATTCGCAAACTATTATGAACAGCCATGATATTATTTCTTCGCCCGATGATCTTATCAACTCCGTTTGAATGTTATCAATTCCTGGTGCTTTACAATTGCTCAGGTCTGTCAGCGCCCTGATCAAACTCCGGCCTTAACATTTTGACCTCCAACTCTTCATCATCGACCTCCTCCTCTTCTTCTAGATTAGATTTATTATTATTCAATCCATTAGTCCTCGGTGGAGGAAATAGGATACGTCAAATATAATATTACAAGAAATATACAAGTATATACAAATATACTACTAACTGATCTAGATTTCCACCATGATATAGCTCTTATACATATTCCTTTCATCTTTCTGCTTTTTCTTCTTTATCCAGAATTGGCTTCCCATCCGCTCTGCTTATCTTCGTGTTAATATACTTCGTTTCTCTGAATGTTTAATTTTTCTATAAGCTGCGTCTATTTTCCTTTTTATCATGAAATCTTTAACTGCTTTGCATTTCTCTTGTAGCCAAGATTCTTTGGCTGCTTTGAACTTCCTATCTATCTCATTCTTCAAGCGCCTGTATTATTCCTTACCATTTTCATCACACGCGTTTTTGTATTTACGCCTTTCATCAATAAACTTTATTATTTATTTTGTTATCCATACTCTCCTATTGGCCTGAGATATTCTTCCTATTTTTTCTTCAGCTGATCTGGTCATTTCTTCCTTCAAGCGCGCCTATTTCTCTTAAATATTGATTCTTTCTCCTTTCTCTTTTAATCTACTCTTAATACCTTCTTTGAAACTCTGAAGCAATTCTGTTTTTGCAGTTTTTCTAATTCCCATCTTTTTGTTTTAATGAATACTTGAGTTTCTTCATTTTCAGCCTGCACTTCATAATGAGCAGTTTATCAGAATCAATAAAACATTAATTAAAAATCACAACCTATGGCTAGTAAAAATATTTATTCCTCACCAGTATCGACCGGTAAATAAAGATTAGGATTTGACACAGCTCAAATAAACTTAATTAAATTAGTTTGACTTAATATTTTTAAATAAAATTAAAAGAATGGCCAAAATAAGGACAAGAATAATTTAATTTAAAAACATTTCGCCCCAACTAAAACATTAAAAAAATATATTTTAATTAATGAACTGTGAAGGTCCCGAAATTCGGGGACGAAACATTTTCATATTATATTATTCTATTTCTGAGTTATGGTATTATTTTTCTATTTATTAGCATGGTATAAACTAATATTCTTGTTTTCGTCTTTTAAATGTGTTATTGTGTTTTTATACATTTTTGTACGATTTTCCACTTCATAATGGCAATACCAAACGCTCCGTACACAATGCGGATGAAACGTGATAAAAAAATGAAACGAATGTTTTCCCGGTATGATTGTTGCTTGAGTGGTTCATGGGCATCTAACCAGGTGAAAGCAGGCCTTCGAAACGTCGTGGCCTAAGCCTTCTTTCACCTGATTAGAAGCCCAAGAACCACTCACGTGATATGGAAAAATGTTCGCATTTTTAATCATGGGCGAAAATGAAACAATTAATAGCTATTATTTATTCTACATGATAGGAAAATAGGTTGTTTTAGTCTATAAATTGTATTTATTAACCTTTGATAATACATAGAAGCGGGTTTTCCAAGTACTAAATTAACTGTGGTGAAGAGAAAAAATTCAGATGCCAAAAAAGTTGCAGCACTAAATTTTCAACAGATTTCAAATCTAGATGAAAAAGAAATACATAGCTTGCAGGTCAATAAAGTTGCAATATCAATAATTTATTTCCGGTGATCTGACGTTCTGTGCGTCTTCTTCCATGTGTAAAGGCGTCTAAACCTCAGCAATATTTCTGGCACGGACGGAGCAAATCCTTCTCTATGACTAACATTAACAGATAAACACGGTCCTTCTTGGCACGCTACAGAAAAATGGCAAATTGCACTCAGCTGACAGTAATAAAGGAAGATCTTGTGGTACTCAGTGGCGCGACGAAACATCGACTGTACGAACTTATTTGTAAAAGTAAAAAGGTTCCTTAACTAATTATGTAATAACAAAAACAACTCTTTTGAAAATTAGCTTTCACATAAAATTTGTGACATTTTCACTTATTTTAAGGAAGTCACTTGCAGGAACAAACGGTTGCAAATATTTCGTCTAATTGTTGGGAGTAATGTTCCGATTTTAGTTCAATTTTTGCCTTACTTTGAGCTTTACTGGTGGGGAAGAAGGGGGGGAGGGTGTTGAAGGCTACATGAGGGTAATCCTTAAATAGGTAACTCCTCTTTATCCAGTCAATTGTCATGACTTTTCGCGTATGGTAAAGTGTATTGAGGATCAAATTAAAATATAGAACAAAAAATAAAAATTTCAAAATTATTTATTCACGTACAAAGTGACAAGTAAATAAATACAAATAAATCTAGGATTTATTTGAGATAACTTCGGTTTATATTTACGACGTAAGTTAAAGTTTTAAATAACAAAGTTGTTTTGACATTGAGTGACATACGAAAATGTCAACCAAGAAATACTGTATTTAGGAATAAAGTTCATCCTTGGTAATGTAATGAATTTCATAGTCACGGACTAAAAACGTCACATATAATGCGAGTTAGAAGAAGATCAGTTTGGTTTTAGGAAGAATAAAGGGACAAGAGAAGCAATTTTGACTTAACGTCTAATTTTAGAAGAAACGATAAGAAGAAACAGGTCTACGAGCATGGCGTTTGTAGATTTATAAAAATCTTCTAATAATATTTACTGGAACAAAATATAAGGATTTTGAAGATGACAAGAATAAAATACCGAGAAATAAGGGTTATCCATAACCTCTCCATATGCCTGTTAGCAGTAATAAGAATTAAAGGGCAAGAAAAGAAAGCTGAAATCAAGAAAGCAGTGAGCTAAGGATGCAGTCTGAGCCCATGCTCTTTTACTTACTTATAGAATAGGGGATGAAGAAAGTTAAAAATGAATATGGAAGGGGAATCAAAATTCAAGGAGAAGAAATGCAAACCCTAAGGTTTTATGATGATATTATAGTATTAGGGGAATCAGAAGAAGACTTGGAAACCATGATAAATGACACGAAGGTGATCCTGGAGGAAGAGTACAACACGAGGATTAATACATGGAAACCAAGGTAGTATGGTAAATAGGAATAAAAAAGGGTGTTAGATTGGGAAGGGATATTTTGAAAGAAGTTAACGAATTCTGCTACTTCGCAAAAATAATAAATAGAGATGGTAGAAGTGTAGTAGACAAGAGTAGAATAGCACAGGCAAGGAAGGCTTTCGCATAAAAGAGAAATTTATTTACGTCTAATATAAGTTTGAGTATTAGTAAATCATTATTAAAATTGTTCTTATGGAGTATGGCGTTATACGGGTGCGAAACTTGCAGTGACCAGAGACGAGAAGCGTAATTATTTTATACTTCACCGGTGACACTGACTTAGTTTTCCTTTAACGGAAGTTTCAATGCTGAAGAATGCTGTTTCTTTTATTCTCTCAGCCAGTGGACTCAGTGTTGAGAGTTGAACCAAAGCAAACTTAGTGAAGCAATATTAACCATGACTGCAGACTCGAAGAAGCGAGAAGACTGCATGAACTAATCAGATAACAGCCGAAGCCAAACTGAATAATGATCAGAATTATGAGAACTGAATGAAAGATCTCGAAGCGAAATTTTTCGTTTCTGATCTCCAAGCTTCGTAAATGAAGATCTGACTCGGTGCAAGAAGAGGCCGTATTTTCCCCGCATCCCTGACGAAAATGGGGAGATGTTTCTACATCTTGCGCCGAAATCCTGAGTCGCCTGTCACAGCAGAAGTTAATATTGACTGAATGTCAAGCTTTCACGCCAAACCTCTCGTTCTTGATTGACTGACAAGATTGATGTTGTGTAATTATTCTCTCTTTGCACATCGTCAACACTTTCAGAAGTCCACCTACGTACCTCCCCACGTCGCAATATCGTTTTAACTCTGCGCAAAATTTCGTGTTTCTCGTCTCGTGAAGAACATTACTTTAGTTGGGCACCCTAATTACACAATCACGGACAGTCATCTTACCATCTTTGCCGTATTTGTCCTTGTCTCATTAAAATCAGTACCGCTCACCCCTAAATTTCAATCCGAGTGCAGTCATTTTCCCTTACTACACCTTCTATTCACGTTATTTTTATTAAATTGTGTTATGTAACTATTATAGTTTGGACCTTGTAAATACTTCTTTCGTTTGAGATATAACTTACTAATTCTGGTATAAAAATGATTCCACGTCAATTGTAAATAATAAATATGAGTATTTCATAAATATCAAGAAATAAAATAAAAATTAGTATACATCTGCTAAAAGAGGAAAATACTATTAAACTTCATTTAATTAAGAGTATGTAAAAGCATTTAATTATAAACAGTATACACATAGAAAAATATGAATATTAATCTTAACTGGTCCATGTTGGAATCTGTGCCATATAATCGAGAGTGCTTTATCTTAACCCCTTTTAGAAAGTTTGGAGACCTATATTAATGAATTAACACAGAAAGAATTGGATAGAACCGTCTGAGCTAACTTGTCAACACCAGCCCCGAAAGAGCCTTCTCTTTGTCTCTTGTATAAACCCGTCTCAGTCCGATTCTCCTTTCAGTCGAGATTTTCTGTTTTACTTCCTTAGTTCAATTTCACTAGTCTTTCAAACTGGGGTTAGGATGAAGCATTCTTAATACATAATAATTAAATTAGACCAATGATAAATTTACTTCAGTGATTTCATCATGAGTCCTAAGTTAGGCCACGAAAGAGTTTTAAAAGTAAATTGCAGGTTAGCCTTCTTCTCCCTTTCGAATCTGCCTTTTTCAATTCCCTTCCTAAGCTATTAAAGTGGAGTTATCAGTTTTTGGATTACATTCATGTAGCGAAGTGCTAATAATCAGAAAATAGATAAATTGGTTGCTGATGTTGAGAGCTTCATAAATCGGAAGGTAGAGGCAGTAGAGACAAGGGAAAGGGTTTATAACTGCGAGGATTCAATTACATCTTGCAATTTTTAAACCCCAAAACGAGAAATTTGAATGCGTCAACAAGCGTTTGTGTGAGTTGAAAACAAAACTTAACAATAAGTTCAAATTAAGTTCGCTGTCTCCGAAAAATTATAATTTGCTAAAAAAGAGGTGATACTTAAATAAAGACGATTGAGAGTAACTTGGAAACAAGTTATAATAATATAAACTGTCCATAAACATACGAATGGATACATAGCAAAGGTCCGTTTAGCTATAAAAGTAGTCACCAAGAAATTAAAAGTAAAATTAAAATAGTTGGAAAACAATGATAAAAATTATGTCAAAAGAATAATAAATATTTTGTCTGACTGATGGTTAGATGAGGTAAATAATAGAACCTGATGTAACTTCAAAATTTTAAAAGACATCTTTTGGTAGATCCAAGACCATACGTCTCCATAAAACTACGAGTGCATATCGTTTCATGTAGAAAAATCGTGTATGCAATCAACTTGTAATAACATTAGTCAGCCGTGAAAATATTTTAAATCTTAATATTAATCATTAAATAATAATATTAAAAAATATTCCATTGATCTCACAGAGGACAACTTCAGGAATGCGGAACGAGTCAAAGATTTTACATCAATTGCTATGATTGCTTAATAACTATTATATTATTGTTACTATTCACTTCAATATGATTTTGTTTAAGATGTTTAAGATACGCTTAAGTTGTACAGAGGAGATAAGATATACAATTTGTACCTGATATATAATATTTATAATATCTTATACTAATGAATTAGTGTGTTAGCAATATATGGATTCTTCAACAGAGTAGACGAAATAGCAAAGTAATAAAATAAGTTAGTTCAGTTTTGTATTTATTTTTAACTTTTTAATGGAGGCTGTAAATTTATTAAATATGCTAAATGCACTGTAATTAACAGCCTTTTGTTTTTTATACTTGGAGACTTCTTTTCCTTGAGTAAATTATTTTTATTTCTAATAGCTACACATATCTAAGTTTTTTGTGAATAGGCGACTGTCATTAATCACAAATAACACCAGTGATTGAATATACTTATAAGTAAGAACAAGTATTTCCATTTTATTGGAGAGCACTCTGCAAGATATTTGTGATGAAACCTGGTAACATATTCTGACAACTCTTTTATGAAGAAAAAGCACTTTGTCTTTCCCTGATGCATTATCCCGTATATATTATACGAAGTGTTATTGAAGAGTGAAAGTAAAACAGAATGAACTAATTTTTGTATGTTTGGCTTACTTGACATCAAAGGTTACAGAGACTAGTTTCCTTAGAAGAATATTAATGTGATCTTTACAATTTAATTTATTTTCTACAGATATACCTAAAAGTTTTGAGTATTCAATTTCTCTTATTTGAAAATTGTTTTCTCGTTAGTGTTATAAAAGTTAAAAGCAGCATTGTTTGTCTGAAACTGCAAAGACAAACAAGCCATTAAATGAAAACAAGTGAAGCACTTTCGTTAGTGTATTATTGGCAGCATTATACAGATTATTTCGGTTACTTATTGCCAAAATGTTAGTATAGTTTTAGAGGAGGAATTTTTGGCTTTTGGTAAATCATTTATATAGATTAATAACAGCAACGGACCCGAAATATGAGGTTATAATCAATTATTGCTCACAGTTTGAAGTATAAAATTGGAGATGAAGAATAGTGGTGTAATATTGTTAGAATTGTATTACTTAATAATTAAACCCTGTTTGGCAATTGTATTTGCTTAGTTATTCAAATTTTCGAAAAAACGCGCCTCGATCTATACCTAGATGGATTACGTGCTGCATGCTAGACATTGTTACCTCGTCAATCAGTGGATGCCATAAGAACGTTTTTTAAGAACAAGAATGGTACAATTCTTTTAGTAATTTGGGATTGTAAGTGAACAATGGCGCGGCGCCGGAGTACGGGACTTCGGCTTTGGTAATTGGCGGCTCCATGTCTGAGCTTCCCCGAAGGCGCACTGGGATCGGAGAAGTTTCTATGAGAATAGCTGCTAGCCCCGAGCAAGGGCGCTGTCAAATACACAAGGGCGTCTTAATTGTGCTCTGTGAGTTGCTTCGATGCCTCCAAATCTCATTCACGCAGCTCTGACAAGTGTGTCACTGGGACGTATCTAACATTACAAACTTATTCAGCCTCGAGGTTCAAAAACAATTTATGATAATGATTTTGTGTATACTTCAACGTAATAATTGAATACTGAAAGTTTGCTAATAGGAAAGTTCTTGATTTGATTTATTATTAATATCATGGTTGAGACTTTCAAGAATAGTGATAAAGGCGAAACCAACTAGACATATTTTTGGTATTTAATTAAATAAGAAAATAACAATAAAGCCAAGAAATATTGTTGGGTAGGGAATAAAGGTTTAAAAAAATAGTGATTAACGACATAGAATAGAGAAAAAAATGTATACCGCAGTGTTGGAAATTCATAATTTTGCAATTCTAATCTTTTACTTACACATTTTCCTACGCAACACTTTTGAGTCTGCTTAAGTAACTGAATATCTCGTTTAAACTCATAAACTATCTACAAACCTTTATTAAAGATTTATATTTCGAAAAAATAGCGAGTCTCGCTCTACTCAAACATAAAATATTTAACTTCCGTTTATGTCTTCTACAATTTATAATGAGATTTAGGAGCTCGAAAATAGATATAAAATTATATAGTTTAATGAAGTAAAAACGAATGAAATGATGATATCTTTTTTTTAATTTTGTAAAGAACCGTGATTTAACTTGTTACGCGGGATATCTCCGGAAGTTAAGGGTCGGGGGAAAAGAATTCAGATGTGACAGCATGATGAGACAAGATAACGTTAGCATGAATAAAAGTAAAATATAGACTAGATATATAAAATTGGAAAAAAATAATAATATAAAAATTAGAATATTGAAAATCCTCAATATTCCTGAAAACTAATAGCAAAAACAATGGTTTTTATCTCAAAACGTGAAAGCACAGATCAATGTTAATATATACTTGTATACAGCAGCGACTATATAATGAGTTATCAAATAGTTCATAACCAATCAACATGTTTTTGCGTAGTGATAATACTATGTAAACTCTCAACCGTATGACGGAATGAACGCAAAGTGACAATATTTGTGGACTGTTAGACCACGTGGAGCGTGCCCATAACATTATATATTAAACGAGGATTCACCGCACATACTTTACATCATAATAAAATAGAGGCAGGTGGTCAGTCGGATACTGAGGAAGCCGTAGTACTGTAATAATGTCGAACAGGAATCGCTGCGCCTTGCGAGAAACGCGGCTGCCAGGAAAACATTCTAGAGCAGGCAATTCACGAGGAACCGGGCGATGAGCAACACAGGAAAGACGTCTTAAGAAGTATTTCCAAAATAAACGTCCATGTAGATATGGAATGGTTATGGCCCTACGGGATCTCAGTATGATAGCAACGACAACCCCCAACCCCGTATAAATTGAGTCTATTGGTGGCAAGTCCTCCAATTAAAGATGGCACCGGGTCGAAGAGCTTCCACCCTACGTCAGAGGGCCATGGAGTAGTTCCCTTCGTTTTTGCCCGGTTGGACACCCGTACCAGCGTTATTGCCATGTCAAAAACCCGAGAAAAAAAAGACAGAGAGAGAGAGAGAGAGAGAGAGAGGAGTGTGAGAGGGAAGCAGAGAGATTTATGGTGTTGTTATGGCTCCTTGCATGTGTCGCATACCAGATGTTGCGATCTGGAAATTAAGGATGAGTGAGTGAGGTGGGCGAAGATTTCCCATCCTGTCTACTACGGTCTGTTACCTTCTGGATGGATCTTTTGGATGAGCAACTTTGTGAATGTTACTACCATCCCTTGGTAGCATTCCACAACTTCCTGGTTTTGTAGTTGAATTCCATTTCTTCTCCAGCTCCTTGCTTCTCCACTGTCTGCAATCCTTGCTGGGATATGTAGGAAGGCTACTGACGTTTCTTTTCTGAGAGGTTTCCATCTTAGCTATGAGATCAGCCCTGTCAGGCTCATCTATTCCGACATATGTGAGTTTTACACGCTATCCTGATTTGGTTAATCGTAGCTGTCAATTTTTATTATATTTTCTCTAACTCGATTGATGTAGCCGTTGCGGACCTCCGTGTTTGTTAGTGTATTAAGTGGCCCTATGGAGTCTCTTAGGATGATGTCATTCGCCTCTGGTATCCCCCGACACAGTTTCGTAGCCATGAAGATGGCGAAGAGTTTTTCTGTGGTGGTCCTTGCATTTTGGTTGATACCAGCTGATTTCTTAGTATGCACTTCCCACTTCTTTTGCGTTACTTGACTTTCGCGCATTTGTTTATTTATAAATTTATGATTTCCAGCTCAATGATTAATTGAATAATAATTTTAGTAAATAGTAATAAGTTCAATAAATATTATGTAAATTTTCAGGTTCGATTTTAATGAAATACAATTGTTCCCAATTTTTTTATCCTAATTTTCAGTAAGTAAAACGAAATTTAGTGGCTAGCATCGCTGCCTCACAACACAGAGGTCCCCAGTTTCAATCTTGTTTGTGCCGTCATGGTCCACGAGACTATGAATAAGATGGATGGAAAATAAATATTCTGACCGTGTGTCACTCCAAATTCGGAATGTAACATTCAAGATGACAATCCACAGTCGATAGTCCAAGGTCCCGAATGGGATGCCAAGGAAGAAGAACCATATAAACTACAATTTATATTTATAATGAAATTTTAATAAAAAAATATGGTGGTTTAATGACATCTGAAATTTATTTTTGGATTAATGAAGTTAAATATTTAAGTTTCTTGAAACACAAATTTATAAATAATTATATCATCTAAATATGGTTTTTCATTGGTATCATAAAAAACATAGGGGTAAATTATTTAATACAAATTCATAGAAATGACTTAGTTAATATGCATAGTATTTATTATTTCAATACGAAAGATACGAAAACTAGAAAATAATTAAATACCGAAATATTACGTTTTTATTTGATTGAACGTATATTATGACTAAACTATTAAATATGATCACAAATAACAACGGTTTTATTTTTTACAAACGCAATGAGGACGAATTTAGAACGACAGTATTTCTGGTGGATGGGGAAGTCGTGAAACGTAAGTAATGCGACGTCAGCTACGACGGGTTGAGAAATGAAGCCCATGAAACATTTGTCCGGGTCATAACTTGAAGATAAATAAAGCAGGTTATTCTTCAAGAGACATTCAAGGCTCAAAGATTAAGTCAGGCCTATTAATTTTCATATGTCTTTTTAAAGATTTTTTCGTGTTTCATATTCACATTCCCACTTTCTATACGTTTAATAGAACTGCAGTAGATGAAAAGAATATAGCATGTGCCGTTACGTACAGATCAATAACGTTTAAAAATGAAATTTCTTTGATAATAGGAGGAAATCGTCTGAAAAACATTTTTTAAATTTAATTATTTGACAATACGAGGGAGTTATCTGAAACATATTTTTATAAAACAATCTCCATTCATCTATTCAACAATTAACATTTACTTGACGTACGTATGAGGTAATTCACAAATAAGATTTTTTTATATTATGAAGAATATTTTAAAATCATGATATATTCAACAGTTGTTTACAGATAATCCATATATTTTATAATTCATTTTTTTTCTAATCGGGAAATATTTATTTAATATAATATAAAGGTTTCCCCAGTCTGCGTCTCATATGACAACGTATCTGTGTTAATAAATACAGGATATTTCCGAAAGGATGCAGAAAGGTGAAATATGTGGTATGACTAGTCTGGAATTTAGGAAACATCGGTTTGCAGAATTAGTTCCAATAATTGACATCTTAGAGCAGTGTCTTTTAAACAGTGTCTGAAAGTGTGCATCGTAAACAGAGGTCAGATTACATTACAATGGTTTCGATATGGCCTCCATTCATGTTAGTAACCGAAAGGATAAGTTCGTAGTCACTCTTTGCAATGTCTCTACTGAAACGGATGCACAAATGAATTGTTTGAGCTGTTCCAACGTTTGACTAATCTTAACCACTCTGTTTAAAGGATGAAGATCCTTACCAATGCCTGTCACTCGGTAATAATCCAGAGCAAAGACTCAAGCACTGAACTGAAAATATTCCAGTAGTCCAGTGTGGTCGTGTCCCAAAGTGCGTTAACCCATAATTCTCTGCTGCATCATCTAGCGGTTGAATTGTTGCAAAAAAATGGAATATGTCAATAAATTAGAATCATTTCTCTAGTTCTCCAACCTAGTGTATAATGAATTCCAGACCTGGTAGGACAAAACACCACTTGTTTCACGTTTCTGTGTCTCAATTTTCCCAGTTATATCATTTCAAAGTTGGGTAGTTCTTTCTGAAGCACTCTCTAAACATTTTGTGACTAATAATTCTTGTAAATTATAAAAAATATTTGAAGAGAGAAGAATTCTATCAATTATAGCTCCTTCAAAGTCCATCATTACCTGGTCCGGTCGACATTTTTTCATTCTGATCTTCCAAATTAGGAGTTGCAGAAAGTAAAATAATAGAAACTTTTGAAATTAAAATCAGATGGGTGGATAGAGTAATTAACCAGGAAGTTGTAAGCAGAGTATGAGAAGAGAGAATAATAAGCTACGTTTTGAGACACGAGGGTCTTGGACAATTAACATTAGAGGGAAGTGTATGGTGTAAGTTATTATATCATAAAAATTCTTTTATCCATTGTTTTAGAAAGCTTAACCTTTTCGACCGATAACAGTAAAGGAAACATTTAAAATGGCTGTCAATTGAAACACACATCAGGAAAATTTGTACTAAACAATTAAAAATTTATATGTGAATCAGTGTGTGGGGTAAGAACAGAAAAGGGAGGCCAAGGAAGAATGTGATAAGCAGTTTAGGGAAAATGTGGTAGGTATGTAGAATAAAAAGGTTTGCGCAAAATTTGTTAGCACGGAGGGTTGCACCAGACAAGTCTAAGGACTGCGTACTACAACATTAAGAACAAATTATAAAAAGAATATATAAATATAATTTATGATTAAATACTGACGCGTGGATGAAATATTATTTAAGAATTTTACACAAGCTTAAAATCATGCTTTTATTATGGAACTGCTTTAATATCATTATTACTTATAAAGAAAAATGGACTAAGAATAAGAATAAAAGATCGAATATTTTGTCGGTGCATGTTCTGGATAAGCAGTTTTTAGGTTTTCATCTGGGTTAAAAGAACTTGGCGTACTCTTGTCATATTTCATTTGAGAAGGATGGCAGAGTATGCCATCGATATGTCGTGGCTTAAGCTTCATTTAACTCGGGTGGAACACAAGAACTGTTTATCCATTAAGAATAAAAATCTCATTATCCTGGCGCAATGCAATGAAGGCCAAGCGAATATACTAAAGAGAAAAATTTGATTGATTTTGTACTAGTGATGTTTAAAGTTTCGTCGGTTATATATTTTATATAGCCAGTAGCGTCAAAATACGATTCGCGATACTCTGCTTCCCAGTTCTAGTAGTGAGCGATGACGTCATTACATGTCATCTAGTCGCTTTCACCTCCTGCATAACCGCGGCGCTTTCAACAGTATTATATATTACTGGGGATCATGACTGCTCTTCGCTAGGACCTGAAAATCCCAACAATTTATTTCCTTTACATTGGACAAATCAACTTTACGAATAGTACGCTGACAAAGAATGCGAATAAAAAGAAGACAAGGTAACACCCATGTCGTTGTCAGTGAACAGTCATTTATTCATATTTACTACAGTTCACATAAAAGTACTCGTTTATTCTGGAAGATAGATTATAAATTTCTGAAGCGCCACCGTTAAGTCAAAGTGTGAATAACAAGGTGCACTATAATTCAAATTTTAGTGAGGTAATCGTTTTTCTCAATGTATCGTTATCTGAATCAACTCAAGAACTAATTCACAACAAAAGTAAATCTCATTAATTCATTAAACATAGTTCGTTATACTTGCAATCAGGAGCTCAGGAAATCAAAGCTATAATTTAATATTCCTTGGGAATGAGATTTTGGCAGTATAAAGGATCACACGGGTACTAGGAAAGCTTCTGTATTCTTGAACATGGAACGGCCCCTATAAATGTTTGAACACTACAATTCATCAGCGTCGTTTTTAATGTGGATTAGTCGTTCTCCGATCCCATTATTCATAGAATCCCAGTAAAGTCCGGGTGCTCACAGCTTCTCTCTGCTTGGAAGACTTTAGTCACGCTCGTCAGACTCTCAAACTTATTTCCCTTCGCCTCGACGATAAAATATTCCCATCAGGAGCCTCCTTCCCACAGGCACACGTGTAACGTCCCCTAAGGAAGTGGAGCGTGATATTCAAACTAGAGTAACGTAGGAAACAACTTGATTTATTCTGTTATTGTACAACATTAAAGTAATAATAGTAATGGTTCATTGTAATTCAGTTTCATATTGGAAGATTCTTACTTGGTAAGTAAAAATATATATATGTGAAGCAACCACCGCAATCCATTACACATAAATAATTGGAATAAATATATTACGTGTGCATACAAATGGTCTGTATCTTTTAATGCCAACAATAAAATATGAAAATCATACCAGCATTAGATATGAATAAATAATAAAATTAATAATAACAATTTGTGGAAAAGATTTTCCATTATTTATATTATTTTCATATTGATGCATGGTTAGCTTCATCAAAATTTTCTGTATTTTGATAATAATGCAGCTGATTAGATCCACTAATTCGCCCATTAATGTCAAAAATTATACTAATAATTTAATTAGAAATTGTGACTTCTTGTAACTGTATTTTTGTCATTTAATTTAAGAATTAATTTTTCCTTTGCAAATTTTAAAAATCAACAATGGTTTATCTTCTATATAAATAAAATGCAATGTATTTTATTAACGGGCTACAGTCCTTATATACCGGACATGTTCAAACACACGTTCCTATACCACTCGTGCGTTAGATGGAAAAGTTATTGTGTTTAGCGGTGATCCCCAGTAATATATAATACTGTTAATATTTTGAAAATTTTGGACCCTTATTTCCCTCTTTTAGTTCAAAAAGTGTCCTATTTATGTGTCGATGTTTTGAAGATTTGGATTCAATCCTTTACTCGTTTCAGAACCTAAAAGATCCTACCCTAAAGTCATATAGAAATTGCCAATGGATAGATTATACTCAGACCTTGCCTGTCAAACAAAATAATTAAATTGTTGTTTAGCTTGAAATAATGTTAAAGTTAAACCAAAATTTATTTTGAGTGATGATACTTTTTAAGTATTTGAATGAATAATGTTTTATAAGTCCTAATGCAAATGATTAAGAAATACGACTCTAACGCCCCAGGTGAATTTTTCCGTAACTAAAAGTCTTTTATCCCATCCGACATTAAAAAGTATCATTACTTAAATTAAATGTTATGCTATAGTATAAATTCGTACCTAATGAAACATTACTAGCAGTTTATAAACATAACAAATGCTTTATTAGTAGATTTAATATATAATTTTTCCAAGTTCTGTATGTGTATCTATACAGAGTATTACAGGTTAATCAAATCAAAGAGATGGTTCAAGTATTTTTGTCTATATGTGCCTCATATAGATCCAAACTCGTGTAGCAATTTGATCCAAATTTTAATGTTACTTGAGAGCCAGAAGAAAGGGGTAATAAATTACTATCACAACTGAAAGGATTAGTGGAGGGTACGGAGTTTCAGTGCTTATCAGAAACATTATAGATAGACGCGTGTGGGAGTTTTCTCTCGCAGGTATCTCCCCTCAGTGACTGCGAGGCTAACCTGACTATGTTGGAAATGTCTCGTACTCTCTCTGTTTTTTTTCAAAGTTTTCATATGCCGAGGCACCTTCACCTATTTTGGGAGGTGTATGTACTGGGTTCGAAGACCTTGGGCATATGGTAAGAGTTGTCCGCTGATCTCATTGGATCAGTCAGCCAACTGCATCCTAAAACTGGCGACGACACGGAGAAGGGCATGCTGCGATCCCACAGTAAACATGTCTACTGTCATTTGGAAGGGAGTGAGAATAGTAGCCATAAGCCCGATCTACCTGATGCAGGTTTTCTATAGTTTTCCCTGCATATCATTAGGTGAAGCACCGGGTAGGATCCTTAAACTATAGCTAGGGGATCTTAGTCAACCCTTGGCTACCTTGCTCTACCTTCCACATCCCCCTTTTCAATTCCCGTCACAAGTTATTATAGGGGAGTTGCCTGTTTCAGGATCACCCTCCTGTAGCCTGTTATCAAAAAAAAAGGTAGCAGAGGATTTCTTGACTCGATTAACATATGATGAAATTCAGCTCACATAAAGATGGAAGCGTGAAAACGGAATTTTTTAAAAATTTGACGCTCTGACTGATGGTTTAATCATGTGTTGACAACATGATTTCTGTCGAATTAAATATTGTAAAGGGGTAACATAAATTAATTCCCGGTCATCACCGTGCACCCAATTACTAACAAATAAATAATTCTGATTCCACACGTACCTTACAGTTATAATTCAGGTTTGAAATATTCAGTTCTGTATCTATAACGTTTTCCGAGAAAAATATGCCTACTTTACCATTCACGACATAGGACCTCTCTCTATAATGAACGGCAGGACAAGCACCGATGCATAATAAACAATGGTTTTACTAAAAATATGTAGAGGGCATTAGCGATTCCCTCCGAGTGGGAACCACAATTCTGTCTACTTTTAATAGTAATATAATGCACGAAAATTTAATTAATTTTATTTGAAGAACAAAAGAAATGATTTAAAATAATCTTAGGTAATTTGAAATATTTTAATTAATTTTCCCTGTTATTTTACTATCCTAATTGAAGATATTAACATTTTCTGTGTCAATATAGCAGAGGTAAGGTCATTATTAAGAGTGACATTAACAACAACTTCATGAAGAAAAAATATAATTGGGATTCGCAATCTAGAGGAATAATTGTGTACACTCGTTCAATTTAAATGTGAACATAACCCTCAGTAAATTGCAAAAATTCCATTGTTATCTTATAACATACGCAATTAACAGATACGTAAAGGCTTTAAAGAATTTTAGCAATGTAAAGTTGCTTGTTTACAAATGCAGTGACATCTTCCATTTATTTATTCTGGAAATGTAACCTGCAGGCTTAAAACAACGAGGAAAATAAACATGGAAAACAAGTAAGAATGGCTCATTAGAATAGAAAAGCCACTTTATTTTTATAACGGGTCGGAAAGTTAATAGAGTACAAAGTCTTTTGACAGAAGAAGCGTAAATGGGTGTTTCAATGAATTTTGTCACGCGGAAGTAAACCAAAATGGATTCAAACAAATCGTCAATTAACATGTTTATTTATATTGGCGTCAATGTTGGTCAGAGAAAAGAAACTTATGCATTTAGCAAGGAATAAAGTTATTTCTCTTTTATTCATAAAGTAACGAGTCGAATTATTTTCTCCTTACTAATAAAGTTTGCAGAGATTAATATGTTAATATTCAGAATCTTTACAAGACGTTCTTGATTATTATATTCAGAAATTAAACTCTGCCAAACGTCGAGGTATATTATATGATTTTTAGCTAATATTTGTATATTTATATAGAAAAAATCCGATTCAATTAATAATTAAAGTAAAGTATACGTCATATTGGACAAACTTTGATGTGAAGTACAACCTTTAACCCTTAGTCTTTGGAACATCTCTGATTTAAGCTTACGTAACTCAAAAAACTTAATTAGGCGTAATAACCTTAGGTATATTGAAACTTAGTAATTAAAATGTAGAAATACTAACTTCAGTGAGAATTAAATAAAATAAATAAGGCGTATTCAAATAATTTTTTTTCTGTCGATATTTATGATCGTCGTCCAATCATTCTTATTTTTGGATAGTAACTAACTGAATTAAAAATTTTCTTCGATTTGTGTTTATATAATTTTGAATATTATTAAAACATTTCAGAATAAATATTATTTTCTGTATGATGATATATCTCGTTTTGTATTGAATAATATTTAGAAAAAAACTAAGTTCTGAAATTATGTACCATATATAAAATAAATTATCTATCGTAGTTGGGTCTATTGGGTACTTATCTCACGTCCTTCCGAATGACGGAAGATGAGTTTGCTGTGGGTTAGAAGCATTCATTTCGCCGTGTCTCCACAAGTTTTAGGAGGCTGCTGGTCAACTGATCCAAGGGCTCAGAAGACAAATCTTACTGTATGCCAAAGGTCTTAGACCGCAGTACATACATGTCCTAAAAGAGGTGAAGGTACCTGGGCATATGAAAAATTTGAAATTAGAGAGAGAACAAAGCTTCCCCAAAAGTAAGGCCGTCGTTACTCTGTAAAGAAATATTTGCGAGAGAAAACTCGCACAAGTGACTTTTTTTTTGAGTAACAGGGTTACATTAGGGTGGTACTGAAACAGGCAAATCCCCTTTAATAGCATAGGAATGGAACTAAAAGGGTAGCCAAGGGTTGAATAGGGTTTCCGGGCTACAATTTAAAAGATCCTACGTGAGTTTGTATACCGGATTTGACTCAGGCGTTTCTAAACGATTCGTCCGATTGTCGTGAAATGTTTTGTGTTAAGCGCTATTCAGCCTATTCTGTCGGTCTTTAGAAGATTTAGCTTAGTTGCTTCTCCCCTTTCTGGTCAAATTTTCCCACGCCTACCATCTACTCTGCGACGTCATGGTTGTCCATTCAAATTTTTGTACCATTCATTCGAATGCCGTCAAGTTTTGGTGTAATGCAGTGTTTTTTTGAGAGAAGGATTCTGTTATGTATAAAATTGGGTTAAAAACGATGATAGTGGTGCCTGTGGGAGTTTTTCTTGCAGGTGTCCCCCCCCCCCTGAGTAACTGCGTGGCTCACGTGAGTATGTCGGGAATGCTTCTTACTATTTCTGTTTTTTTTAACGTTCTCACATGCCGAGACACCTGCAACTATTATGGAAGGTTTGTGTACTGCAATCGAAGACCTTGGGCATGAAACAACAGTTGTCCGCTGATCCCATTGGATCAGCCAACTGGCAAAGACACGGAGAAGGGAATGCTGCGACCGCACTGCAAACTCCTCTCTCGTCATTCGGAAGGGCGTGGAATATTACCCAATGCCCGACCTACCTGATACAGGTTTTCTATGGCTTTCCGTGCATCACTTTTGGTGAAACACCGGGTAGGATCCTTTAACTATAGCCCTGGGTACCTAGTCAACCATTCGCTTCCTTGCTCTACCTTACGGATCCACCCTTTTAAATTCCCTTCCTATGCTATTAAAGAGGAGTTGCCTGTTTCAGGATCACCCTTATGTAGCCTATTAACCCCCAAAAAATTGGGTTAAAATATTGGCTCAAGTTGAATTGCTTGTTATTGCTATTTTCTTTTCTAATTTACATTATTGTTCGAGCGTTGGTATAAGCCTTAATCTGAACTAGCGAGTTCAATTTAAACGGATTCCTCGGTGAGAGACAGTTTAGTCATCCCGAACTCCGACGTAACCAGAGAAAGCCTAAAGACGCTATCAAGAAATATTGCATGTTTACCACTTCGATTTAACAAGTGTCTTTGGCCAAGGATGCTCTGAAACTATTATCCCACATTCTTGTGAACGAACCTCATGGTGTCGTATGTTTGTAAATATTAAGCTAGCCGGAAGTGAGCTGATAGTGAACATTAAAACTTTATTTTGTCTGTTAAATAAATTTATTTATTGTTTATGAAAATCTATTCTGTGTGTTCCATTCCTTAAAGGTTCCTCGAGTTAATGATGAATATCAATACGTTATTAAACCTTTAAGCCGACGTCGTTCGTGACGAAATAATAAAAAAAGTGACACTTATAAGCATAACTGTCTTTTTAATGTATTTTCTGTGTGTATGCGCCTATTAAAGGAATTAGTAAATTTCTTGACTTATTAGACACTGAGTCATCGCGGTGGTTATGACATTATAAAGTAAGTAGCGTGAAATTGTTAAATTTTCAATAATCATAGGAGATTGTCCGCGACAGCAAATTTCTTATAATGTAAATAGTTCATTCAGTTAAAAATTTACCTAATTAAATTTGTTTCTGATTTATTTGGCTGTATTTTTATTTATCTATTTAGTTTAGAAATTATTTTTTTGAAAACGGCGGAGAATCATTAATAGATATACCTATCGGGCTTTTATTTTCTATAATTTTGTAAATTTTACTATTCGAAATGTTTTTTCTTAATTCTGCTTACTATATTTTGTCTTTGGCCTATTTCTTTCACGTTTTGAGTTTCTCTATCTGACTACCCTACTAAGGAATCCATTTCAACTTCTGTTTATTCTTAATCACCTTAACTGAAACCAAAATGGATAACGGAAAACCTGACAATAATATTTAGTAATGAGGCATACAACGCTGATTGGGAATTAAAATTTTTAACTTGTTTAAAACAATATGTGTATTTCATAATTTGTATTATTTGTTCCTTAACTGTTCTTCTTCTTCTTCCAATGGCTCAACAGCCCTCTTGAGGGCCTAGGCCTACCGAGGCGACTGTGGACTGTCATCTGGCGTCACACATTCCGAATTTGGGGTGATACGTGGTCAGTGTATCAATTCCCCTCATTTACTGTTCTGATTTAGTAAAATAAAATATGACAATCAATTGTCCCAATATCTATAAACCAAGTTCCTATCTTGCGGGAATTTTGTAAATTGGGCCGCTTGCGAATTAATAATATATTTGACAATGGCGCACAGATCAGGAGTGAAGTAAATTTTCTTGATTAATAATAAAGCTCTAGGATAGCTTTTTAATAAAAAAAGTATAGGGAGATAATTCAAGTTATATTCTTCATTATTAGGTTTTATTATTCATAATGGGAGAAACTATACAAAAAATAATAATAGTTTTAAATGTAACGATTTTTATTGAGCATGTTTAATGATGTTTTGTGATGAATGCAGATATGGCATTTAATTTAAATTTTATACTGCCTACGGCGCTTGATACTCGTCGTTCATTGTGACATAATTGAATTCCTATGTTGAATTTAGCTCACACCTGTCCTTAGTTGTTGTGAGCTAATGAAGTTATAAACCCTGTTATCAGCTGGAAGACTCGATTGCCTGGCCGTCCGACCGTCAAACTAAGTTGCTTCAACTAGACATGAAATTACTAGCCTCTGCTAGGGAACAATTGCTAGGAACTTGTACGATTAATTGCAAGATTCAACGTTCCAAATGTGTCAACATTTATTTCTAGTTGAATGTGGAAAAGCACATCAATCTCTTGACGCATAAGTAAATAATATTTTCTCATTCAAATATTGGATTTCTCTCAAATGATATTAGTAGCCGATGAGGCTTCCTTTGGCAGTAATAAATCAGTATGCTGACACTTTATGGTCTTAATGAAATTTGAAAGGGTGATTAATAATTAACGTTTAGACATCCACGATGATTAATATTTTTATGTTATACTAGTGCCTGGCGTTTCCCGGTAAGTCATTCATATTGTGTTGTGTCTTGTGGTAATCAGTTCTTCGACTGCACTGATCCAGCCTTCCATTCTACCTATCCTGCGCAAGCCTTTTCATTTATACAAAGCTACCACATCTGACATCCATGCTAATCTGCACAACGTATTCCATTCTTGCCTTCCCTCTTCTGTTCATTCTAATGCCAATTTTACAGGACTATCATGTCTTAAAACGTGGCTTATTAATTTATCCCTTTTCTTTATTAACTCCTCCAATTGTTCTCTCTTCTACAATTACACTTAGGACTGCATGGTTTCTAACTGTATCCACCTATATGATTTTCAGCAATCTTCTGCAGCACCCCATTTCGAAACCTTCTAGTCTTTTTCCTTTCTGAAACTTCTATCATCCACGTTTCGCACCCATATAACGATACATGCTATGCGAAAAGTTTTTGTAATTATTTCCTAACATTCATACTTATATTAGCCGTAAGTAAATTACTCTATTTTACATAAGCCTTTCTTGCCTCTGCTATCCTACTCTTTTATGCCAATATACTTATTCAATTCCTAGTTATTATGCTACCCAATCAGCAGAATTCATTAACGTCCTTCAAAATATCCCTTCCCAATCCAACGACCGTTGCCCAGTATTTCCCATACCTCACTCCGTCACCTTGGGTTTCCCTGTAGTAATATTTACGTTGTGCTCTTCTTTCAAGATCACGTTCATGCCATTTATTAGAGTTTTCAAATCTTCTTATGACTCCCCTAATACCACAATATCCTCAGAAAACCTTAAGGTTTTCATTTCTTCTCCTTCAATTTTGATTCCCTTTCCATATTCATTTTTAACTTTTTCATCGCCTGTTCTACATATATGTTAAAGAGCATGGGCAACAGAGTGCATCCTTGTCTTACTCCTTACTTGAATTCTGCTTTTCTTTTCTTACCCTTAATTCTTATTACTGCTGCTAGCCATACGTACAGGTTATGGATGACTTTTCTTTCTAGATATTTTATTCGTGTCATCTTCAACTTCCTTAACAGTTTGTTCCAGTTTAAATTATCTAATTTATTTCATGCCGTTGCATTATTTAATTCGTCAGTAATGTCTTGGTCAACACTTGAATAAATCATCGGATAAATCAACACGTTTTAAAATTTATCTATCATCAAACTCACACAATTGATCACTGAAAATAAAATGTTTTCTTAAAGAAGTTAGGGGTTGCACAGAATATTATTTCAAAAATATTTAATTTGTTCAGTATCCTTTTAATCGATAAATAATTCACTAAGTATGCAGACAACTGTGATACATGAAGCATATCGAAACAACGCAATCCGAAGTCGAAATGCCAGAACAACGCCAATCTTCGACGCAATGAACTGGAGCATGTGTTGATGCGTAAGGTAAATACCAAAGATTAGTCAAAACGTTAGGGGGAAAATTTTCAATTACATGTTTTTATTTGTGAGAAATCTAGAAATATATTTTTAAAAATTTGGTCGGAAAATTGGAAAACTATTATTGAACTCGATAACAGCGCCTATTACCGGGTCCAACTATACGTAAATTAATCCAGGTGGCCCCTTAAATATAATAAAAAATTTAATTAAATCGGTCTAGTCGTTTTGTAGGAGACGAATTACGAACACACGCACACTGGAATTTTATATTTAAAGACAAAACAAAATATTATATTTGACCAGTAACATACATTTTTTTAAAGTAGAATTTTAATTTTTTGGTAAATATAAAATCAAAATAGAGTGATTCATAAAAATTTTATGATTGCCTAAAAATGGTAAATGCTCCATATGAAAGAGGTGGTAATGGGAAAATTAAATCAAATGAGATTTTAAATTAATATCACGGATTATATCTAAATTAATTATTTACATGGTTACAATAAAACAAAACACTTCTTTAGTGAAATCTATAATTTTTGTTAATTGATAAATATTAATTAAGAGGGAACGTAGGTGACGGTAATCTAAATACCTATAAATCCATATATATATATTGTAACAGAAGTAATTGCCAAACATAAAGAGGGGACAAAGAGTGTCAATAAAAACATTTTTCTCTTTTAACTTTTCGACAGAGGCACTTTTTTATGAGCAATTTAAGAAAAGAAAACTGAGAAGTGGAATTCGAAAGACGCGCCTCCCGCCTCACCACTACCACCAGACAAATACATAAATTGCAAGAAGAACATTCCAACAAAAAAGATTCTCAAACAATCCCAGAACACACGTTACTAAAAAGTATCCCTTGTAAGTTGTGTGAGTGACACTGGTGTGTCCATCAGCTTAGAAGTGGTGGTAGTGACCATTAAACAGCCACTCAAGCTTCCCAATTCGTCTGTTGCTGCTGAAAACAGTGTGTCTGGTAGAATGATAAAGGTGTGCATTTACAAATCAATTTCTCCATTTTCTGTTCTCCAACTGCGCACTAACGAAGCGTCTCTTATATCAATGCCAAAAGGGTAAAGTGTTTCAATTGACCCTCTCTGTACACCCTTTAAGTTTTTGCGCTCTTAAACCCTGAATATACTGTATTGGATAAATATGCTCATTCACTGTTTTCCACTATATTTGCTTTGCCTACTGATAACAAATACCAATTCAATGACAGATAAATATTTATCGACAGCCTTTTGACTACAAATTATTGGTTTTTGTATTCTGAAAAAGAAACCTGTACGGTAATAATATTGATACATAAAATTCAAATTTTAATGACAATTGTACCGTGAATAAAAGGCAGGCTCATGCACAATTGAGTCACCATAAAAGTAAATAAAATACAATAAAACAATTGTTAGATCGGCAAAACATATAAAAATTATCACAATCAAAAGTATTTGTAACGTATTTACTAAAATGAATAGAAAGAAAATTGTTTCAACATTGAACCATTCGAGCTAGTTTAATGAAATCTCCCTATTATCCTTGTATTTCCACGTTCTAAATTTAAAAATAAGTGGACGTGCTATGAAATGTATTGATGTATCATTTACGTCCCGCTAAGTACATTGAAATGAAAGTGTACAATTAGTCTCTTTTCTTTACTTTTTCCGTCTAGTATCTACCAGTATTTAATTATGGAAAGACAGACACTCGATTTTTTCAAATTTCTCTACAAATTTCAAAAGTTAAATTCGACCTTAGATGTGAAAATCACAGCAAGACGTATTTCATCAGATAACGGATTCTATAAAGTCAACCAAGCTAGTTTGTATTTTTAATTACCTTTTATTCGTCATAGCATAATGTAGTGAAAGTGGCGCTTTATTAGTAGCAAATAGCGCATGATAGTGCTTGCTTCTGTGGATCAGAATCTTTTCTAATTCAAACCCATTCTTTAAATATACTTTCAACTTGGAAGCCTTCGAGACGCAGTCAATCTATTCATGTACGTTATTTACTATCTGTTTCAATTTCTTTTTTTTAATGTAGTTTCCCACATGTTAGAATTTCACGTAAAGCAGTGGATTTTATTGAAACAATTTTAATATAAACATAATTATTTACATTTTCTATTATAAATAATTACTTCTACAATTTAAAGCAACAATTGAATATTTAAATAACATTCACTGCTTTAAAGAGTTAATAAATTACAGTAAGAGTGAAACTCAAAATTTGTTACTAGGTTAGTAACTACAACCATTTCTGAACATTATTGATTGTTTTCACATAAACTGTAGTTGTGTAATGACTTATGACACGAATGTTAGTTGTCAACCAGGATGAAAATTATAAATAGTGAATATTAAATTAATCGCGACAGTGATTGCTTCGGAAACGTGAATACTACTAATATAATTGAAATGGACACTTAAACCCGAGAAAATAGCACATGAACACTTAAAATTGGGAAATCAGTCTTATAATTCATAATAACTTTTCAATTCGTTATAAACTTTATTAACATTAGTTCGTAAACGCGGTTCCGTTCCGAAATTTAGATGCAATTTAACTATAAAAATACAAAATAAATATTTACAACATAATATGTGTAATATAATTATCTTATAAGAAGAATAATTATTTACGGGATCAAGAAATTTATAAACATGGAAATTTAGACGTGCATGTCTCGTAAAAGAAGATACCGAAAGAACTATTAAAACCAACATCTCACAAGCATATTGTTAGTACTCAAAATAAGAAATGGAAAATAGGATAATGAGTGCAACAGAAACTTTATAATAAAAGACAATTATAATTTTTTTTTAAATTACTTCTGTTTTTAATATTAATAGCCAAGTTTTCAGGTCTGATATGAAGCTTCTGACCCATTATTCTATAAAAAGAATACATTCAACATCTAAAGATTTTACATTTTGCCAATAAATCTTATGGTCACTCAAATACATATGCTTCAACAAAACTGCATAATTTGGTTCTTTATAATTTACAATTCATTACGTTCATTATTTCGAGTTTCTTATTAGCATTTGGACTGGCTAATTTAATAGGAATTTCAATATAAACAGTTGATTTGGTATAAAACATTATGTTTTATGGAAATTATTAATTTTATCTTTAATATTTTTAACTACGTCTAAAATATTGCAAGATTTGAAGATAACATGTATGTAATATTTAAACAACTCAACACATTTGTACTGATTCTTTTTCAAAAATGTAAGAACTACGTACATAAATTTGTTACTGAGTAACTTAATAGGTAAATTATGAATTTCATAACTAAACTTAGTCAATCTAATTTTAATACATTTCTAAATGAAATTCAAATGATAAGAATTAAGAATAGGAATATGTAATTTGTTAAAAATTTAAGTTGTGATAGAGCTGATGAGATAATTTGACCGCTTCCAGAGATTTCTGTGAGCTGATATTTTTACTGACCAAATACAACTGGGGTCAATATCTCCATATTTCAATACAATTATTACACTTATTATTAAACTTCCGACTGCTTTGATACATTAATCCACCTCTTCCACCTGTTATAAAAAAACAACGATACACTACTAATTCTTATCTGAATATAATTTTTGAACCAGTGCTTTGATACTCGAAAATTTTAAGAAATTTTCCGAATTATACGGGCATTGTAGCAATACGCAGCAGAGCACCATCCATCTATTTCTTCAAACTCTGACAGACAACTGCCTCAAGACACGAATCTCATGAACCTCCTCTCCTCATTTCTCCTATTATAGTGGCGAGGATCACTAACTTTGCCCCAGATTTCTCACAAAAACGAATAAATATATTCGTATTGCCCACTTGCGCTTTTTTATATGTGACACAAAAAACACAGATAAGCATTGACCAGAGCAAACAACGTCAAAATAGTCAGCTATGTTACTCTCTTGAATTAACATATTTTTATTGAGTCATTTGTAGTCTCATCCAAGTGACAAACTTGAAAGCGTACGCCGCTTTCTTCGATTGTAAAACCGACATTTTCCTTTTTTCGGTGTTGATTATGCCTTGGATTATAAATACCTAAATATTACACCTATTTCTAATTTAAAGTACGACTATCAACAGTGATGACTACTAATATACAAATAAATTACTCAGCACTGATTTATCTCTATTATTGTATTGTATTTATTAAATCTACAAATGGGCAGATGCCCGGTGGCAGATACATAGAACTTAAACAATAAACTGGTCGTAAGGACCATATGTAATCTATAGTTGAATGTATAATTGTATAAAATGTAAATAAATAAGTGTGGAATCATATTATTAGAAATGATTTTATTAAAAAAAGAATAGTATTGTTTTTGCCTAAAAAAAGAAACAAAACAAAAAAACTGGAAATAATTTCACTTTAGAATATTTTTAGAGATTTCGCAGTACTTATCACTTCACTACACTAAACTTAGATTAAGTCGAAATTTTCTTTCTGTTAGAGGAAGTTCCTAAAACACTCCTGCAGGCAGATTGTTCCAGTCATTAATTGTTCTATTTAGGAATGAGTTTTTTCCAACGTCTTTTTTGGTTCCTTGCTTGTAATTTAAACAGCTGATCACTCCTCCCCTCCCGTTCCTCTCGATTCTTTCATTCTATTTCGGATTCCCTGCCAAGGTTTTTGACCTACAAAAGCTCTGTAGAAAATGTGTAGCCTAGCTCTTTCTCTTCTTGTCTGTAGCGTATCCCATCCTAGTCGCTTTACCTTTTCGTTCCCATGCCCAGATCCTATTTGTTCGAATTTTGCGGCCCTTCTTTGCACCCTTTCTAAGGATTCTATTTGACCTATCCTGCACGGATCCCAGCATGCTGCACCATATTCCATAAGTGGGCGTACTAATGACAAATATGCCAACTCTTTAGAATTCGCATTTCCCTTCTTGAATGTTCTCATGACAAAGTGCAAGGTGTTCCACGCTTTCCTTGTAGCATAGTTTACCTGCCCCACCTTACTGTTAAAATAAATGCCTAGGTATTTACAGTTTGTCTCCTTGATCACTGTTTCCCCATCTATTTTATATATCGAGGCATATTGAACGTGCGTTTTAGTAAAACTAATCGCCTTACTTTTACTATTGTTGATTTTGATTTTATTTCGCTTAGCCCATGTACTTAGAGTATCTAAGTCAGTTTGGAGAGCAGCTGCGTCTTGTTCTCCAGTTATTATCCTGTAAATTGCACAGTCATCTCCATAAAGTCGGACCTTAGAATTTATATTATTAGGCAAATCATTAATAAAAATGAGAAACAATAATGGGGCAATAACTGATCCCTGGAGGACTCCCAATGTTACATATCCGAGTTCTGTAGTTTCTTTCCCAACTTTGACTTTTATAGCCTATTTTTTAAGAATTCGTGCGCCCAAAAAACTACTCTTTTGTCAATACCTGTCCCTTCTAACTTCTGGATCAAGATGTGAGGAACTACATCGAAAGCTTTTGCAAAATCCATAACATTGGCGTCTATTCTACCACCCCGATCGACTTCGTCTGGATTAAATAGTTACAAGTTGGTTATTGAAAACATTAGTGGATTTTTATATTCCCGTATAGTAACTATAACTGGTAATATCTTTTACCTATTAGGGTACAATGGAATCTGTTTTCATAAATATGAAGACAATTTGATAAAAGTACTGAACTGTTTCTTCTTCTGTGATCATGATATTCGTTGTTGTTAAAAAAGCCTAATATTGTTATTAATGCATAAGGAGCACTCGAAAGAGCAATAGGTATGATGGTTTAATTTTCACTTTAGTCTTTTATTGATTTTTGTTCTTTTTTCACACACTATTATGTGATAGCGTCCGCACAGTGAGCAAGCATATGCAGCTTGTGTCTGGTTGGTGAATTCTTTGTGTTCTCCATATCATGTGCTGGAAGCCATGGATAGCCTAATATGATATCTCATATTTAGGATGGATAATTGTCATTTTGTGAAGAAATGTTTGCTTGTAAATAGTCCCCAGGCTACATGAGAGCTGCGGGTCTGTCTGCGCGCAGGGGCGGTGGCATGCGCAGTGGTGGGGGGTGGAATGGGGGCGGAGGGGTGGGGGCACCTGTGGCAGGCTGCCTGTCAGTCCTACGACGAAGCGCAGCCGGGACACCGCGGCTCTACGGTAGGTGCTTTCTTCTGCTAGTCCACGACAGATGTGTGCAAGTAAATCAACCCGACAGCCATCAGTATCAACCCTCAAATGCAAAAGATCATTCAACGTGGTTCCGAAACCTTTGCTCGATATATTAAAATTCTCCATATAACAGTTATGAGACCACATTAATATTTATTTGATACCAATAAAACGTCATATTTTTACTGGCAAAAATCATATTGTTTAAATGTTTTGGTTTAAAATTAATGCTGTGATATTGTTATAAATAGTCGGCAAGTAGAAGTCGTTTACTATTATGAAACACATATTTCATAAGTCATCTACGAAAAATAAACAACGGATAGTTATTTATTTTAAAACTGATACATTCTCCACAGGAAGTAATATGTACGTCAATTTTCAAATGCTACTGTGATTAAACGTTTTGGATTCTCAGTTTCGTTTCATTCACCGTTCTATGATTGTTGCATACTAATTACAGGAAGGTGACAACAAACTTTGTGTGAGTAAGAAGTGAGCACTAAATACCGTAATTAACGGGACTCCTCATTAATATTTACTATTATTTAAAAGAAATTGTTATCATTTTATGGAAAACGTACATAATATTCTATTTACAGTTACACGCTTCTTCAAGTAGCATTTCACTTTATTTGCTGATCTTTAACATGATGATGTAATATACATATTTATGTATATATAATAAACATTTTTTTGACAGAGTATGAGCACATACACTAAAATTTCTACGAAATTTCAAGTCAACACATTAGAACAAGGAGTAATTAAAGTTGAATTTTGATGGTATATTTTAATATATTCTGTATACTAATAATATACCATAAACTTTCCTCCATAATTTGAAAATATATTACCTGCCGCTTCACTGGGTCGCAGCTAACGTTGTCAGATGATTTTCTGTTGCTAGTAGAAAATTTCAGTAAAATCCGCTGGCCAAGACAACTTCCGGATTTGTAATTCTCGAAACATTAGATAAAGGACGTAATTCTGGTTCGAAATGACTGCTGCTGAAAACGAAATTGTAATCAGATTAACTTTAAGAAACCTTCCTTACATATCAATAGTCTATATTTCATCACAATATCACTACAGAGTTAACGTTACTAAGGATTTTAGACATAATTAAAATTTTCTATACTTTATACACTCAGTAATGTTCGATTGGTGCTTAAAACTCGATGCTGACTTGTCAACTACTTACTATGCGTTTTCTCATAGAACGCTCTATTGAAATATAATATGTCCTAGTTGTAAAGACTCTTGGCTTAAACCTAGATATTGAACAGGCAAGTAATATTTTGTATCACGCTGAAGGGAATAAGACATCTCGGAGATGGCTATTATGAATATGTCAGAAGGAAGGTGACACATTTAGACGTGTATCACTATTTTCCCTGCTAGAGTGATGAAAACTGTATGTTTCTAAATGGAACCGTCACTTTGATGAGTCAAAATTTTTATGAAGCACATGTTGGTGCATGGATGAACGAAGATAAACTATCACTGAAAAGTATTAATAATCTACCCGTTGAAACGTAAAACAAAAGTATAACTTCGTCTGTAAGAAATTTCCTTAGATACCTTTATTTATTATAAGAAATTACTTGAGCCACGTTACAAAAAAACGCAACAGTTGTATTTTTAATAATTGTGTAAACCAAGTTAAAGTTTAATATAATTAAAATTCACGCAGTTTTTGTATCAAACAATTATTTAACATTTTTACAAAGTGATTGCTTATTTATTATAAAATTTTGTGTTCTATAGATCACTTTAGATTAAGACATGCCATTTCTTAATTTAATTGATTCATTTTTTAGGTAAATATTTGGGTGTTCATACCCAGGACGAAATTGGAGAGTTATATGAATATTAGTGAATTAGAACGTACAACCATAATTTGGCGGCAATACACCGAAGAAAATACATTTTAAATACACAGTAATGTTATTTTAAGTCTAAATATAATTAAATTTTAAAAGTTGAAAGCTGTTTTTTCTATTTTCATCATATTTGCGCTTTAAATAGCATTATATTGGTTTTTAAAAAAATCTTTGATGAGTTTACTCCATGGTATGGATCGTGGGGACCTTACTCAACCATTGCTGTTTTCTTCACCTTTTCACATCCACCCTTTTCAATTTCCTTCTTATGCTGTTTAACGGTAGTTACCATTTTCTCGATCACCCTCATGTAGCCTGCTCTTTGACAGTTAAAAAACAATCACTCTTCTATAGATAATAGTTTATTTACTTTACGTAGGATTTGTTTCTGCTGTTCTTCTTCTTGGCTTTGCAGCCCATTCAGGACCCTGGCCTACCGGGTCGACTTTACATGACACATTCCGAATTTGGAATGATACATGGTCGGCTTATCGATTCTCCAGCAGTTTTAATCCGAGTCTCATTGACCATGACGATACAAACATCCAAACCCATGCAGGATGATTCGAACACAGGATCTCTGTGTTGTGATGCTAGCCACTAGACCACACGAAATCGGCCGTTTCGCCTCTTGCAGATAAATAATATTCGCTAAATAATATATAATATTAACTACTGACCCAGTCCCAGAAAAAGAATCTATAAGTTTTAAAAATTTTAAGAATTTATGATCAGGTTTTTAATGAATAAATATTTGTAACTAGTGTATATTATTATTTAAATATTAATGAAGAATAAATTAAAATATAATAAACCAGAAAAAAGTTATTTAATTAGTAAAGTTTTTGATACTTGAAAACAAATCAAAGGGATACATGCATTTGAGTATAATTTGGGCAATAAGGAATAAAAATCCGAATGTATCTTAACTTTTAATTAATTTCTTCCTTGACGTAAATTTTATACTAATCATATTCAGTAGAGTGCCGTAATTATAAAATATTTTTTCATAGTTAGGGCTCGTGTCAATAGGAGAAAAAAAATTTAAAAGGTATATTTTACCGTAAGATACTGTCAATAATACCGTCGGATAACGGAGTTTTCCCGAATTTATTATGTAATAAAATTTTAACATAATTACGTCGTTTATGAAATTTGTTTTTATATTATTTCATACCACATACCTTATCAGTTAAGGTATCAATATAAAACACGATAGGTTTTATATTCGACTGTGTGTGACCAAATAACTCAGAATGGTTTATTACTTTGTAAAGTTTATCATTTGATGTTCCTTCATTGTTGCTTTAAGAAAGTGTTGTAGCTGCTCTCATCTATGCGTGCTACAGACAGCATCGTCGACGGGGGAATAATTTTGTGATTCGTACGTTCCAGTCACTTTGTCTGGCATATTCTCTGTGAGGGTTGGCAGGGTAACAATTGCACATGACAACCGCGCAAACATGATTATTAAATCACCACCACCTTGTTTTAATAATAATTGCATTTGATTAGAGACCCGCATGTTTCCGAAATAGCATTGGCAGTTGCCTCGCTGTGAAGTATTGGGGAATGAAATTTCCCCTCGCTTCTATTGTACAGTTCAAATCTGTTTATTCTGGATTTTCGGAGTTCGCTAACCGCGTTTTGATAGCAGGATTGATCTGCCGCAATGTCAACGTGGATCGTTCGTAGAGGCGCTGTCAATATTTTCGCTTCTTTGACGGGACAAATTTAGGATGGGCGTTCTCACGACGCTGCAATACCTTTACCTCGTCTCAAAAAGTGATCGATTTTAGCGTTAGTAACAGGCCCGATGTCTTTATGGATTTTTGATATCAGTTGAACATACGATACTAATGTGCAAAAAATTTTGATTTCACAAAGAAGTACAGAACAATGAATGTTTTTATGAAAAGTGTGATAAGAGGATAGTACAAAATTGTATTATATAATTTTGAAGTAAAAAATTAAAATTCCGGTATTTTCAAAAGAAAATCAATACAATATTTCATTTTAATAACGTAAAGTCAACTGCATTTAAAAATACTGTTTATTCTGCTCGGAATAAATATTTGTGCTTAGCTCAAAATTATAATAATCTACGACATTACAAACGTGAGACCTTCAGAACCTAAGAGGAACGAGATAATGAAATTATGTTTATCAATTTACTCTGTAGTATTAGGAGAATCAGAAGAAGACTTGGAATTGCATGAACGTAGTCCTGGAGAAAGAGTTCAATATGAGGATTAATAGAGGGAAAACCAAGGTAATGGCGTGTAGTATGGGAAACAGTGGAATAACAGAAGCGTGTTAGATTGGGAAGGGATATTTTGACGGAAGTTAAGGAATTCAGCTACTTGGGAAGCGTAATGACTAAGGATGGTAGAAGTATAGTAGATATAAAGAGTAGGATAGCACAGGACCGGAAGACTTTCGCGAAAAAGAGGGATTTACTTACGGGTAATATAAGTGTGAATATTAGGAAATCGTTGCTAAAAATGTTCGTATGGAGTGTGGCGTTATATGAATGCGAAACATGGACTATAGAAGTCGGGAAAAGTAAAAGAATAGAAGCCTTTGAAATGTGGTGCTATACGCGAATGTTGAAAATCAGATGGGTAGATAGAATCACTAACGAGGAAGTTCTTAACAGATTAGGGCAAAAGCGAACAATATGGAGGACGTTGACTAAGAGAAGGGATAGATTAATAGGCCACGTTTTAAGACATGAGGGTCTTGTAAAATTAGCATTAGAGGGAATTGTGTGGGGTAAGAACAGAAGAGGGAAACCAATGATGGAATTCGCTAAGCAGATTAGGAAGGATGTGGGGTTATAAGGGAAATGAAAAGGCTTGCGGAAGATAGGTTAACATAGAGGGTTGCATCAAACCAGTCTTAGGACTGAATACCACAACAACAACACAATTTACACAAAGTCTATTCTTCACTGAAGTGAAAATTAGACCATGAAGAGTAACTTGATGTTATAGAAGGATCTGGCGGCTGTATGCTAATCGACCCAGCCTATCTGAATGGTTAGGACACTCGCCTGGGAAGCGAAAGTCCTGGATTCAATTCCCGGTCTGATAGAGATTTCTCCATTCAAAACTTTTAAATTCAGTATTATAACACACACACACACACACACACACATATATATATATATATGTATATAGTTAGGTCAAAAAATACATCGTAGTCGTAATTTAGTTCAGACCACCTCGGGTTGCGACGTGGCGAAATTCAAAACCAAAATATAAAATTACTAAAGGTTTATTTGAGCTAATTGAAATAAAGTTTTGTTTAAAGTTCATGGAAACCAGTACAGAATAGGCTAAAATTTCTAGGCGGCCTCCGCCGTTCTCCCACAAGCTGGATCCAGGGCTGCACGACCGTTCAAGTTGGTGTCCAAAGTCAGACGGAAGCTCTGCTCGTGGTCGTACTCAAACGCCACCTAGCTTCCCTCCACCTTTCTTCCTACTTCACGGTTTGTCTTAGTTTTTCCGGCTACCAGGGCGCCACCCTTCTGTAATGTCGTGACGACGGACTAGATGATCCAAGATTCGTAGGAAGCGATAAAACGGTGGGCAATTTTGGCCAGGCAGATGTTTAACGTGATAGTAATGTGTGTGTGAAAGAAAGAGATAGAGATGAAGAGAGAGAGAGAGTTTGAAAGTGAGATAGACACGCAGAGATAACTCTCTTTTCAGAAGTAGATTAACAAAATTTCTTTTCGTAATTCAAAAAATATTAATGATGGATAATTAAAAGTGTCGGAAAAGTTTCAATTTAACTCAGTGATTTCACTAAATATAATTCGTGTTTCAGTTTATTACTTTTTCCTGACTTAAATACATTGAATTATATTGGTATGTTGCAATATTTGAAGCCTATGCATTTGTACCATTAATTGGCCCTTCTAGTCCAACGGTACGAACATATCGCAAGCATAGTTTTCTATTCATATTGTAATTACCTAAATTAATTCACGTTTAACACTAACCACGATTTCTATTTTATTTTATATGTGATAGATTAAAAAAACACCCGTATACTAGTTATCCAATCATTAATGGCAGCTATTAATATTTGAAGATTAATAAATTCATATGAACATTAAAAATGTTACTGAACTATTGCATTTCATTGACTATTACAAAAACATTTGGGGGCTAAATTGTTGTTCTTAGTCATAAGCTGAATTTTAAAATATTTTGTTGCGAATTTATTTATAATATAAGAGATTTTCGGAGTCAATAACGAACGTGCAACGCTCACAGATGTGACAGGTGAATTGTTTTACTATCGAGTCACAACACAATTATTCAATTTGAACGAAAATTTAATGTTACGCATAACAGTCGTCCTTAGAAGCGTTGAAAAGTCTCTTCTCCTACTGTTCGCTTTCTTGAGATGTGAAACGCAATTCTTATTGCACCATTTTACGTTCACTTGTATCATAATAAATTATTTTCCTTAAAGTATTAAATTTTCTAAACTTTTCCGGGTTACTGTGATGCCTCATCGTTGCTATTATAATATAAATTCATACCTATAAACTGCAATGATTCGCCTCCGAGGGGAAAATTGTGACGAGGATGAATATTTAAAACATCTCAGTTCTCAATTGTCCCTCGTGCAGTTTGTATTGTATGAGCTTTTTTACATAATATGCCCACATATTGGTAGTACATATTTTCTCCGGGAAAGACATGGTAGTAGATCATATTGTATTGATATCCCACCTTAATTAAGTCCTTTTCCTTGCGGAGTACCTAACGATAAGCCTCAGTGCTCCCTGTTTCTTAATCACCGAGCCCTAACTTTCTGGCCACTGACGCTCTTGAGCGCCGTGTTGTAGAAACCTTGAGTGTTCTCGACAGCATACTTCACTCAGGAAGATTCCAAAAGTTACTACACCTTTGGAATTCCTCCTGAAGAGCACCAGTAATTGCGTGTTACAAAAAAAGGACACCTAATTAACGCGGTTGACATTCCTGCGCTCGTTTGCGACTGATCGATGCATTTAGCGTCCCACAGGTTGTTGGCGAATGCACAGATTTCACAATTACGGATATTTAGACCAGCGGAGGACATACTAGTGTATCTTAAAAAGTCCGTGCAAAGTCGTAGTGACAGCATTATTAGTGAATGTCAACATATTTTTCACGTATCAAATTACTTGTCGCAGGTCATATGTTTCTGGCAAAATTTTCTACAATACATATCATTCAGTTTATATTGAAATAAAAAAGTCTAAAAGCTTCCAAATGTAATAAAATGGAATCCCGTGATCAGGAACCAGTTTAGAGTACAAAAATTATTGCTGAGAAAATAAAATTTATAGAAACATGCGTAAATATTGATAACATTTTAGTATTCATTGAAGTGTACAGATGTTGTTGTTGTGTTATTCAGTCCTAGGACAGGTCTAATGCAACCCTCCATGCTAACCTATCTTGTGCAAGCCTTTTCATTTCCTTATAACAAGCACAATCCACATCCACTCTAATCTACTTAGCATATTCCATCGTAGGTCTCCCTATTCTGTTCTTACCCCACACACTTCCCTCTAATGTTAATTTTACAAGACCCTAATGTCTTAAAACGTAGCCTATTAATCTAACCATTCTCTTAGTCAACGTTCTCCATATTTTTCTCTATTCCCGTATTCTGATAAGAACTTCCTCGTTAGTAATTCTATTCACCCATCTGATTTTCAGCATTCGCGTATAGCACCACATTTCAAAGGCTTCTATTCTTTTCCCTTTCTTTAACTCCTATCGTCCACTTTTCGCAACAATATAACGCCACGCTCCATACGAACATTTTTAGCAATGATATTCACACTTATATTACCCGTAAGTAAATTCCTCTTTTTCGTGAAAGCCTTCCTTACCTATGCTATCCTGCTCTTATTCTACTATACTTCTACCATTCCTAGTTATTACGCTTTCCAAGTAGCAGAATTCCTTAACTTCCGTCAAAATATCCCTTCCGAATCTAACACCCTTTATTATTCCACTGATTCCCAAACTACACTCCATCACCTTGGTTTTCCTTTTATTAATACTCACATTGCACTCTTTCTCCAGAACCACGTTCATTTAATTTATTATGGTTTACAAGTCTTCTTATGACTCCCCTAATTTTACAATACTACAATATCGTCGGCAAAGCGTAATGTGTACAGATACTGTAATAAATATTGACTTGAAGGCTTACTCTCAGGACATCATTGATAAAATTCATGACATCATCAAGAAATGGTCATACCTGTCAGAATCATTAAAGAATGTTATAATGTTTACTGAGTATACAGTAATAAAACAAATTATAAATAATTTTATTTAATTCTAACCATTCAATGTTTATCAAAGTAATTATACTATACAATGTGTTTCAGAATTTGTGTGGTTACTGGTTTAGAGCCAAAATATTATAGCACTGCACTTATAGAAACATTTTATGTGCTTATAAGTGGACCCTGGTACAAAATAAAAAATGTCTTTCTCAGTCCGCCGCAGCATCTGTTAAATTTATGAATGCCAGAACGATAATTATAAATAAATCAAAACTAAGCATGTACTACCAAAATACTCGTAGCATAAAATTTGTGAAGGAAATTTTCTTTAATGTCTGAGTACTTTTACATAAATAAAATTATATTTAGGGTATTCCTACTGCTCTATACTTATCTTTTAATATCGAATCATTCTGAAAATAGATTAACTCCAGTTGAACTAAAGTGAAAGCATTTTAAACTTCACAGGAAAAATTATAACCTTTATGGAATTCGTTTTCCATTTCTTCAATTTTATCACTATATTGTGAAAATAAACAACTTGTAATTTGTGCTTTTAACTGCTCCCACATAGGAAAATACGTCAAAAAGGTTTTTAGTAGATGATTTATAAACAAAATCAATCCTATTCCATACTTGCCATTGCATCGTACATATTTGTTATTAATTGATCTTTGCCTTGCAACGTAATATTAATATTATTCAGATGACCTGTAATATATCTTAAAAATGCAACATCTTTTACGAACAAAGATTCTTTTGTAATCCATATATTTTCGCTTTATTCGTCTTTTATTTCAAGAAACTAAATTGGTTCTTCCAAAAGTTAATATAAAGTCTTCAGAGCTTTGTGACAGGACAACCAAAGAACTTTTGGGTCTTTGAAATCGGATTCTAAATCTTGAAGGAACGAAATAAATTGTCGATGGTTGAGCGTTCTCGACGGAATAAAGTTAATTGTCTTTGTTACTGTTATAAGTACTTCATGAATTATAATATTTTTTTCCAGAAAACTTGTTTGTGAAGAAGGCAATGGAAAGTCTTTATTTTTGGTTCATTTGGATATGCATAACAGTGTTGACGCAAATCCTTTACTTTCACGCGTCATCGATTTAGCACCGTCAGTTTTTACAGAAACAAGCCTATCAAGAGAAAGATTATAATTTACTAAAATGTTCCTTACAGCGTCAAGTATGTTCTCACCCGATGTAGTTCCATAAAGAGGAATTATTTCTAACAATTCTTCAGTAATCTTCATTTATAATGTCATAATAACACAGTAAGTTGGTTAGAATGGTATATGAACGCCTAATAGGACTTGTAACTCGCAGTTAGTTTTCACACCGCCTTACGCGCGGCAATTTAATGGATTTATAAATATTTATATTAATATCTTACAGAAAGACCAGGGTTTTTATTTATTGCGTTAGGTAATCAGGGGTCAAAAAAATCTCTTCGCGGGCCGTACGCGGCCCGCGGGCCGCCAGTTTGACAGTCCTGATCAGCAAATCAAATCAGAGAGATGACACAAACAAATATATCATTTATGTGGACAATTTATTACATGAAATTTTTAATTAGTAATAATATTTGCACAAGATTTTAACCTCGTTTCCCTAATAATTTCCATAAAATATTCGTTTGAGTACTCCAATGCTCAGTTTTTTTCCGAATAGTCGACAGGAAAAATCACGAGCAGAGAACGAAATATATTTGAGCAACGAAATGTCGAAGTGAGAGTTCGCGTATTTAGGAAAAAATGTTATGCGTATCACATCAACCATTATAGGACTGTTTCGAAAACATATAATTATTAATATGATACTTTTGCAGTAATGACAAGTGACATTCTGATTAATGCCATCTCATATAAAACATGTCGTATGTAGATTGAGTAACTAACTGTTTCTACCTTCAGTATTTTAAGTATATGGTAGGAAATTTTCAGAAGGAATAAAAATAAAATATATTGCTTGCAATTGAAACTCAGCCAGCCAAGGAGGACTTCTATTTTGTGACTTGACAGTATAATTTGGACAAGTGATCCAAAACGCATCAATATATTAGGAATGTTATTTTTTTGAAGATCATGCATAGACCTACGGACGAGGTTAGGAATGATCATTCTGATTAGTAATACGTAGACCCGTGAACAAAATTAGTCACATTTATTTATATGAAGAAATACCTGTTGTCTTGAAAGGTATCGGTTTTACCTCACTGTTACATCAATACACTCAAATGGATATTTCAGTCGTGGTCATCGTAAAGTGTATTGTAAAAATAGTAAATTGCTCACTTTTTACGAATAACATTTTCCTCCGTTTTTTAAAGTTTAACAAAGGAAAATGTACGTAACATAATAAAAAACTAATGAATACGGCTTAAAGAATCAAATGAATAATTGTATCATAATGCAGGAGTGAGGACCACTCCAGCCAGTTAGCAGGTCTCTTCACTATGATTTGAGATCAAGGGAGTGCGTCTGCGTCTTCAAAGGCTTATTGTCCTGTTTAGTCAGGAGTTCCTGCAACAGTAGTGTGTTGTGACTCGATCCCTTCGTAGTGCTTGATAATGCGCTCTTGAATGTTCGAGGATATAGCATGGTGTCTCATGTAATGTCGGTTGTACATGGAAGGATTATAGATTGGCAACTTTGGATAATAGGGATGGTTTAAACATGAACATCAAATATGAATATAATTCAAAAGTCATGTAAAGCAAAATACCTTGTTAACGAAATTGTTGTTGTTGTGGTAATCAGTCGTAAGACTGGTTTGATGCAACCCTTCATGCTTTCCTATCCTATACTGCGCAAGCCTTTTCATTAGTGCATACCTACCACATTTTATATCCCTTTAACCTTCTTAGCGTATTGACCATCCTTTTCTCTTCTGCCGCACGCATCTCCCTCTAAAGGTAATTTTACAAGACTCTCATTTTTCAAAACGTGGTCAATTAATGTATCCGTTCTCGTGGTCAAAGTCATCCAAATTTTTCTCTGTATTCCTATTCTGCTTAGAGCTTCCTGGTTAATTATCCTATCCACTCATATGATTTTCAGCATTCTCCGATAACACCATATTTCGAAAGCTTATATTCTTCTCCTTTTCTATCGTCCACGTTTAGCACCCATGTAACGCAAAACTCTATACAAACATTTAAGTATTGATTTAATACATTAAAATATTAATTTTTGATCAAAACTCCAAAAACTTGATGAATCAAATTTAATAAAATGAATTAAAACTGAATGAAACGTGAATCACAGTGGCTTAACGTGACAAATGTAACGTAAAGTAATATAGTAAAATATATTTTGCAATATTAAAATAAGTATCCGGTAATAATAAACGATTTACGAATTTAGTTTGTACTTTTGCACAACAATAGGTCAAATATAAAATGATTAAATATTCCACAGTATTGCAATAAACAATCTATAATTAATTTCCAGTTCAAATAAACATTAAAATTTGCACGACGGAACGGGGTTTCAATAAAATCTATCGACTGTGATTTATCATATTCATCGGGAATTTTGGTCGTATATTTCCAATGCGCTTGAAGCACGGGAATTCGTGTAACATTCGAATGTGCGTCATATAGCCTTTAATACCTCTCTACGCTTTCAAAGCTGCTTCTGTACTATAGGATGCGGCAACTTTATTAAACATCCCTCAATACTTCTCACGTCTTCGTCTTTCTATTAATAGCTGTAGCCCTCTTGTCGATTAGTTTGGTGATGCGGTCATGTATTTGGATGTATGTACCGTACGTGTTTGAAGTCTCAATAATATATTCTCTATAAGACTTTCAATTTCCATATAATCGAATTATGTTGTAGAATGGGTTCTTGACTCGTATACGTGTTTGGCTTGTGGTTATATCTGTAATTCATATAATAACATTGTAATTACTCAAAATTTTGACGACTTTCGCACTACATTTCTACGGATAATCATGAAAATATTTAAAGATATTTTCAAAAGAGATTTAAATTCTAAAATTGAAACTGATACTGCTGAATTATAGGAAACAATGAATATTGCAAAACCTTAATATATTTAAAATTAAAGCCAGATATTGTGATTTATCATCCACTAAACTACCATGACTCTTAATATTATACTGATTTCATAAAATTAATGTTTCGGTCATACGGCATTAATCCAAATTTTGAGACACTATCAGATTGCACATTAACAAGAACGAAGACCTAAATTAATATTCAGGCAGGAATATAGTTTAAAATATATTTGGAACCAAAGAAGTGTAAAATTGTTCAATTCACACTAATCTTGCCTGAGTGACACAGGGCGTTTTAAAATTTATTTAATTCTGTTAAATAATTTTGCATTTCAACAATTTATTTGTTATTTTAAATAATTAACTTTAACACCATCGTAAAGAAAATTGGTTCTACATTCACTTGTAGAATGCATGTATTGTTCAAATATGTTAATAGCATTATCACACCTATTATAATTAAAATTTAGCTTCAAAACGTTCACGAAGTGTTTGGTAGTATTCCAGAAATGATATTTATTTCATAGAATTATTCTAACATAGCATCACAGGATATCCAAAATTCGATTCGAAACTTTATTCTCCGTTTATTAAACATTTATAAGATAAAATTCTTTAATTTGATTATTTCTGACTTCTTTGACTGATTCTTTTATTTTATTGTGTCTTTTTTTAATTGAAATTATAATCACGTCAATAGGAAACGTTCTTACTAAATTTTTTTAATAAAAATAAACAATAAATCACATCCGGATGAAATCTTTACGGTCAGGTTTTTAAAAGAACACAACGTTTCTGCGGCCATTCTCTGCCTGAAGACGGCGGCAGAAGATGGCCGCAGAAACGTTGTGTTCTTTTAAAATCCTGACCCGGTTGGTTAACCGTGAAGATTTCATCCGAATTATTCACCGGGAAAGTCTACGTTCATTAATAAATTGCATATAAATTGTTAATAATACAATGCAAGGCGTGAGAAAAAACAGACACTTTTAGCGTCAGATAAATGTCTAGTTTATATTAATTATTGTCTTCTTCATTCTTTCCTGGTGAGGTCCCAAACTTTTGGCAAAACGTTGTATCTTTTGTTATTTATCTATTTTAATTACATTAAATATCCAAGTTTCCTGACTTAATTGGCAGATTCATTAATTTTACTTATTTCGGCTTGTCTTTACAGCATCACACACGAATTGAGTAACAGCTTTAAAATAATGTTGGGAATGAGGAAAATACAGAGAATATTGATGCAGTTCAATGAATGTTAAGAGCTTCATATCCACCTAAAATTTTCGATTTACAATAATTACACCGCACTCTAACAATCTACACCTAGTGCGAAGTCGTATGGTATGTGAAGTAGAAGAAGGGAGAATGTTTGGGGGTGGAGGGGTGATAGTTGTTGTCAGGGAGGGAATCAGGCGTAACGTTACTGTCATTCTTGAAAACATATATATCTTAGTAGCAGAGGCAATTGAGAGAAAGACAAAGACCATCTGTTACGAAGAATTTTTAAATTTTAACATAAATATATTTTTCAATACCAGGTAAATAATGTCACTTAGAAAGTTAATCACATATGTAGGTTTCAGATGATGTACTTTTTTGTAACTTAATTTCAGATAAAGATGACTATATCAGTCGAAAACTTCTTACGTTTATGTCGGATGAACACTTACAAATAAATGGAGAATACATTGCGGAGGACGTTGGCGTATTTATATCTACTGACTCAGTTCACAAAGTTGTTGTATCATATACAGGAGATTTATTTTATTCTTACCAACAGGATGCACAGTCAGGTTAAGGTCAATGGTTTCAGTATAGTATTTACACTAACAATTTTCCGTAAAAAAGATTTGTTAAACTGAGTTCCTGGACGTCAGTGGACGACTGCGTATTTTATTATAACATGTTTATCTATTTCTGTCCACTCATATTTCAGTTATGTGTAATACGGATTTATCCCACGGGAAATAGTGTTTTGTCTTGTTTCCGAATAACATCATTTGATTGGTTTGAATTTAAACGGACGCTCAGGATGTGTCCTCCACATAACTATATTTTAAAGGCATAATAATTTCTTCAATAAAACTCGGCCAAATGCCATGATCTTCTAAATTTATTTTTCATCGACGAGGCTTACGTCGAATACATTTCTTCGTGAGACCAATCAGCATTTTATAAAATGCATAATAAAACAAATATTATGGATTATAGAATCTGCCGACCATATTAACAGTATCAAATAGTCACTGTATCGATAAGTAATAAAAACTAACTACCTGACTGGTTCTGTTTCCATATGTAAATTGTTGTGTTAATAATAATGAACGTGGCGGAAACTTTCCTGGGTTCTTCTACAAACATCATGCTTGTAGAATTGTCCATTTAATTAGATTGAATGAGATGAAAGCTCGTGTTATTTAAGTTCCATGTTGCTCGTTTCGTTATTATTATTTAATAATAGCGAAAAAAATCGTGTTGCCTTTGCTGTTGACGTGAGAAGAAAGTTGTATCTGGATCGGGATTGGCAGGCTTAGGCTGGATTTCCGTCCCGCGGGGCGTGTTTAAGCTGCTCGCTTCGTCAGCTACTTGTCGAAATGTCGGGCTTGAAACAATGCGAGAAGAGGCTTTTTGACACACCTGCGCGCCCTCCAGCGAGCATTTACCTCTTCCGGCTTGTGACACTCAAACTATAACAATTCAGTATGAGCAAGGATTGTCATCATTTAGAACTTTTCTTCTGTTTTCGTGCCATCGCTGGTTGCTATTTTTAATTAATAAAGTCAATGTTAATTAGTTTTATTATGAGGAAATTTGTTTTCAAATGAACCATTAAAATTCAACAATACAAGCAACCAAATAAATTTAATATTTGTTCTTAAAAATTGATTTTTAGCACTTAATAAAACAATTACATATATTTATTTCTTTAGTAGTCTGTTCTCAATAATTCGAATATTTGCCTCACTAGTTTTTCCCTGTCTTTATTATGGTTATTGTATCCACACTAACATAAATAACATAATTGAAATTTTTTTAGAATATTCAATGATTTTGATTGTTAGAGTTGACAAATATATACATTTAATTACATAATAAAATATTATATTTCAGTCCATAATGGCACTAAGTGCTGAAAGTTAAATTTTTAAGAATAAATATGAGACTTGATGTAAATTTCCCAGGATTCAATATTCTTCACCTGAAGAAGTTGGCGGTGCCAGTAATTGAAACGACGTAGCGTACAAACATCGATATCGGGATGGAATCCTAAGAACTTAACATGAACAAATTCAATGGGAAAAATTGCGTTCACTGTTTAAGTATGACACTGTTTATAATTATACGGATCTTTACTTTCTTCTGTCAAAATTAATTTGTAATTCTATACCTTAGAACGTAAAATTCTGCAGAAATTTATTGTATTGTATTTATTATTACTAAAGGTGGCCAATTGCTCGTGGCAGTATTAATAAAATTAAAGTAAAAGATAAATTGTTGATAAATAAGAAGAACAAAGGTAAATTACAGAAAAAAATTTAAAATATAATTCAATGGGAAAAATTACGTTCACGTTCACGTTAAGTATGACAATGTTTATAATAATTATACGGATCTTTACTTCTTCTGTCAAAATTAATTTGTAATTATATACCTTAGAACGTAAAATTCTGAAGAAATTTATTGTATTGTATTTATTATTACTAAAGGTGACCAATTTCTCGTTGGCAGTATTAATAAAATTAAAGTAAAAGATAAATTGTTGATAAATAAGAAGAACAAAGGTAAATTACAGAAAAAAATTCAAAATAAAATTTTAAAATATTTCACGTCCCTTTTTTATTTACAAAATAAACACGTAACTTTTCAGTGTTTCTTACTTCTTTTTGAAAAAAATTGTATTCTTAGGGAAATGTTCTATTACCCTTGCAGACAAAGTATTCCAGGCCCTGTTTACGAAGGAATATTTGCCCACATCTGTTCTTTGGTCCCTTTCCTTCATTTTGTAATTATGGTCGTTTTTTGAGAAACATTCAGGTATATTTAGCCGCTGCCTTATTTCTGACCAGGTCGGGGCCCCAGTGTAAACTTTGTGCAGTGCCCAAGTCTAGCCATTTTCCTCCTATCAGCGATTAGTTCCCATTCAGTTTCGCCTCCACACAAAACCCCAGATCGTTTCTGAATTTTATCCAGGGCATTGATATTCTCCGCTCCGTAAGGATCCCAACTTGCTGCCCCGTATTCTATCATAGGTCTAACTGTCGTTGTTATGATAAGAAGTCCTAAGAATGGTTTGATGCAACCCTCCATGCTACCCTATCTTGCGCAAGCCTTTTCATTTCCTTATAACTAGCACACACCACATCCTCCCTAATCTGCTTACCCTATTCGATCATTGGCCTTCCTCTTCTGTTCCCCTCTAATGCTAATTTTAAAGACTCGTGTAACTAGAGAAGTGTAAGCAGCTACCTTGACCTGTCTTGTACTTTTCTTCAGTATCCTATTTATGAAGTGTAACAACCTCCATCCCTTCCGCAAAACTAAGTTTGCGTGTTCGCCCCAGTTTAATTGCTTATTTAAAGTTACACCTAGATAATTACACGTTTCAACAAGCGGCAATTTTTTATTTCCTATTTCATATTTCTCGAGGATGACCATTTTCAGTTTAGTAAAAATAATGATATACCTTATCTAAATCTGCTTGAAGAGTATCATCTATATTCTATATAATTTTGTAAATTATGGAGTCGTCCGCAAACAATTTAATTTTAGAACCTATTCACGTCGATAGAACATTGACAAAAGCCAAGACCAATATTGACCCGATTACACTTCCCTGCGCTACACCGGATGTAATTTCTATAGGATCGGATAGTTCTTCAATTACCCAGACTCTTAAGTTAAGTGATTGTTCAAAACTTCTCCATTCAATTAAGCGATAATCTATTCCCGATTCCTTAAGCTGATGAAGTGGGAAATATGGGGAAGATAATTTGTATTAATTTAATAATGACTTGTTTTATCTGCGGATTGTACGTTTATTTAATGCTATGTAAAATAATAATTACTGTTTTTTAGGTAGTAACTGAAGCTTACACTAAAAGTATAAATAACCGAGCCTTCCTTTATTAATTTTGCGGGTTTATACATAAAATTATTTATCGTTATTTAACATTATAACTATTATTAACTTTTAATATCGAAGAAATTATTCGCATTATAAGAATATTTCTCCTATCATGTATATATTATTGAATTAGAATAGAACATGTCGGCCGGACCGGGAATCGAATCCAGGATCTCAATTTACAATATCCGTTCTTCATTGAAATCCTAAAATTAATTCCTGAAGAATGTTATTTAGTAAATTGTTGGTGTCTCTGTCATTCAGGTTTATAAAATGGATATATTGCATTGCGTTCTATACGCTGATGGCTATACCAAAACTAATATTAAAACCAGAATGTAAAATCATAAACAAACATTGAAAGCCAAATAGAAAAATAGTACAGCATTATCCTGCCACGTAAAAACTATTAATCATGAATTCACATTCGACAAAACACGTATTTTATACATGAACAATTTTAAAAACAAACTCAGATTCGCAGAATTTTTTTATTAATATTCTTAGACATCAAATAATTAATTTGAGAAATGAAGGAAGTGAAATAGGAAGCTATTACATTGAGACCATCAATATATTACAATAATACTCAATATTATACGTTAATTAAATATATACAAGTAATTATGCTACTACCCATGTATATATATATATGTATATATATTATTTCTGATTACATACAAAAATAAATAATCAACGTTAATCATACACTATCGATCAGTTTGTAACGGACGACGTGTAGAAAAACACAAACATTTTATATATTAACAATGTACAATGTACGGAAAATAAGGATATTTTAAAATAGTGTATAAGCACAAAGTATGTAAAAATGTTTATATCCTTTTAAGAGTTTTTAGATCTGACATTATTAAAGCTTTTTAATAATAGAATTATAAACAATATATTGATTGATTTGTATATTATTAGGATGAATATGGCAGTATAACTGCCGAAAGCTACCTCTTTTAAAATATAATAATTTGCAAAACAGTGACCGTCAAGTAGTTTTTACTACCCATAACACCAACAATGGATAGAATAAAGCTCGCACCTGACAAAGGATAGATCAGTGACAAGAGTTTAAAGTATTAAGTGGAAGGCTCTGGGTTCGATTTCCGATCAGGTAGAGTTTTTTATCCTAATTGCTTAATTTGGTTTCATAGCCTTTAGTGTTGGGCTTTGATTGAAATAATTTCTTCTGTTATTGCACAATATCTACTGCTCGGCACATACATAAACAAGCTGTTACTACAATATTATAAACTACAAAAATGTTTATTAACATATGTTAGGAAATGTATTTCTTAATATCAATTATTTTTATAACGAGAACAAATTTACACAATAACATGGAATACGCTAAGCAGATTAGGGAGGGTATGGGATGTGTTAGTTATGCGGAAATGAAAAGGCTTGCGCAAGGTAGGTTAGCATGGAGGGTTGCTTCAGACCAGTCTTGGGACTGAATACCAAAACATGATACTTTAAAATAAAAACTCTGTAAATTGGTACCAAATAAAATTTATTATTTATTAATGATAATATTGACAGCAGCCTGGGATCGTGTCAGTACCAGGGGAGTTGTAAAAACTTTTTTTCATAATTATTAACTAATTAGAATATATTATTAAAGTGTAAAATTAGAATTTATTATTAAAACGTTCTTCGTACTTACAAATTATTTGACTCTAAACATTCCGAAGAAATGTTTCAACTATTTTAAGCTTTTGCATAAAATTGACTATTTAAATATAGAAAATGAGTGTTTGAAAGTAAGCAATTAAGAAAATTTTTAAGGTGAAGAACAACATCAACCGAATTTTGTAACGGTTTCCTTGCGACTCGGAAACAAATAATGTTGAGTTTGTGGAGTAAATATTTAAGTATGAAAAAACAGCCGATATGCGCAGAATAAAAGTTTTTCGATATCAATTATATTGCTACTGTTTCTCTCAAAGTTGTCTGTGTATTACTTAAACCACATTCTGTTTGGGAGGAGAGAAGCTTCATGTGTAGGAGTATACGGACGTTACAGAAAAATAATCCTAAAATAACCTAGAATATTTTCTATTCCGTGGTTAAGGAAGGAGCTGAGCTTAATTCTGACATTCAAGAAGCCGGTGAAGTAAGGGATCAGCCCGAAGGAGTGATGGTGGACAGGGGTGAAAGAACATTCCTCGTATAAATTTAAACGTGTAGAGAAATTTCTACAAAATTTTGTAAACCTGTTTCTTATGGCCCATAAAACAAACATTATTTAATGTATACGTGATGGTTTAATCACGTGCTGACCAATTAATTATTTCCGAAATAAGTTTTCATCCGGTATAATACAAATAGATACCAGGGCAACGCCGGGTACGGAATTAGTACTCTAATAAAGCATTCTTATGTAGATAAAGAAATTGTTAATTTCTCTTGTAACAGATTATTAGTAATTAATTAACTTCGTATACATCAGTAAAAGTATCCAGTGATTGAAAATATCATGTTAAATATTTACAAACGCTAATGTTTTTTTAAATTTTATCATAAGCTAAATATGCTTGTGTACTTTTATCGAGATGGAAAAAAACCTGTCGTACATGAAGAGATTGTTCTTAAAGTGAATATTTTTTTATGAATTACATTTTCATTGTAAAAGATTAAATATTCAATGCAAACCATGTAGTTCGGTTGTGGAACGTAAATTGTTAATCGCACACGTTAAGTTTGTGTTGTGTACGGCGTGAGGTTTGTGAGAGTCGTTTGGTTCCAGAACGGCCGCGAGATCCATTAGCAAGGAACTGCATTACGACGCGGGGATTAGCTGTCGGCCATTAACAGAGTTGCTTTATCTGCCAGACTCTCAGCTCTGAAGCAGTAAAAATTTACGTTTTCGTCCTGTTTCTTCGTCCAGTGAACACTGCGACTTACGCCAACATTCCGACGGCCGGCTGAAGGATGTTACAGGCTTAACAGCGCGGGGCTAAGTGAAGGGAAAGGGAAAAAGGATGAAACAAAGAGCAACTCCTTTAAGGGAAACGAAGTCACTAAGAGAGAGATATTTCAGTGAAATATCAAAGGTGATGGACTTTGTAATTCTAATTTATTTCTTCAGTTAAGCTGCAGCTAAGTATTCAGGCTTCTTTGCACAATTTCCTCTTAGCAAATTTGTAAGAATTGTAGCAGAAAGTTTGAAAATGCATCCCGAAGAATAATAAATAAACAGTTTATTTTTTTAAGTATTCTGCTGTACGCCACATTTGGCTATCCACAGAAATACAAACTTAACAAGTCACTCATTACAGATGTTTAATTTAGAATTTGTTTTCATTTAGAGGTAACACGTTACAATGCTTTGGGCTTAGGATTAATAAACAGTAATCTCATATTTAGAATTTGGTTCGAATTATTAGACACTTGCAAATTAGCTTCACGGGGTTTTAAAATAATAAGCAATTTTTCATTTCAGTATTTTCATACCCCTAATTAGTTACTGGAAATATAATTTAACCCACGCCAGACGAGAGATATGGATGCACTAATAATGAATAACGGAACAGAGAAAATCATTTAATCGTCGTAACAGTAAATGGGGTTAAATTAGAATTTGCACGACAACATACACCATTAGATCTGTGAATTAAAACAGTATTAACTGAATTTAAATTTGCGTAAAACCGTGTCAGTTTCGACAGTATCGACTTTCTCAGAAACAGTGTTATGTAAACAACGTTACTGTATTCCGTAATTGATCGATTAGTACTAATCATTGATGTGATACTAAATAATTCACAGATGGTAATTAGTATATGTTTCTATATACTATAGTAATGCCTTTAATATATAATGTCTAACTCTACTCAGCTGTTACACTTTGTCGGCTGTGTAAACATTCTCGTCAAACACGTGAAATATTGAACAGATTAATTGTTTACAAGTTCAAATACGTTACAAGTTCAAAATCGATTCAAATAACAAATTATCATTACAAATGAAACAAAGCAAAGGTAATTTAAAATATATATATTGGGAGCCAGTATGTCTAGTTTGCAAAAATTTACAGGGTGTCCGTAAAAGGATGGTCCTAATTTATTCTTGTATTATTTGTAGTTTAATTTATACAATTTTCAACAAATCATTCGTTTTCCTCACAAGTGTTCAATATTAGTAATTATACGGTACACATGCAATCTAAAATCCAGTTTGTAGAGTTTTTAATAGAAGAAAATTGAATCTGCTTTAATAAATGGAGAAGGGTTAATAGATAACTGTTTAAAATATGATAATATATTTAAAAATCAAAATAAAATCTCTACTTGTTGTTCTTTCCAAATAATTTACAATTATGAAATGAAAGAAAATTCATTATTTTCATTAAGGAAGGGTGGGTTCAAAAACATTGGTCTTTATATTTCAAACACTAGTTGTTGACAATGACCACTGTGGCATTTAATTGACGGCATTAATGGATTTATATTATTATTATTGTAAATTGACGCTCACGAACTCGTTCAGGCAGATCGTCACCGACAATCAGGAAACTTTGTAGTTCTTGAAGCAGCGTAAACTCGTTTAGAACTAGATGGCTGACACCACTGACTTGGATCTCTGGCTGTCCACAAGTCTCGGCCACAATTTCTCATCCATAGCTCCCTTTTCACGTTTATTCAATAACTTCTCTGTCTGAAATAATACCCGTGACTTGCTTTCTCATCTTTTTACATCTACCTCGAAACCTCCATATCCAAAATTAGCCAATGACAAACAATCGTCCACCCCAGTTTTCCCAACACGGGGTTAACGCTTCTCTTTCCAAAACAGCGAAACCTCATGAACAAGAATATTCCCACTTCCTGTGAAAAAAGGTCCTCCCTACGGATTTACGACCCTGGATGATCAGTGTTTCTCAGTCCCTCACAGAGAACCACTTTAATATATGTTTGTTATGCCAGGGCCCTGGTACCTGAAATGCAATGACCCCAAGAGTTCCGGAACTCAGAAAATTTTGCTTCACAAAATTTATTTAATTGAAATGGAGTAAATACTCATGTTTGTTTATTACACATTTGTAAACTACAAATTCTTTCAAGTCATTGGTTAACAAGTGTGGAGTAATGGAAGCTATATGCTCTTCAATTCCGTATATCAAATCGTAAAAATAAATTGGTGAAGAGCTTTATCGCTTTGACCAATGCGACCAATCTAACAGTCAGGGGCTTCGACGTTCAACCATTCTCGTACTAAGAGGTACCATAGGTGTAGGTTCCTTCTTGTTACGAAATAAAATTTTCAGGTTTCCCTTCTAATTTGGAAAAGAGCCATTATTCCTACAATGTCAGATACGTTACGGTAGTTTTTCCTAAGTAGAATGGTCCACACACTTGACATCGCATAAATTGTTAAATTTTGATGGATCTTAAAGATATTGTACGAGTTCACGAGTATAACCTAATCCCGAGATTCGATTATTATGGGTATTTACTTTCCTGCTTGGTTTAAAAGACGATTTATTACTGAAGAACACTGAAACTTTACACTTACAAAGTTATAACGAACACCATAGAATGTATCACTGTAACTAATATGGACGTATGTGGGAATGTTCTCTTAAACCTTCCACAATGTCATCTTTGGTAGCAGGTATGTACGATCTAATTACTCAAATTGGAAAGTAAAGTATATGCTTCTTTCGCCTGTGATTAAACGAACACGTTATAATACAACAAGTTTGAAGAGATTAGTCAATAAATGAATACTGCTATAGAAAAGTGGCTACAATGTACTGTGTACTTATTTAAAAAAACATAGGAGTGACGCCCTACTTCCTAGGTTAATTGTTTCTCTTCGATTATAAACCGTACTAATTAGAATAAGATTTCCATATGCTGATTCATGAACGCCAGTTTTGAGAGTTGTATGCACCGTAGTCGCAAGAATTGTTCACTGCCCTCATCGGAGTAGTTGATTCTGTTCACTGCAATCCTGGACGACGCATAGGATTTTGAGTTTTGATTCCCACAGGTCCAATTTGTAAGACATGTGCAGAGAGTCCGATCTACATAACACAATTTATTAAGTGTTTACCCTGCGTTAAATTTAGGCGAATGTTCGGTAAGATGCTGAACCTACGGCAACAGTTTTCATAGAGAATAGTCGATACTTTGTTACTTTTGCATTCACCCCTGGCTTATGAAGGAAATTTGCTACACTGTGGAGTATCTGCTAGTAACATTTACCAAAAAGAAAATACTGCAGCATCGTAAATTACCACACTGTTGTTCACGCAGACTTTAAGGATTTACTGAATAACATTGACAGGTGCCGGAAATAATTTAAGAAATCAGTTCTTTATGTATAAACTAGTTTTCAAGAATTAGTTCCAACTAGTCAAAATTGTAAAATGATAAGTAACAGTACATCTGTGAAGACAGGCAGAATGTAACAACTTTCATGCTCTACGAACGAATGCGTGAAACTTAGGGAATATTTGCCATTATCCGCCAAACATAATTTCTTTTACAGCACCTAATGTAAGTTAATCGTGGAAGGTATGTGAGGGAATAAAGATTGAAAACTGAGGTGAGGGCACTCATGGAGAGCATAAATGAAATTTAAGGTGAAAAGCCGAACCAAAATTTCGAATAAGAAAGGTTTCAGTTGTTATGGACGAAGACGTTTGGATACCCTTGCCTCTCGAAAACATTCAGAATGTGTTATAACAATGAGCTCCTGGGTTATAATCCTGACTACGGCTTGGAAGTTGTGGTTGTTTAAGTTCCCCGTAATGTGAAGTTCTATGTACAGTAGAAATAAGTTCCCGTAATGGTAGACAGTTGCTAATGACCATTAGCAGTTGAAGGGGCTATAAGTACAATTAAAAAATAAATGACAGTCTGGCAGCCTAAAACAGGGCTGCAGCGCCAATAAATAAGGAGATGATGGATGAAGTTGTATTACTACCAAAAGGAAAAACAAACATATTAAATCATTTCTCTTTCAGCCTGAACGAAAGATGAAATATTAAAATGAGTTATTAGTCATTTCCAGGCAATTTCCTGTGCCTGGAGTAAATGATAAACTTTTTTCCTATAAATCCTCTAACCAAATTGGTAAGTTGATTCCAAGACGCGGAACAGAATCATTAGCTCTCGATGAAGTTATATAGAACTCAATATTTTCAAGGTATTTCTTTCTTCACGATGATATAAGAGGCGTGCAACCTTACGATAAGGGAATTTTTATCAATCCTTGTTAACGGGAATTAGTTTCCCAGCATGGCACTGCCAGAAATATCGGACGCCTGAGCAAATTTACTGCTGCATCCCGCCCAGTCTTCTTCCTTCCGACCTCACTAAGTGAATTAAAAGCAGAGAGTAAAGCCACCTCGCACGCAGGTCGATAAGGTAGCTAGGCAGCGTACCTCGCGCCTTAATTATCCCGACAAGCGCAATGCCAGTCACTCCAATTTCGTGATCAATTAACTAGAAGTTGATTCCTATAGAAGCTTTCTTGTTCGCGATGGGACGCTTGGAACAGCCATTGAGGCGCTGTGCCCATAGTTAACAGGTAATGTAATGAGGTCGTCAAAAACAAAGGTAGTCCAAAGTCCCCTTGTGAGGCATCGTTGCGAATGGCGGACCAGGAAGCTGAGAACAAAGACTTGTTTCTTTCTTAGTCTTTACCGTACTCACTCCTCAACAATGCCATAATATGAACTCAGGGGATAAGTCGAAACCTGTTTTATAACCGTTCTAATATAAAAGGTGCTCCTACCGAAGTATCAAAGCAGACTATGGTACGGCCGCTTTATTTTTATGAACAGGCAACTAACAGCGCTTTTAAAGCAGAGACGCTATTCAGTTATTTTCTTTACTTCCGTTGTCACCAAGGAAAAAAGCACTACCAAGAAATGATAAATGAATGCTTTGTTTGTGGGCTTTGGAGCGCTGCTTCAGGAGAAGATAATTTTAGGTTAAAGTACTGGAATGTTAATACCACATCTTTTGAAACTTATTGTGGATGCTGCCAGTTTAAACTGGTCTTGAAAATCACTTTTATAGAAGATATATTTTAATTACATTGCCCTGATCTGTTTGAACAGATATTTTGTCTTAAATATATTATTTCCACGCCAAAAAGTGTGTGTGATTGGATTTCCTACACATCAGAAGCAAAACATTTTTTACATTTAGATTCATTGAATTGAATTTTAACTTTTGAAAATCATGTTTACATGAAAACGTTTATCACTAAACTGTAGAATCCATCAATACCCATTCAGTTGCACATGTTAAAGCCCCGCACAGGATGAAACATTGTATTATGTACATATTGAATTTTTTCTGACCATAAACATCAAGTCTTTAAAATTAAAGTATATTATTAAATTAATAAGGCTGTTTGCTTTGAATCAGATAAAATAATCGGCATTTTTAAAAAATCTTCGTTCAGATTTAATAATAATAATAATACTAATTCAGTTTTTAATAACGTTTAAGTAATCCGTAAGTAGTACACGATTTTCATTACCACAATTTATATCATAAATATAACTCACCTATAAGTACTTATATTCCCTAATTATATTTTGGTATAACTTTTCATTTTCTCAAATAGTAATATAATTTGACAGTTCATTGAATAGGCACCAGCAACTAATTTTCAAACTAATGTCTCATGGAATGTAAGAATGCACATGATGTTCTGAAGAATATTGACATGACAGTCAATATCTACCTTTATTATTTCAGTGACATAATACTCAGTTCAAACTTATTATTAATTCGTTCCGTGGTTGACATCAATTTCAATCATCTCATGTCAATTTGATTATACGATTAAGAACACATTAACTTTGCAATGTGCAATATATGCATGGCGTTCCAAAAATAGGGAGCATTTCCTCGGTAAGTAGACGAGAAAGAGTTCATCTGAGCTTTTCTATTCTTATCCCGTCGATTAGTACATTCCTTTATTAATGTGTCTTCGCTCATCATCATATTTGTTCATTTAAACTAGTTTAACAGTGGACTGTTAAACGGCTTTCATTAAAAGATATTTAATGTATATAACATTAAAATTCCCCAGTATTCAAAACAGGAAATATTCATACCATAGTGATCTATATATCAACATGATATTATTATTATTATTTAAAGTAAAAACATTCTTTTCCAATGCTCTGAGAATTTGTCGTCTTGTTCTCTCAGCTGGAAGGGCTCAAACAGTGAGAAAATCCAGTGTTACAAACTTAAGATAAAATTTTTATTAGGACTAAAAAGTGTTAACATTAGATAATAATTTTTAAAAAATAAAATGCGAAGAGATTCAAGGCATCTTCGGTTTGTAGGTGATTAAATTATTCAATAACACATTTGTTTATTTAACAAAAAACAATAAAAATCTTGAAAATTCAAGTCCCATTTAAAACTTTTGTGTCAGTAATAAAATTTTAGGGATAAGCTTTCGTTCCTTAGAACATAATAATATGTATGCTCTCTGGCAATCACATCTCTCCTTCATACCACTAGCCCCACTACAACACCTCAACAATTTTGAATTTTAATTTTTTGTTGTGGTAAAGGTGTATACTAGTGGTATGGAGGAGAGATGTGATTCTCTGAAAGCACCCTTATGAATATGTCAATATAATTTAAGGAACAAAAGCTTCTTGATATAATTTATTTTAGTCATGTTAAAACATGTTACATAGTGCGTAAATTTTTAAGGTTTTATATTTTGTTACTATACTTCAAATCATGTTTAATTTAGTGTCTTACGATGCATTAAAGTCTCTAAAATATGCATTTCAAGCGTAATTGCGTTAATCCACAGGTGCTTATATGTTAAGTCCTGCTAACCCTGTCATGCCGTTTGCATAAATATCCCCTGTAATTGGGGTAATAATTTCATAGAATAACGTATATGATATCGCAGCATTTTCAAACTCATTAACTGAATAAATTGGAAGGATAACGAATGCAATATGGACCACGGATGGTGACTTACTCCACAGCAGCTATTAGGAACTGACAATTAAATTTAACTCCAGCTGAAGTGAAATTAATTTAATTAATTATACGAAACAATTAGTGGAGAGTGACTATATATTCTAACTGTTTCTCTCTTCCTCTATCCATAAACGTATGCAGAAACAATTATTATATATATTCATGAGAATATTATTTTAGCCTGGCATGAATAGGATAAATTACTAAGGCTAGGTTTACACGGGCAGTGATGACTGCCAGAAAACGAGGGGCAGTGATGTCAGTGGCGTGTCAACATACGTCAGTGCTGCACTGACATCTGCCAATCCGTCGCTGACACGAGAGCACTGGCTCACTTTTCTTGGAGCGTGTCAACAGTATGTCAGTCATGACTGACGTTCCCCCTCCACCGACTTAGACGCTGCCCTCATGGGAGGCCAGTTAGTGGCAGTTACGGTTGTCAATTATAACAGCGGCCAGAATTTTGGTTCAGAAAGCATTTAGGATAGAGTTCGTTTGTTGCACCTAATCGCCTATAAATTTTTAGGTTAACTTTCCAAAAATAATTATTGTGCACCCTCCAACGGCACAAACCTTAACTGGAAAAAAAATAAGCAAAAGAATTATGCATAGCGTTTTGTTCAGTAATTGACAACTTTAAGGGGAATAAAACAACAAGTAATAGAAACCGACCCAATTAAACACCGAAAACAAGCTTCAAAGTACAGGCGCTGTTTTTATTATTGCTTGATTTCTGTAGTAATAATATAAAGCAATATTACTAAACAGCTGTTTTCATTTTTATGTATCTATAGTACAGTAGCGTAATACTGAGTTTGACTTTTTCAGGAAGCCTTTCCTCGTTACGTCTATTCTATCACAAATACAAAGTGATTAGTTCCTGTTTATGGACATTATGCGTACGTGAAAAAACAAAGGGGAAAAATATTCAACTTGATATAAACAATATATCGACACTATGCAACATCAACATTCCAACCGATCGTAGTTGCCAAAAAATAGCAGAGAAGTATAAACATCCACCAGAGTTCTCTGCCCGTTCTGTGGTGAGGGCAGCACTTGCACAGAATTGTCAGTGAAGAAATGGGCAGTTATCTGCCCAATATGTAAATGGTAGGCAGTGCACAGCCAACCCAACTTCGACGAACATCACTGCCCGTGTAAACCTAGCTTTAGTCCCACAACAGTTCTACGTTATCAAAGTATAAAATATATAGAAAGATATGAGAAGTTACTATCACGTCCTATTGTTGTATGAGTATTCAGCTTTTGTTCGTATTCCACACGCTACCCTTTATTGATAATTTTACAAAACACGCATGTGTCCCTCTCTTGATCAAAGTCCTCCATATTGTTCTCTCATCTCGTATTCTGCTTAAAACTTATTGGTTAGTTCAAATATAATTTTCTAGTTTTAAACGTACATGGCTCTTCGGCTTAGTTTGCGAAATATACGAAACAGGAAGAATACTCGAAGACTTTAGTAAAACATAATTATACCCATACCGAAGAGGACTTGGGCTGCGAACCGCACAGAACAATTAGTTTAGGATCCCATGCATGCAAAATATTAACCAAAATAGTATATAGGAGAATGGAATGTCAAATAGAAAGCGAGTTAGGAGAAGATCAGTTTGGTTTTAGGGAGAATGTAGGGACAAGAGAAGCAATATTGACTTTGCGATTAATTTTAGAAGACAGGATACGAAAAAACCGGCCTACGTTCATGGCATTTATAGAATTAGAAAAAGCGTTTGAAAATGTGAACTGGAACAAAGTATTAAGGATTTTGAAGAGCACTGGAATGAAATATCGAGAAAGGAGGATTATACACAACCTCTACAGAAGACAGGCAGCAGTAATTAGAATAGAAGACCAAGAAAAGAAAGACGTAATCAAGAAAGGAGTAAGACAAGGATGCAGTCTGTCGCCCATGCTGTTTAACTTATATATAGAACAGGCGATGAAGAAAGTTAAAACGGAATATGGAAACGGAATCATACTGCAAGGAGAAGAAATAAAAACCTTACACTTTGCCGACGATATTGTAGTATTAGGGGAGTCAGAAGAAGACTTGGAAACCATAATAAATGACTTGAACATGGTCCTGGAGAAAGAGTTCAAGATGAGGATTAATAGAGGGAAAAGCAAGATAATGGAGTTTAGTTTGGGAAACAGTGGAATAACAAAGGGTCTTAGATTGAGAAGGGATATTTTGAAGGTAGTTGAGGAATTCTGCTACTTGGGAAGCGTAATAACTAGGGTTGCATCAGACCAGTCTTAGGACTGAATACCAAAACAACAACAACAAACAATAAATAAAAAGTTGGCCAATAAGTCAGCTTATAAATTTATTACTATTTAATTAAAATAATTACGACGTTTCGTCTCCCTTTTGAGACTTTCTCAGGCATACTTCAAACACAATATTTCAATAAATTATATATAGTTTCTATGTTACAGTTTTTTCACATATATAAAATCATGGTTCAAAACATAATTCATGTCATTTACTTCTCGACTCCCTCAGCCAAAATGATTATTAAATGTATTGAAGTATTTAAAAGTGAAGAATACAAACTAATTGACTTGTTTCATAATTACGGTGTAGATGTTGTTTTTAAATCAATTAATAATTTAATTTGCGCTCAAAATATTAAACACAAAATCAACTTTCTGGAAAACATTATGTTATCTAAAAAATTAATTGTTTAGATTGTAATGCAACATATATCGGACAAACGAAGAGAACTTTAAAAACTAGCATAAAAGAACGTGAAACAACATCAAATTATGCATACACAAGAACACAGTTGTGTACAAACACATACATATTAAGAATCATAATTTCGATTGGCAAAATGTGGAAATTTTAGATGGAGAAAATAATTACGCATTGAGAATTGAGTGAAATGTTGAATATCTGGCGCAACCCTCATGCAGTCGATATAAAAAATGATGCTAGTAATATGGTTGCACTTTTTATTATTCGTTTCCATTGTTAAAATTTAACTGCCGAAAGAACTCTTTGTTACCACATCATTTCGGCCGTAACCGTCACAGAAGATGGTCAGCGACACTAAATTCTTCAATACACTTAATAATCTTTTCCCCTGAGATAATCAAGAAGTAATTTACATGAATTGCTAATTTTGTATGTTTTGGGCCATGTTTTTATATTTTATAAAAATATGGTACATAGAACTTTTATTTTATTTATTGTAATATTGTGCCTTATGCCTGAGGAAGTCTCAAAAGGGAGACGAAACGCCGTATTTATATTAATTAACTAGTTATAAATTTATATTCTGACTTATTGGCCGCCTTTTTATTTATTCTTGGTTAGTTGTTCTATTCCCCCATCTGATTTTTAGCATATTTCTATAGCATCACCTTGTAAAAACTTCTATTCTTTTCCTTTTTGCATCTCATACCGTCCATGTTTCTCATAGATATTACGCCACACTGTATTAGGTTAATAACTTTTTTTTCCACTTTTATAAATAATTTAGATATAGATTACATTTTTCACGTATGAAACACAAAATTATTTTTCCTTTTAATAGATCGAAAAATCAAATAAAACAGCTTGTAAAATATTGAATTATTTTAAGAGAATAAAATAAAATCGAAATATGTTGTCTACTTCACCGAAGTTGAATTAATTTCATTACACGCCTACATCGATATTGTAAAGAATTATTTTGGAATTCTAATATGTAAATTTATCACCCCAAATTCGGAATGTGCCACGCCAGATGACAGTCCGCAGCCGCCTCGGTAGGCCCAGGTCCTCAAGAGGGCTGTTGAGCCATTGGAAGAAGACGAATATGTAAATTATGTTCTTAGTTCACTTATCGATTAATGTAGAAGAGAATTATGCATTTAAGGAGTATACTATAGATGCATTCTTATTTCAACAGACGACTTGACGCCTTGATCAAAAAACACGAGTAATGTATTAACCCCATTCTGTTACTAAAACTGATGATAAATTTAAGATACTTGTTTATTATTAGACTTGAAAGCGACTTAGAAGTTTACATAAAACTAAACGTCGAGTAAGACTAAGCCAGGTAATATCTTGTCTATTATCCGCAACTTGTGAACAAAACTTCAGTGCATTCATTAAACAGTAGGAAGCAAATACCCGACAGAGGCTTAATTTAGGGGACGCCATTTAATTAAGAACGAACGCACACTAGGAAAATGTTATTCTACCTAACTTAACAGATCACGCCCAAGTTCCGACCAAGAGATGAGTCAGTCTAGGCATATTAAATCTTTGATGCAGTTAGGGCTTCTATTGAAAATTTGCTCCCTTTAGAATGCGTCACTAAATACTGGCATATTGTCTAGAAAATATATTTCGCGATTTTTTGATAAATTAAAGACATAAATAGTAATGCATTTCAGTTTACTTTTCATCAGCAAATTTAATTTACTTTCAGGAAAATATTTTCGAAATTTCTTCAGGAAAAACTATTTAAAAGTGATAATATACAACTTTAACCAGGTTTCATTTCTATCCCAGCCATTTACATGCCATAAATATTAGCCCAATTTATAGAAATATAACACGTTTCCTTCCTTCGAAACTCACCAAGCGTACAAGTCTATATATATTATAACAAAATTTAATGAATTTAATATTTATTCACAGCCACATTGGATGCCAAAATATATAACAAAACTTCTTGCACATGTCAACGCAACAACAACAACAACTGCTCTCACTCACTTTTAAGAGAAAGTAAGCGGACAGCGAGGGCGCAGACCAGCTACTTCGCCTAGTCGGTATTGCAATAATAATGATATTGTGGTTACCTTCGAAGGGAAACAATTCAAAATGAGAGTATGCCATGAGAAAACAGATATCATAACGAACACAACGGTCCTCAAAGAAAACGGAACTGTATTATAAAAGATTTAAATTTACACTTGTTTAAATGTCTCGTTATCAATGAGAAAGAAAGGAAATAATTAAATTTAAATTCTCGTTAAGAAATTGACTCATAAATAGTTGGTACAGAGAAACTGATAATACGTCTTGTTTGGCGATGAGGCGATCAGCTGTTTGCCTCCGCGTGGGGTCGTGGCTACGAAGCTGGCAAGTAGGCCACTCACTGGTGGGTCACGTGACAGTCAACGCTGTGTGGCGCAGGGCGACGGTCACAGGTGTCGGCAGGGGATCTACCTCCGTCATCGGCCTCTCAGTTCGCGACACTGGAATGCGTACGGCTTTCGAACAGCGGCGAGTAGGGGTGTCACGGGCAGGCAGAGCGGAGGATCAAGGTATCCCGTGGGTGGCGGCAACCCTCCACGTGTCGATCAGCTGGGGGTGGGCCAAGTCGATGTCCTCGGACATCCTCCACTCTGCGATACTGCGGCACATGCAGGGCTTCAGCTGTAGCCACTCGCGGCGCGTCTGCCCCAGATCTCGATCGCTTCTCCTTCAGTTCAGGTCTCAATCGCTTCTTTCGTCCTGGGCACGTCCGCAACTCTCAAAGTCTCGACCGTAACTGTCTGTTAGTCTCGTATCCTCTGGGCTCGTCCTGGGGCACATGCTCAAATCCCGCGAGCACGGGCCAATGAAACTCGTCTTCCGGTCCAGCCAATTCAAGAATGATCTGGCATTCTGGAAACATAAAGTCCGCGTGCTTCAAAGACATGTTCCACAGCGAAGCCCGCTCAAATTCGCGCCACGTGACCAAATATGGACATGCCTCAGTCCTCGTGACTGAATAGTCAACTGCCACCAGTTCTACTGCGCAGCACAATTTCACAACAATAACACAAAATGTAAACAATTAAGAAATTAAATGACTTACTGCTTGTAACGTCGCACAATATATGATAAATTATGCAATAAAATAGCGTAATACATTTGGTACTGACGTATATTATTTATTTATTAGAGCATAATTAAATTTCAATAAATAACACAATTTGGTCCGAAATCACTAAAACTGTATGGTTTTCACGCATAAAGCATCAGAAGTTGAACATTTCACAACGTTTAGTTTTAAATTTACAAATTTAACCATTTACATCGGAGAAATTTAGGACTCAAGTTTTCTTAATATCTTAAACGAAAATATTTCGTATTAGTAACTTTTATATTATACATTAAAAATATTTACTCAACTTCCGACTAACGCTTTTCTTCAACAATGACAACAACAACAAATACTCTTCCTCAGTTACACATACATGTAGACGGTACGTGTTGTTGTGGTTTTCAGTCCTAAGACTGGTTTGAATCAACCCCCCCTGCTAACCTATTTTGCGCAAGCCTCTTTATTTCCTTATAAATACCACAACCTATAACCTCCCTAATATGCTAAGCTTATTCCATCCTTGGCCTCCCTCCTCTGTTCTTACCCTACACACTTCCCTTTAATGCTAATTTTACAAGGCCCACATGTCTTAAAACGTGGCCTATTAATCCATCCCTTCTCTTAGTCAACTTAATCCATATTGTACACTTTTCCCCCGTTCTGTTTAGAACTTCCTCGTTAGTTACACTATCCACCCATCTGATTTTCAGCATTCGCCTGTAGCACTACATTTCAAAGACTTCCATTCTTTTCCTTTCCCTAACTCCTGTCGTCCACGTTTCGCATCCATATAACGCCACGCTCCATGCGAACATTTTTAACAACGATTTCTTAATATTCACACTTATATTACCCGTAAATAAATCCCTCTTTTTCGCTAAAGCCTTCCTTTCCTGTGCTATCCGACTCTTTATGTCTACTATACGTCTACCATCCCTACTTCTTATGCTTCCTTAACTTCCGTCAAAATATCCCTTCCCAATCTAACACCCTTTATGATTCCACTGTTTCCCAAACTACACTCCATTACCTTGGTTTTCCCTCTATTAATCCTCATATTGAAATCCTTTCCCAGGACCACGTTAATTCCATTTATTATGGTTTCCAAGTCTTCTTCTGACTCCCCCAATACTTCAATATCCTCGGGGAAGCGTAAGGTTTTATTTTTTCTCCTTGCAGTATAATTACTTTTCCATATTCCATTTTAACCTTCTTCATTGCTTGTTCTATATATAAGTTAAACAGTATGGGCGACAGACTGCATTCTTGTCTTACTCCTTTCTTGAATACTGCTTTATTTTCTTGACCTTCTATTCTAATACTGCTGCCTGTCTTCTGCAGTGGTTAAGTATGAGCCTCCTTTCTCGATTTTATATTCCAGTGCTCTTCAAAATTCTTAATAGTGTGTTCCAGTCTATAATATCGAACGCATTTTCTAAATCTACAAATGCCATTAACGTAGGACAGTTTTTTCTTATCCTGTCTTCTAAAATTAGTCGCAAAGTCAATATTGGTTTTCTTTTTCCTGCATTATTCATAAAAACAAATTTATCTTCTCCTAACTCGCATTATATTTGACGTTCCGTTCTCCTGTATACTTTTTTCGCTAATATTTTCCATGCATGAGATACTAAACTAATTGTTCTGTACTGTTCGTATCTATAAGCCCCAGTTTTCTTCGGTATGGGCGTAATTATGTTTTTACTTAAATCTGGATTGCATTATATATATATATATATATATATATATGTGTGTGTGTGTGTGTGTGTGTGTTGTGTAACAAATACAAAAGCCAGCGGAGTCAGGTATTGCTTTGATATTTCTAGAAAATTTTATCTTTATAATTCATCATTTGGCGAATATTAATGGAATAACTTGGACCTCAGAACTTCTACTCACAATCATCGTCGTATATTATTCCATAATGCATTAGTATTATTATATGATTGTATATAGTTTGTATGAACTATTTATGTAAATAAATATAAAGACGGCCAATAAGTCAGAAAATAATTTTATTACTATTTAATTAATCCTAATACGACGTTTCGTCTCCTTTTTTAGACTTTATCGGGTATAAAATTTCCAAATCATGATCACGCAATGTCTCCCTGGGCCAATATGAATATTGAATAACATGAGTGTACTTTGGTATCGTGACTTATTGGCGTCTTTTTATTTATATTTTAGAATGTGGAAGAAATTACTAATTTGTGGGACAAAGGGTTAGAAAATAAATTTATATTTTTTTAAGTTATACAGTAAAATCAAATTAAAAAGCAATTAAAAACGGGTCATAACAAGAAATAATAGGGTCGAGGAATAATTTTTAAATAGTGGCCATGGTTTTAATTTAAAAAATGCAATTTTTTTGATACACTTCCTTATTCGTTGAGTACTTCATAATAGCGTCCGTACTGCTTATTACGTTTCATAGTTGTCAGCACAGAGAGTCGCTGAGGCTCAGATCGCTGCTACTATTATAACAAAGGAAAAGCTTGTGCGGAAAATCGGTTCGTCGGCATCTGCATGGCTCTCCAATACGCCCTCTGTTCACAAAAATTTTTTTGGGAATGGATTTCATTCGAAAAGACCTCTCATGTATTGGTAATGGAGCCGTGAGCATGTTTAATCCCAATACAGTATTATTATTTTGCCTCCAGAATGCTGTCAACTAGAGTTATGCAGGTCTCTAGCTGCTAGACATTAAATATCTGAAATGTTCAAAATATAAAGGTTAGATAGCATCTTTTAAAAGTAATATTTTATTTCGTAAGATGTGTTCTGACTAAAGGTACAATTAGAATAATTCAGCAATCTGCAAATAGAATCAACGTACATCCTAAGGTCCTGTGTAAACATGTTTGTCTAAAGAGAGAGGTTGTAAACACATAATTCAGAATTCAGTGCCTATTCTTGGAAATTAATCTAGAGTGATTTACGGCCTCATTAAGGTTTATCTTATGCGTTTAATTAGCTAATTGTGTTTGACGCCATGTAATACGTCAATAACTTGGCCAGAATTTCTTCAGGAACGTATAAAATATACGAGTATGAGTTTTTTTTACTGCAGCAGTGATATATAAATTTATTGTTATTAAAACATTTTCTATAACAATTTCGCATTAGAACCTGGGAAATAATTTTTTTAAGGAATTTTCATAGTTTTCACTTGAATTTATACTATGTATAACTTATTTATTGTATATGGAATACGATAAGCAGATTAGGGAGGACGTGGGATGTGGTAGTTACGTGGAAATTAAAAGTGTTGCTTAAGAAAGGTTAGCAGGGAGGGTTGCATCAGACTTGTCTTAAAACTGAATACCACAAGAACAAACTCCCTATTTTTTATCATCTGTGGTTTTGAAACTTTCTAAATTCTGAGACTGATGATATGACATTTACAAAATGAAATTAGAATATTATCTGGCACATTGTGTCTGGCCATTCAAATCAGAAACAATTAATTGATTTATTATTGAATAATATAGAATGTCTGACTCATATGGCCGGTGCAAGATGCACCCCAGGCTACACCACATTATTTAAGACCTGCAGCTTCAGGTCGAAGTAGAGATTATTAAAAGTCCACTACAGCACTGGTGCAAACTTCTGAAGATGGATTTGAGTCGTTACCCTTTTGAAAGACTCAAGCAAGCTCTTGAGTATCAGCTCTCCAGATTCGCCACACTACAAACTACAAATACAGTTGGGCAAAGCATTTACTACTTACAGTAGCGGATATTGTCTAAGGCTGTCGTTGGAATCACCAGAACTACGATATGATTAAAGCAGCCATTCCAATGATTGATGGAGTGCAGAAAATAGGCAGTATCGAAAGTGACACTAATATAGCTGATGTATCCAGTTACGACAATAGTAATATCTGATGCCAGCTATTTCCTTGCCTCAAATCAAGTTGATAGTACTCGCCGGAACCCTAAAATTGAACCAAAGTTAAAACAAAATATTTTATCAAATTAATAAAACAAAAATATGTACACTAAATAATCTGAGGAAATATGAAACATTTCAACATATTTTAATAGAATATCATCTCTATAACACGTTGAGAGTGAAATATTATGTCAAATTGAACCGCAAGCGTAGCGATAAAGTCAACACGCTTTAGTTGTACTACAACATTACTGGTATGTTAAAACTTCGAGGGTTTACATTGGGTGATTAAAACAGCTTCTTAAAAGACTTGAATTAAATTATTGTTAAAAAGTTACCTAAAATATTTATAAAACTAAAATCCTTCAGTGCGTACGTATGTCACAGCTATAGGCGTCCAAACTACCGGTCAGAATTTGATCAAATTTAGCACACGTGTTCTTCAGGGCCCGAATATGCCCATGATCTTTAAATATACTAAAGCTACATTTATATAAAAAAGTGAAAATTTCAACAAACCTCCGTTTTTTACTTTTTTTTGGTAAGCAAAGTCCGTACTCAACTTAAATAAGCGGCCTTTATTTCCAAGGCGGGCCAACTCCCCTGCCCTGAGATACAACACTTTAGGCCCCTGTAATCTACAAATGAGTATTTTAGAAACATTCTCGGGACATAAGGTCGATTGTAAATTCGATTCTCTACAATATTGCTCATATGACTTTTTCTTCTTAGAATCCTGGAAATGGTTCAAACTGACACGTCTCTGTAAAAGAAAACGACCATTTTAACGATTTTTAGCCATTTACGCAAGATAGTATTGAATATACATTTGATTAAATAACATAAATAGATTTAGGCTGTTGGAAAACACAAAACACGAGTGTTCAGACGCCCCTCTAGCTAAAGGTGATCTGTCTGGAGTAGAACTATGAATGTAGTGCACCCTAAATTAATAAACGTACCTTTAATTAAATTCCTTCACGTGAACCCGAGATACGCCGGGTACTTAAACTACTATATAGTAAAATTTATCGTGCGTGAGTTATTTTAATATTGTTACTGTTCAATTATTACTAGGAAAGTAGGCTCAATGATATTGTGGTTGAACTATTTTAATAATCTTTAAATTTTACCAGATAAATGGGCTGAAAAAATTCTGTAAATGTACGTGATCTGTATGTAAGTTAACTTGTGAATTCCATATTTATCGTTTGTAATGAGTTATTCAATTAATAAAAATAAAAATTGCAGATGCGATTGCTGACTTTGGTTTGGAATCGTTTTCTCTTCTTCCATATTCGCCAGGCTAATCTCCTTCAGATTAACATATTTCTCAGTCTCTTTCTAACAAATTTCAGAAACAAGTGTTTTATGAGGAATCGTCTCTTACCAACTAGCTTACAGATTTCTTCAACGCGAAACCACAACAATTTTACAGGAGAGGCAAAGAACTACCAGAACTCTGGCGAGCGGTCATTGACAAAGATGGTGAACACTACACTGAGTGGCTGTGTGACTGATTTATTATTCGTGTATAAATAAAGGAATGTAATGTAATGAAGCGTCTCTTTTACTAATAGAGAAACACGGACGTATGCACGAACTCTATAATTAATATTATTACACTTAACGTTTGATTTATAGAATTTTTATCTTAATAGATAATTATTTTCCAATAATTTACTGACAAATGTAAGGTTAGAGATCGCGTTTACTGGTAGTAATTCATAATTTTAGCTATATTTAATTATTTATTGCGACTATAACGCGTATACCATCAAAGGAGTACCGAAAATCTGTTGTCGAAGTTTATTATGATGTAACTTTTACCTACCATTATTATCAGTAACGTTTTGGAAGTAAAACGTAATAAAAAAATTCTTTTAAGAATTTAAATATGAAATTATCTCGCAGTTTTAACTCCACTAGTATCAGATGTCTTATTTCTTTTTTATAACACTAATTTACATTGTCAAAATAAACTATGTTGAAAAATATGTATATTTGACATGTATTATTTAGATTTAATGTAGTGTAATCATATAAATTCTGGGGGAAATATATTTTATTTGTAGTTACTTGCGCTAGCCGTAGGATCGACTGGGTTAGAACGGGGAGAAATACCCAGCGTACATATGTAATGGTAAGGTGGAACACGACAAAGGGGCGAGAAGGGGTCAGTCGTGAAAGAGACTGGAAATCATGGATAAGTGGTGGAGTAGTTGTTTTAGTCTCCAGCACGCAAGAAGTCTGCAGGGTCCCAGGATGAAGGAAGTCGACGGATAATTGCCCCTTACCAGTCGGTCGGAGGATCGTGTGCCACAAGTTCCCGGAAAACAAAAAGCCATACCCTGTTTTGTGAAGTCTCTCGTATATTTTCTTTGGTTTAAAATAAATCGTTTTTGTTAATTAAAATCAATTCAATCGGAAGACATATTAACAACTGTTTAAAATTAATAAAATCCATTACAGTAGCATTAACTCAATTGGTCATTAGCATTTCAAATTAACATTGTTTCAATTAGTTTTAAACAAATAATTTTTTATTGTAAATGACTATACTATGACTATACTTCTTATCTTGCTATATCTGGGGCAGTCGAAGAGGATGTGCGGAATCGTTATAGCCTCCTTACATGAGGTGACCTGGAAATTAATAAAGAGTGAATGAGGTAGTTATGAAGTGTTCTGATCTGCGGTGCATCCAACTCCTTGTTTGTTCCTTGAGGTTTTAAGAAAACCACATCTATGTAGAAGCTCCTTATATTTTTCTATCCAATATAAAAATTGAGGGGTATTATTTTTCATATCATACGGCCCAGTGTTAATTGGCAGATCTTTAAACTTCCATAGGGATGAAATTTTTGAGGACTGATGGTTTTTTTCTTTTTTATTAACGACGACTGATAAAATCCAATTTAAAACAAACATCAGATAAAATAAATTTAATTTTCTCGAAGTGAAGTTTATTGTTTTTGAAAAAAAGAATGGCAGAGATATATTTGGGGATTGGTTCATCAAAAGGGCATAGAACGTCGTTTCCGTTTCACAGAAATATATATATATATATATATATATATATATATATATATATAAGTGTGTGTGTGTGTTTGAGTGTTTACTAGAATAAGTAATAATCTATTATTCCATATTTCATTATTTCTTAATTTACCCAGGATCAGAATTGGCTCAGAGAAACTAAAAGTGACCAACCTCAGTGTGCAAAATTAATGAATCTATGGAAATGAGTTGATGTAAACATGTAAGGAATTTTTATACTGAGGCATCACAATGAACAATGACACTCTCATCATATCTTACGTCTTGGCATTCAGCTGGACAGCGAAATAATTCCATACCCGTTGATTCGTAAGGTCTAGAAATGTGATAGTTATCGAGTACGTACTATCTTTCGGATAATTGAATTAAAAATAAATATTTATACGGGATACACGTAATATTGACATAAAAAGTTGTAGCATATTATTTTTTAAATTTTAGCTTAAAAGATGTAGGTAGGGATTTGGAAGCCATTTCTGTAGGATTTCATGTCACAGGAGCTTTGCGGCAACATGTCGCTTACGATGTGTACAAAGTTGCGACCAACCGAAATATTGGCTGTCCCTGGCCAAAGTGCTGGAGTGTGAATCTCGTAGGTGTTTGGAGTTGCGCTTTGCAGCAGGGTTTACTGCTTACGCATTCATGAGCTCGCACCTCGGAGGTTTTGTCGGCTTAGCTTTGCGCCCCGTAATCCCTTTGTCTCTGGCTGGGCCGAAGTCTCCTCCTGCGTCTGCCTGTCTCAACAACATTTTCTACTTGATTACGACTTTTACGACCTGACGTAACTGTGTTATTAATTCAGAATGTTACTTCAGACAAACAGCAAAATTGTAGCACAGGGCATGCTCATGAGTTTAAATGTTCCCATTTTCTTCTACGGGCTTTTATTATGTCACCTTTACCACTGGCTTCTGTGCTGCTATTTAACAGTAATTTTGTAACGCTTCACATACCCAAGTTCTTCTTGAACGCTGTTTCTGCCATTATCAAAATTGGTTTAAATAGTTAGTATTATCTATGAAAGTAAATAAAACATCAATATTCTCAAAACACACAAAAAATAGTCTAAAAGATATCAAATAGTTACTTCTCCATCAAAAACTTCGCATCGAAAGCTTAAAAATTTATATTTTTGTAATTTTAGTGTTAATAAAGAGTTTTCTATAGATATGTATAAATAACGTAATCAAATATTTTATTACAAATTTAAAAAGAAAATGTCAATACTTTACTGAGATTGTGTTTCATTTTTAAACTCCATTCGCTCCAAGGATATAAAAAATAACTTAATTTTAGAATTTAAATCCAAGGGAAAACAATGAAAATTCTCTTCCAACATTTACGGATTAAAATTTATGTTTTTTTAACTTTTTTTAGAGAAATTAGTTGATATGACTTCATATCTAACTCTATTGATTTTGATATATGGTCACTTTTCTTAATCTTCCGCATACATTTATAATTGTACATTACATACTTGAAAATATTTAGTTAATGTGTAAATAAATAATCGACTTTAATTTGTCATTTGTTGCATTAAGATATCTTTTATTGGGTTCTTGTAGCGCTGATTTTACACTGTAGCTTATGGAATGATGAGCCAGCTGGGGATCAAAAAACCATGGTCTGAGTCATGCTATTGGCAGTCTACCACCCACTGACGAGTTACTAATACAACAATGACAGAATAATAAATGGATGTAATTTATTTACATTATATCATTTTTTGATATAAATTTTAGAATATGTTGTTTAAGTTTCATTATTTTTGATTGGCAACATTTATTGTTTTCAATAATTATATTTCCAGCTAATTCACACTTTTTAGTTAAACTGTTAATGATTAAAATTTTAACTTCCTTGTTTTAAAGACTGTGAGGTTCAACCGTTCAAATTACATTGTTCCTGTACAGTGGCTGCTCCTAAGGCTTTAGCTTATGTGCTACATTACCCCTAACAATATGTTTTACGAATATAATTACGTAAGATATTAATATACTACTATTACTCTGTGGAAAATGACACGACTCGTAATATTCTATATTTCTAATTCGGTCAGCATAATATGTAATAATGTCTTATTTTTAAAAGCAGTAAAAATTAGACTCAAGTTGACACACATATGTAACACTAATCTATTTTTCCTTCGTACATAGAGGGTGTTTTCAGAAAGCACTCCCAACTTTGAAGTGACAGCTATGAAAAAGTAAGATAGAGGAAAGGGGACAGACAGGTCTGGAATTCATTATACACTGGTTTGCACATATATAGAGAGACGCTACAGTCACAGAATGTTGTCTTTTAAATAGTATATAAAAGTGTGCTTCGTGAACAGATGTCAAATCACATTACCATACACAACTTATACAGAATATGGGCACCGTTCATATCAGTATTGTGACCCGACCGACGGGTAAATTTCGGAGTCACTCGTTGCAATGTCTACTGAAACGGATTGAAATGCATCGCAGATAAATTGTTCAAGCTGTTCCTACGCTTGAGGATTCTTAAACTAAAGTGTCTTTCAAGAAGGTTCACAAGAATAAGTAACACTCAAATCATAACTTTTAACAAATTATTCCTCCTAACTAAAACTTAATTATACATATCCCACTCTACCTACCTATCAATAATCTTACCCCACATACCCTCTACACCCCTCCCAAAAACCAAATCTAATAAACTATATTACTATCCCCACACCAAACTCCCATTCAAAACAAATACCCCAAACCAAAACAATTCCATCTAACCACTAAAAATCATCCCCCCATTCCCCAACCAATAAAACATTCCCCTCACCTCCCCCATACCAAAATAATCTATCCCATTCAAATCCCCCCACCCACAACCACAACATCCCCCCAATCCCACAACTTCCCCCCCAACACACACACACCTCATCAAAACAACACCATCACCACATATCACATACCACAAATACTCCTATCATAAATATCACTCAATCCCCACCCCAAATTATAATCCCCATAAACCTTTCCTAAACTACTCAACACACACCTATATTATCAATCCCAACCCTAACCCTCTATGTCCATTCCCCCCTGGTATCATGTGTGTGTGTGTGTTATATCCACTCTCTTCCTATGTGACCAATCTCAGCCAGAGATAGATACCCAAAATTTTACTAATAACCCCCACAAAACCCTTCCATACATAACCCCCCAATAATCTAAACCACAACCTTCTTGTACAACAAACCAATCCATTACCACAAAACCCACAACTCCAATAACTACTACTTCAAACCCCACAACTTACTACAACATACAGTACACTCCCACACATCCCAACCTAATTACCCACTTCTTTATCATGTGTGTAGACCCATCATTCATCACAAAACAACAATCACCATAAAAAACCATATCCCCACCCACTATTACAATACAACCATATCAACAACAAACCAAATCCTTTATCATCACCTACCTTTCCACACACCCCCCACCTTCCCAATCCTCGCGCGCCACCCTCCCGCCCCCCTCACCTTCCCCCCCCATAATATTATCTCTTAATATCCTCCCTCCCGATACCACACTCACATATAACACCACGCAGCGCAAGAACCCCTGTCAACTATCCAGATGTGTGTTACACATTCCTCTTTCAACGTTGTGTTCAGTGTGGTTTCACTTCTCGCTCTCTCGCTCTCTCACTCTACTTGTGTGTGTGTGTCCCCCCCCCGCCTACGTAACATATATGAAGTTACTATATGCTAGTATGATAGTCTGCTCCCCCGCGCTCACAGTCACAGCCCTCTCACCACCACACCCCCGCCACCGCCTCCCCATTGTGTGCCCCCCCCACTCGCACACTCGTTCTCGCAGATGACATGATGTGTCGCACGTACTGCTGCTGTATTAGTACCATACCTAAGTGAGTTCCGTACACGAGTGTCCATTGAGTTGCTCATCTATCAACACTTATCGTACTGTATATTGCTTCGCTCTCTTAGATCTGTGTCGAATCAGTCGAATGACTTTTCTGTCATTTGAAGCTATGAAGTCTGTGTGATACAGTCACAGATAATGAGATTAGTAGCTATGATCAAGATTGGAGTAAGTGTGGGTTATGATCAAGGCCTCAGACAGAGTCATTCCACTCCCTGCTAAAGAACGGTGAATCGAACATTACTTAACGTGTTTGGAATAGCAATTTTGAATATGATGTGTGTTGAAATGAGATGATAGTCTCTAGTATGAGTGTTACTAAGAACTGAGGTACTACAGATAAGTATCGAATACCTGTGGGATATATCAGAATAGTCTGAGGAGCAAGTGTATATTATGTTCGCATGTAATAATGTAGTGATGAGTAGTAAGAACTATAGTCTGAGATAACTGTATCGATATTGAGATGAGTGTTTTCTAATGTACGACATTGTTGTGGATCATCTCATAGCTAAGCAGAATATACTCCTGTCTTTCACTCGCGTGGCTATACTCTAGTGTTAGTTATGTGGTCGCGTGTGTGTGTGGAAGAGTGAGCGCTATCTATGTCAGAGTTTTCGTGTGCTCTACCACATGCTCGTAATAATAGTTTTTCTACGCTTGTATCGTCAAATCAGCTCCAAACCCGCTCCCATGGTAAAGAAAACGTGGATGGTTGGAACACGTGAGTTGTGTGATGGAGCCTGAGAAAAAACAAAATCGCTTAACTATTTATCTTTTAGTGATAAAATGACTTTGTGTTCACGTAGCATCGGTTCTTTGTGAAGTATGTTTTCCAAAGCCGGGCAGATCATAACGGAAAGAAATTAAGTTGGCTCAGATCCCAAAAACTGTCTCAAATTATTTACGTAAATGACATTATTAATTTTGTAAAATAGTCATAGTTTTTGTACATAAATGACGTTATAAATATTATATATTTTGTTTTATATTATTGTATATATTCTTACCCCCTCCCCATTCTTATTCAAGTTATTAATGATAAACCTTGATAAAAGAATCGGATGGGATTTGGAGAGCCGAAGAGTTGTTTAAAAGAAGTTACAAGTAGCAATGAGTAAATAGACTGAACGACTAAGCAAACAGAATAGATCAGCCCATCTCTAACAATTAATTTGATACAACTACCTTACACGTTTCAGCAATGAAAGAGATTGACTAATGAACTGTTCGTACTTCTGCGTACTATGTATAGCTTCATGTACTACCTATAAGCCAATATTGGAATTATTTTGGCAAAACTAATGTATAATACATCACATAAACGTGTTTCATCCGTCTTTGTCTCACTATTTTTCGGTTATGTTATTTAGAATTTTTTGGGCCCTCTCTTAAACAAAATACATTTGAAATCAATTTAAATTGAGAATTTAGGCATACATAATGACAGTATTGTATGGAGGATCCTGGGATCGTTATCACATTATAATGAAAGTAATGAAAATTCCACTCCTTAAATATTTTGCTTTTATTTAACTAAACCTTCTATTGTAATTTCTATTAATGAACAGATACAATTTATTTCCTGTTCTTTCCATTTCCAAAACAATTCTAATTTCTCGTCGCCTTTAAAGAACTTTTATAACTTCTCGTCTCCACTATAGATACAAGCCGTTACAAACTTTTGTTTTTCCTCTCAATTCTCACCGCGTAGTTTTTAGTTCAGACTCCCGTCATCATATGCAACGATCGCTTTTGAAAATATTCGGCTCTTAGGCCATTTTGTTTGCTCAAAAGCTGCTATGTTTTTATCAAAGTGGTGTTCACGACATCTTTTGTGGGTCTACATGAGGAATGCTTTACTAGAAAACTACTTCGGTGCCGAATGGCAACTGTTCGCCTTCGCCCCATCCAGATTACTTCACCAGTATGAAAATAAAGTCATATTTTAAAAGGACATTTCCTCATCACATTTCACGCATTTAATCTAATTACTGCATTACTTTAAATTGAAGAGTAATACATATAACACTGCGCTACCGAGCAGAACGATGTGAAGTACTGTTCTGTCACAAGGAAGTGGGCCCAGTTCATTGTATATTTGACGTGTTCATTACTACGTAGCCTGACGACGCCAATTTCAATTTAAGCGAAGACAAATGAACACCAACACAGTCAATTTGTTAGACAAAAATTATAATATTCTTCACAATAGACATAGAAATCTTTTCTCACACATCTTTGTGTAGGCTTTTCAAGTCAAGTAAAAAGAAGAAACTTCATCAAATTTTCTTCAAATATTTAAATGTTTTTATCATATGTAATCTAACACACCACACAGATATTGTACGAAGATTATAGCCCCAAAATCTACAGATTTGGCGTCTTTGACTAGATATAACTAAATTAATTTGTATCCCTTTTACCTGAAAAAGTCCCAACATTGTTGACGAATAGTTGTAACGTATCTGTGCAATTGTATTCAATATTATAGTGGTTTTCAGAGTAATTGCTTGTATTTGTGGTTATTTTTAATTTTAAAATGTCAGACTTATTGAACGGCAACCATTCTCCTTCTTATCCAGATGGGTTATTAGTAGATTTTATTAATTTTTGCGTGACTATTTTGAGAACCTGAGGATTTTATGAATCAGAATAGGGTATATATTTATAAGGTAATCTCAACAGTTCATCTCTGTTGAGTATTTTCATAGGCAATTTAGAGCTTTTCCTGGTTTGATTAACTTACAAATTAATTAATATCTGCAAATATTATCGTAAAGATTCTTTTGGACGCGTTACAATAAATTGATTGTTTTTCAATATGATGAAAGTTATGAAGAAATGAGCTTCACTAGGTAAATCCGCAAAACAAATAAACTGGCATGTAGTTAAATGTTTCTATTGATTTAATAATATTTTAAAGTTAAATTAAGAACGAATTTAGAGCCAATTCTGATGAAATGTATAACATTTGTTGAAAAGTCCGTTGTGTTTGTGAATCATGGATTTTAAAAAAATAATTTTATTATTTATCAGCTAATTGGCTGACTCTGCCCGGGTTTTCTCAAATCCCAGTCTTATATCCTTGCAGGAATATATTCGACCCCACAGTCTCCATCACATTTTGGACATTTTATAATTAAAATTTTCTCCCCCCCCCTTCCGCGTTCACCTCAAAGGGACGCAACATTAGCTTATCAGCCATTCGGAGTGTTTCTGTTCATCTCAGCGATCCGACACATTATGAATTCGACACCCTTGAGTTATTTTTACGTATCAGCCTGTTGAATGGCTCAATGGACATACATGACTGTGTTATAGGTTATCAGTGGCACGTAGCGGAGAATCTTGTATGTAGAGCGTGTAGTGCGCCCCCATGGAACACGTGTTGGATTCGTGTCAGAGCCCATTACTGTTGACAGGAGAGACCCCAGAGCTTGCACGCTCCCTTGGGACGTGGACTCACAGTATCCAGTGTCACAGCGTCTCTGTCTCAAAGCTCACTCATCTCACTGACATTAAGGCAGAAATGTTATCATCAAAGACAAGGACGCTTTTTGTCAGAATTCCGCAAAACATAGGTCTATGGAAACAACCAGCAATCATTGATCCTGTACTATTCTGAAACAACAGGATTCAGCATCCTGATTTCTTCCATACTCTTCCATTAAATTAAACGTTCCTTTGGTGTTATAATCATCCAAGTCTGAATAGTCCGTAACTAAAACCCATAACAATTTCATTCTCAGGCACACTGATGAAGGTGTCCTGAAATTATTTTCCAATAAAGCAAACCGAATTTCGTATTGGAACAATAATATTAAATACTAGCTATGCCCGCGAATTCGTTCGTGCGTAAATAGTTATTTTTATTTTCCCCTAAAATCAAACAACAGGCACAGGATTTTGAAAAAGTTGAATTCATTGAATATATAAAAAATACGGTATCATTTATTTACAACTTTATAACTCGCAGTTGGTTTTGAATAGATCACTCTATCATACGTTTCTGAGCCAAAACCAATTTACGCGCATCCCCATTTTCAATTCCCTTCCTATGCTATTAAAGGGAAGTTGCCTGTTTCAGGATCACCCTCATGTAGCCTGTTAACCCCCAAAAAAAATACGTACACATCGTATCGACTATCCAAAAAAGTTTATTATTTCTCAGGGAGTTAGCTCTGTGCCAACAATAGGTTAGTTACGGCTCGAATCCTATTGCAATAATAGATGGCGTGAGAATATTCGTCCTCCCTCTCTCTCTCCCTCTCTCTCTCTCTCTCTCTCATAATGCCAAAAATTACACTTATAATAATATAGTCAGTGCGATGAATAGTATAGGTACGCCTAATGGTACTTATAACTCGCAGTTCGTTTACACGCCACCTTTCAAATGACACAATTCAATGGATTTATAAATGTTTACATTAATATTTTCTGAACTCCGATGGACAGTCGAAATTCCTGCTTAAATCTCTGAATTTTCATTAAAATCCATTGAGCCGTTTTGGAACCTATTCGAGACAAACATACGGACAGAGAGACAGACAGACACTTCAATTTTATTTATTGGTATAGATGTCAATAAAATTGCAGTCACTAGAAAAAATCTGGTGTGAGGAATGTCTGGTAAACTATAATAATTTGCTAAACTTTCGTTCTTTGATTTGCTAAACATGTTGATGTAAAACATATTTTAACCTGATATGTAATGACGTGGGCACTCATCGTGTTGATAAACCATTGTAAATTGACAAGGAAGCGAATAGTAGCATTGTCATCAAAATCAGTAATACTTTGATTCTTATGTCTCAGTACCAACAGTTTGAAAGCTTTCACGAATAAATTTTTATTTAAAGAAGCATTATAGTTTAGAACAGCATTAAACTAATTACATGTTAAGGAAAATTCAAATGAATTTTATAATAATTTCTCAGAGTTTTGTTGTGTACAGAACAGGAACATTTTAAATTTATTAATACAAGTTAATGTCGATTGATATACGAATTAAATCTTTATTCATAAGAGAATTTGTAGTCCTGTGTTACGGGATTGCATATTTTCTTTTCAAGGTATGAGAACTCGAACGATGGCTATCATAAAGACGGGATAATTTCGATTTGTGAGGAATGTTGAATTTAATATTTGGTTACTGTTAGTCGGGTGTTGCATTCTGTTCGTTGAACTCTGCAATAAGTGCATAAGAGATCGCTACTTCCTTAATTCCTATGAAAAGTCTGAAGTTAGAATACATTTTAAGTGTAAGGGAAAACATCCTATGGTAACAGGTTCCTACAGACCAATTTGTCTAATTGCTACACAAGCAAAGCTGCTTGAAAAAGTACTTCATGACAAACATGTAAGTAATAATTCTCTATCAAGTTTTAACGAATATGAATTTATGAAAGGTAGATGACGACGGTGGCAATTGACAGAGTGAATAGGGTGGATGCGGTATCCAAGAATTGACTAGAGCCCCCGGGCGCAGGTTAAAGGATCCTACCGGTGTTTTACCTAAAGAGATGCAGGGCAAACCCTAAAAAACCTGCATCAGGTAGGTCGGATTCTTGGGGTTTTGTCTAACACCCTTCCGAATGACGGGAGAGGAGTTTTCTGTGGGGTCGCAGCATTCACTTCTGCATGGATTTGAAGGCTGGTGGACAACCAATCCAATAGGATCAGCGGACAGCTGCCCAAAGTCTTCGACTCTTAACATCTAAAAACTGAAAAAAGTACCTCAGCCAGTGAGAAAATAGAATTAATACCGACCTTCTGTGGTCTGTGGCTGGCGTCACTGCCTCACAGCCCAGGGATCCGAGGTTTAAAACCTAGCATGGGCTAGAACGTTTGTGGCATCATATTCACGGAGACTGGGATTAAGACTGATGGAAAATCGATATGCTGACCACGTATCACTCCAAATTTAGAATGTGCCATGCCTGCAAGATGACAGTCCGCAGTCGACCCGGTAGACCAAGGCCCTCAATGGGCTGCGGAGCATAAGAAAATGTACCTTTACATTAAAAGCTTTAAAAAAATTTCAAAATGACTGCAGAAGCCACAAAATTTATTGTTTTTTGTTGAAAGTCAAAAACAGCATTCATGTTAGAATCGTGCTTGAAACGTTTCATCGAGAACCTGCATTAATTTTTCGTTTATCATATTTGTCTACCAATATTTCCGTTATTTTTCTTTGAAGTGTTTAGATCCTTAAATATGAAAAACATTAGGACCATAGTTTACTTCCACTTGCACAATAAAGCTTTTCATATACCTTTTTGGAAGTTTCAGACGACTCAAGAGCGAGTCCACCAGTTTAGTATCATTAGCGGTGCAATTTGAGAATTAGCTGTCCAGAATACTGCAATCAAAGTCCAATTTACCTGCGAATGTAATTTCAAATCAATCGAGCTCAATTATGAATATTCTAATGTGATATTCCTCCATTAAATCGACTATGATCTAAATGTGAGCATTGTCGATATACTAATGCCTTCAAAGCCGTTCCTTTCATCTCCGTATCCGTTGAGGTTGCAACTGGTTACTAATTTAATTAAATAAAACTCAAATGAAAACTAGTAAATTTATTTAATACCGGCTGATGACATAAATCATGCATTAATCTGTGTGAAAATAAGCACTTGAAAGGAGTCAGATTTTTGCTCGATAGCTGACTCTCTGGAATAATCTGAGTGCAGGTTGCAATGTATTGGAACCCTTTTTAAACGACGAATTAAGTTCTATTGTGTTCAAAACGTAAGATTTATTTTTATTCCTATTTCCACTAACTCATAATTGATTTCATTAAAGACCATGGAATAGAAAATAATTTATTTATTTTGAGCGTGCTCGTTGTCGCGACATTTCACGCCCTCCTCTCAGCACATCTCGTCGACGACTAACTATAACTTGCACTCTTGGCTTACGCCATATTGCCAAGAAATGCACATGGTACCGTCTAATCCAATCGAAACACGTTGCTTGTCTCTCGAAGTCGCCTCGAATCAGAGCAAGAAATCACGTAAACGCGGAGTGGTTACAAATTTCCCGCGTGCACCCGCGTCAGCATTGGCGTCATAACCCACTACAACGCTGCTGTCTGACGTCTGTAAAGCCGCCTGTTCCACCAATTAGCCGAGATTGTAACTTGCATATATGTATAATATATATAGGCTCTCCTTCGTGGCATTTGTAGATTTATAAAAAGCGTTTGATAATATTAATTGGAACAAACTATTAAAGATTTTGAAGATGACAGGATTAATATGTCAAGAAAGAAGCGTTATTCATAACTTCGACAGATGGCAGTCACCTGTAATTAAAATTGCTGGACAAGAAAATAAAACAGACATCAAGAAAGGAGAGGGACAAGGATGCAGTCTGTCATCCATATTGTTAAACTTATATATCAAACAGGTGATAAAGAATTATAAAAATGAATATGGAAACGAATTGAACAGCAAAGAGAAAAAATAAAAACCTAAGGTTTTCTCTTGATTTTTTAATATCAGGGAAGTCAGATGAAGACTTAAATATACATAATAAATTTTATGAACGTGATCCTGAAGGAAGGGTTCAATATGATTATTATAAGACGAAAAGTCAAAGTGATGGAGTGTAGTATGGGAAGTAGTCGAATAAGAAAAGATGATAATTGGGAAGGGATATTTTGAAGGCAATTATGTAATTATGCTACGTGAGAAGCATAATTACTAGGGATGGTAGAATTATAGAATGTATAAAGAGTAGGATAGCACTGGCAAGGAAGGTTTTCTCAAAAAAATTAAATTTTCTAACGGGTAATTTAAGTGCGAATAATAGGAAATCATTGCTAAAATGTTCGTATGGAGTGTGGCGTTATACTGGAGCGAAACGTGGAAAAGTGTTACGGAAAGAAAGAGAATAGAAGCTTTTGAAATGTTGTGATATAGGAGAATTCTGAAAATCAGATGAGTGAATAAAATCACTAACGAGAAAGTTCTAAACAGAATAGGGGAGGAGCAAACAATACGGAGAATGTTGACCAAGAGAAACGGTATATTAATAGGTCACGTTTTCAAGCTTGAGAGTCTTGTAAAATTAGCATTAGTGGGAAGTGTGTGTATTTAGTTAGAAGATGGAGGTCAAGGATGGAAAAGCTAAGCAGATTATGGAAGACGTGGGATGTGTTAGTTATGTATAAATGAAAAGACTTTAGTAGGAAAGGTTATCATGTTGCATAAGATTAAACTTGGATTGATTACCACAACAACTATATATGTATAAATATATAAGACATTTAATAAAATAAAATTTTATAAGAACAGGAAGAAACGTTTTGGTGTTTTTCTCTGAGAAGTACGCGCCTCTTGAGCACAGCAACGGAAATTGGACCATGATTCGGATCCTGTGGCAGGTGTGTTCACAGCATAGAAATTCAATTTTCGGAATAATGACATCGTAAACTGCAGCAGCAAAACGGCTTTTGCTAATGGAGCCACGGTCAGCTCCTCTTCGTTTCGCATCAGCCATAAACGACTGTTTACAAAATGCTCGTTGTTCAGAAGACATGAAATTTGAGGACACGAATTTAGAAAAGTATAATATACGCAATCGATAAATGCCATCAACTGGTATACTAACTCCGTTACGAGTTGCCTCAGTGTGTAACACTCATATTAGCCATTTTGAACTCCAAACTGAAGTATTGAAATAATAATGTGTTGGGGAAGTCGCAGCGCAACGGGATAGTTGTTTTATTGTTTAACGATTTTGGTAATATTATGGAAAAAGAAATGTAACTTAATAAAAGTATTACTTACCTAATCGAATGTCAATATAACTTAAAGCAACGAATATATATTTTAGATGAAGTTTAAGTAGAAACGTACAAATTTCCTGTTGTTCCCTCGTATTTTTCCCCTTTCCGCGGGGTCACAACGGGATAGGATGTTTTGTGTAAACAAATAGTGCAATAAAATTTAATGTAATTAAAAAAATCTTAACAACTTCTGTTATGAGAATTCGCTAAATAAGAAAATATGAATAGTTTTTGTATTAAAATCTGACCGTACCAACCCTAACGAACCTTGCATCATTTCCTTTTGAATGACGGTCATCCAGCTTGTGTTTACATAAAGTCCCTCACTAACAAAAAATTAAAGTTTGAACTAAATAAGGAACAAAACTACCAACGAAACGTTTATATATTCTAGTCGTTAATGGTCTATAGAATTTTTATTATAATTAATATTTTATAAGTCTGTTATAGTGATGATTCTTTTAGAAGCATTATTTAACGGAAGTGTTAACACTAATTATCCATTTTAGTCTTTACTTGCATCACTTTGAGAAACTAAATAATTATAAAATCGTTCCATCATAGTTATTTTTAACGAGACCAATTAGCATACGACTGGGAACTGATATTTTACTTATAGATCGGCAGGCAGCTCTCTGAGAGAAATAATAATTACGGCGCACTCTAAACCTTCCAATCTCCATTAACTTGTTTTTGTGAGACCTTCCCAGAAAGCCTGCTGACGTGAGCCAAGTTGTCTCGCAGAATTTTATTACACTGAAAAATGTCAGTCTTGTAACAAGAATAATTTTCATTTCAAAAACTGTTGCGCTTATCACGATTACATATACTGAAGATTGACTATAGTTGGATAAAAATATGGATTATTGTGTATAAGCCTTCACTGTTTCGATTAATCCATTCGTTTTAATTTATCAATATTTTACTAAAACTCATAATTAAAATTAATTAAATAGAATTATAAATCAATATAATTTAATATAATAAAAAATTCAATCGTAATTACAGACCGTAAACAATATCGTTATATTGGCAAAACAAACCGATTTCAGTCAACTGAAATTAATAAACATTCAGCAAATTTAAATTCTCTGACTTATAAACATTCTCGTTTCACAGTGACCGGAACTTAATTAATCTATAATTTCGATAATACTGTTATTTAGATAAGGAAATAAATTATAGAAAAGGTTAATATCTGAAATGTTTTAAATAAAATTTTATAAATTTTCTGTAAATATAACACAATACATTTCACTGTTAAATTCTATGTATGATGGTTTGTTAAATATTCTATCTTACATCTTTGTGTTTATATTTTTTGTTGTGAACTATCTTTGTTCATATTATTTCAGTTTGTTTTAAATATTGTCAATAATCACAAGGGATGGTCGAAACGTCGATTCTTTCAAATTCTATTGTAATTGCCTGTTATATGGGTAGTTAATTCTTTTGTTTTTACATAGCGTTATATGACAGGAAAGTCGAATCTAAACAAGTATTTCAATTTTGCTAATATTTTATGGTCTATTATGGTCGGTTTCCTTTCATCTTTTTGTTATTTTTTATTTTTGGGTTAACAGGCTACATGAGGGTGATCCTGAAACAGACAACTCCCCATTAATAGCATTGGAAGGAAATTGAAAAGGGGGGATGCAGAAGGTAGAGCAAGGTAGCCAAGGGTCGACTAGGGCCCACGGGCTGTGGTTTAAGGATCCTACCCGGTGTTTCACCTAAAGAGATGCAGGGATAATCCTAGAAAACCTGTATCAGATAGGTCGGGCATAGGGTACTATTATCACACCATTCCGAATGACGGGAGACGAGTTTGCTGTGGGGTCGCAGCATTCCCTTCTCCATGTCTTCAGCTTCAGGGGGCAGTTGGCCGACTGATTCAATGGGTTCAGCGGACAACTCTTACTATATTCCCAAGGTCTTTGACTTCAATACATATACCTCCTGAAATACGTGAAGGTTTCTCGGCATGTGAGAACTTTTATAAAATCCCCAGGGAGAGTACGAGGCATTCCCGACGTAGTCAGGTGAGTCCCGCAGTCACTCTGGGGGAAATGCATGCGAGAAAAACTCTCACAGGCACCTTCCCTTATGTCAACATTTAATATAAATAGAATAAAAATTAACCAGCGGCCTGAGAATTATAGATTTATGGGTTATATCAAAACCGTAGTAGCGTATTGTAACGAAACATATCGGAAAAATCTTATCCTAGTGGATATATTTCGTTTAATATAACCGTACTTTCACAAAACTGCACGACGTTTGGGCAGCTATGAAATTGTAAAAACAATATGAAGACTGGACAGAAATGTAAACTATTTTAAGCGAGTTATAACAGGAGTCATGGAATGAGGTCCATCAACAGATAAATTTTTATACCTGAAGAAGTCTGAAATGAAAGACCAATGTATACTTTATTTAAGTAAAATAAAAACAAAAATGCTGTTATAACTCATTAAATATTTATTTAAATGTCAGGAAAACTAATTATTTACAATCTCTATAACTCCGTACTCACATTAGGTTTGTCGCTATTAGCTAAACGTTTTATTGATATTATTTAACCAACAGCTTCATTTATCAACCCTACATAAAAATAAATTTAGTTTGTTTCAATAAATTTAATACATTTTCATCGCTTGGATAGAACTATAATTGTGTTTGATCTCAAAACAACATACTTAATTTATTAAGACTCAATATTTAGAAAAAATACAATTGTGCAGAAATAGTTCTCGGGTTTCCACTCGTGCATTGGTGCGGTGAAAACGCGACGTTTCGGCGGCCAAATGCTCTGTCGTCATCGTCAGGCTTCATCGCACCTGCACACGAATGGAAACCCGAGAACTATTTCTGCAGCAACTACACCGAGAAAGTCTCAGCTCACTAATTACATTTGTGTTCGCGACTTCTACATATTTCAATGAAATGATTTTGTTTCCTGTAACAGAATAATTTAATCATTTAAGTCATTTATATCAGAATATAAATGACTTAAATGAATTAAATTATTCTTAAGTTACAGTTAAACCAATTCATTTGTATTTGACAATTATTTCCGACTAGTTAACATATTTTATTTTGGTAACATATTTGTTCGCTTCGAAATAAAATTCACATAAATTATAAAACAAATTCATTAACGCGCTTTAGCTATGATCAGGGGAGAGATTAATTTGATGCGCTTTAAAAAAATCATTTGAAGCTATGAGTGAAACAAATTTACATTATACCAATGAGTTATTTATTACTTTAAACGCTAATTGTTGCTTTTCAGTGACATTTTATAGCCCGACCGCAATTGGGAGATTGATGAATAATATTCTAACAAGAGCATACTGTCAAGCAGGGGGTTAATATATGGCTTGTACCTAATTTCATATTGGGAAATTTTATCGTTAGTAATAATAATATATTTATATATATATATAGATGAACCATCTATCCACAGAACATAATAAGTTAACTAAAATTCCAAATAAAACACAAAAATATATAAATTATAGCGGCTGTAGTTATTTTCTAGGATATAAAGCTATATAAATAAAAGGCAAAGTATTCTTTCTTTTAGCTTACGTAACGGTAATCCGCTTTGGTAGCTCTCTCCTATAATAGGATAGGAAGAAAGCAGGTGGAATGTGGAATGTAGAGAAAGTTAGCCAAGGTTGACTGTTCCTACCCGTGATCCACATAAATGTGATCCAGGGGTAAACTTTATAGTAACCTGCACCAGTTTGGTAGTGCAATTGGCATTACTCCCACTCCATTATATCAGAATATAAATGACTTAAATGAATTAAATTATTCTAAAGTTACAGTTAAACCAGGGGACGACTCAAGCTTTTGTTGTAGGGAAGACTCCATGCCTGGACCAGATTTTTGGAGGCAGCTGGCCGACTGGCCCAATGGCAGCAGCGAACAACTCTTACCGTATGACTAACGTATAAAGATAAATGGAAATGGGAGGTTAATTAATTTATAATATATGCCCCACGTTGGTGGAAGCCAATTGTAAGGATAATAGTTTTTAACTTACTTATTATAATATTTAATATTATCCTCCACAGTTGGATTAATTTATAAGTCATTACGACATAAATTTTATGAAAGGTTCGAATGAGAAAAGAAAAGATTTGATTTATAATTCTGAATTTAATAACAATAAAATTTAAACATGAGAAGTGAATTAAATTGTACACAAATGAATTATTTTTAGCTATAATAAGGCTCACCTGTGGGGTGAACGAAAAGAAGAAACGTAGTTTATGTTAGTAGGTCTGGCAATGTGAACTCTATCAAACGTAAGTTAACGATACCCGCAAAAATTGCATCTGCATTCTAGTGACGTTTTGGTCCTGTTGCTTACTTGGAGGCCCCTGAAGTCGACCTTCGCTGGCTGCATCGGGGTTGATCTCGCTGTACCCTGACGGCTTGGGCCCAAATGGCGGAGACTCCTAATAAGAGACTTCTCAAGAGCGGCTCTCAATTTTCTATTTTCTTGCTGACGACTCTCAAATTTTTAAATTGATTTTAAATCATTTCTTGCCTGTGGTTCACCATTTTCTGTCTCTCCGCCTTAAAATCAGCTCACACGTAACCTGGGTAGGAATGCTAAGCCTGCCTACTTAATTCCAGCAGCATATTTCCAATGGCTTGAATTTCAACAATTGTAACCAATTGGAAATTTTTTTGTTTAAGGGCGTGTAAACGTACATGTTTTCTATTAGTTCCGAGCCGTTTGGCAATTCCCAATTTTTTCAGGGCAAAATTCCGACACCCAAAACCTGTATCAATTAGGGATGGATGACACTTTTGTTCGTGAAAGAGTCCTTTATTCTATTATGCCAAAAAGGGTTCGTTTTTCTTTGTACAAAGGAATTTTGGAGAAAGGGTATATGAGCTGACCCACGCTCACAAAAAACTGCTTCGCAGTACTTAAGACTTCTACTCGCGTTCTTTTACTACCTTACAGACGTATTTTTTACGCCTGAAACTAAGTACTTCTTTTTTGTGGTGGACTTCGTTTAAAATACTAGGTCAAGCTTGCTTGATATAAGTTCGTCCATTCAGGCCAGAAAGATACTTCGTGAAAGACATGTAGAACTTTCAACAGGATACATTATACCCTACCGTAGCCTGTCAAACGAGATTATTAAATTGCTGTTAAGCGTGACTCAATACTTAAATTTAGTTAATAAATCTTTTATTATAAGCTGCACGCAGATTGATGAGGCTCGTTGCATAAATACTAGGCCCGCACAGAGCCAGTTGTATATATATATATATATATATATATATATATATATTATTTGACGATAATCAGATCGAAGAGATGGTTCATATATTGTATCGTTATAAATATAATTGACTTTTTCTGTGTATTTTACAGTATGTTTGTTTTCATTTAAGGTTGACTAGATTAAGTTACTGCGTCATCGCTGTGGTTATAATCTCACAAATGTGTCCTCTCGCTGATGGTTTAACTTCCTGTTGACAAAGATAATATTGTTGAATTACGTACTGTAGCAGGATAATATAAATGTATACTTCGACAACGCCGGACACCCAGATAGTATTTAATAAATAATTACACAGTATTAGATTAATAATAATCATTACGAATATACTTTTTCTTTGAGTTTTATATTGAAGCAGCTATTTCATATATATATATATACCTTCTCCAATAAAAAAATAAGTAGTTTACACAGAAGAAGTCGAGGTATGTAGTTGGTAATGCAAATCGCTTCTGTAACCTTCGGTAGAGCGTGGAACAAGTTCTGGAGCAGGCTTAGCTGTAGGGCGAATGCGAGCTGTGATCAACAAAATATAGCCAGTGGCTCTAATAAACCATTGATTAACTTAACAACCCTTCCTATACCAATTAGAAAGGAAAGGCCACAACGTGGATGACCATCAGTTATCCTGATTCAAAATTAAAGTTAAATAACGTGCGTGTAACATTTTAACAACCTATTAATTAACCTTTAGATTTGGGTGATGTAAAGGGGTCATATGATAAAAAATTAAAATTGAAAGGAAAATAATCAATTCAATTTTATAAATTAGACATGTAACATAGACATGTATTATCACTTAAATTAATATTGCAATTTCCTCTTATCCTATTTTATAAGTTACACTACTGACGTCCGTGGTGACAACGCATCATTTTAATTTATAAAATCTGGGTGGCAGGCGTTGCCCGGCTATATTTTTAATTGCCCAGTAAAAGAATAAATTCGATGCTAATCTCTTTTTCTAGACGCGATTTAACTGGCTTCGAGACAAACAACTTTCTTGGACAATTAACCTCAACCTATGCTGATTGGTGGTAAGCTTAAAATTAACGGGAATGTTGATGAAAGGTACCTAAATCGAGTCTCTCCTGGAATGTCAAATAAGCACAGTGCCTTAAAAGAATTTAAAAACCCTGGTGTTTTTAGAGATTTAAAAATACCATGGTGATTTTATAGTTCTTTAGCTTCAGGTAAGTAAAAATCTCCCAAAATCTATCCGTCCAATGAAATTACCGAAGTGCTCAGTGTTCTGATTGGTCGAACTATTCACCGCCGCTCTTTCTGTCTTGATGTTTATGTATGTATTTATTAAATCTACAAATGGGCAGATGCCCGGTGGCAGATAATTAGAAATTAAACAATAATTAATAAACTGGTCGTAAGGTACACATATAGTTTAATGTATAATTATATTCAATATAAATAAATAAGTGTGGAATCATATTATTAAAAATGAATTATTAAAAAAAATAATATTGTTTTCCCTGAAAAAAAACTGGAAATATAATTCACTGTAGTATATTTTTAGAGATTTCGCAGCACTGATCACTTCACTACACTAAACTTAGATTGAGTCGAAATTTTCTTTCTGTTAGAGGAAGTTCCCCAAACACTCCTGCAGGCAGATTGTTCCAGTCATTAATTGTCCTATTTAGGAATGAGTATTTTCCAACGTCTGTTTTTTGGTTCCTTGCTTGTAATTTAAACAGGTGATCACCCCTCCCCTCCCGTTCCGAGTCGATTCTTTCATTCTATCTCGGATTCCCTGCCAAGGTTTTTGACCTGCAAAAGCTCTGTAGAAAATGTGTAGCCTAGCTCTTTCTCTTCTTGTCTGTAGCGTATCCCAACCTAGTCGCTTTACCTTTTCGTTCGCATTCCCAGATCCTATTTGTACGAATTTTGCGGCCCTTCTTTGCACCCTTTGTAAGGATTTTATTTGACCTATCCTGTACGGATCCCAGCATGCTGCACCATATTCCATAAGTGGGCGTACTAATGACAAATATGCCAACTCTTTAGATTTCGCATTTCCCTTCTTGAGTGTTCTCATGACAAAGTGCAAGGTGTTCCACGCTTTCCTTGTAGCATAGTTTACTTGCTCCGCCCTGTCGGGCGGATTCGATGTGATGGCCGGTAATGATCAGATCGCATGCCGTGCTAATTTGGAAGCCTGTGCCTTTCCTCATAAGATGCTTATGTGTCTTAATTTTGATGGCTTCTATCAAAACACTATCCATCCAGTCTCTCGTGTGGCTTAGAATCTAAATACTTTCAAACTACATCTTGTGTCGTGTCACCAGTATATTTCTAGCATCGCAGATTTATCTCGTTGCTTTAAACGAATATGCTTTTGGTGTTCAACGCAGCGCTATTCAACCAATTAGAACACAGTAAGTCTAAATCTTCCAGAAATTCGGAAAATTCATTAGATGGCACCTGATTTACACTACCCGGGACCTATATAAAGGCGAAAATAGTCTCGAATATATGCATTAACCACCTGATGACATAAAATATGAATTTCGTCAATACAAATTTATTACATTACTCTGATTTAGTAATTGTCACTGTTTAATCAAATGCTGATTTCACCAGATTGATTAATCGAAATATTTTTATTAAGTCATTACACCGTGAAAATATACGATCTTTACTTTCGTATAATGTTCTTAATTGTTTAAAAATTCTCGGAAGACTTTGCAATTTATAGGTTCCTTGCATAAAATTCAAAATACGCCCAATTTTCACTTATGCAATTAACAACAAATTTATTCCATTACTATGATTAAAAATTGTCACTTTTATCACCATTCCATGTTTTCTTAAGTTCATAATCTAAGATTATTTTTCAAAATTAAATCGTCATGTTTCAAATTTATTTGGTTAATTATTTAATCCTTTATTGAAATAAAAATATTTCGCGTTTTTATATTCTGGTGACCATTCCGGTATTTATATTTGTAATCATTTTATTTACAAATATGGGTTACGTATTTGCCCCGGAACACGACAATATGTAAAGAAATGAATGTTTACATTCCACGACAATTTCTTTGACGCCCTTGAGAAATAAATTTTCTTTTGCGTGCTTCATATTACGATCGCTGAATGCGTTTAACTGAATTAACCAGTTGTTTTTATTCATTCTTCAGTTTTCCATAGTTTTTCCTTTATTCATTAGTCATCAATCATCGGATCGCCATGAAACTTAGTACTTTTGAGTACACTCCCGCGAAGGTTTCTAGCCGACGATAGTTAAGTTAAATCTATCAACAAATCAAATAGTGAAAAAACATTCCAAGGTATAGTTTTCGTGGCCCGTATGTGCATTGAGACCTCTAAATTTGAAGGCAGGTTGCATGTACTCTTTATCTATAATACTATATATACTTTTTAAAAATATAAACACCTCGCGCCGCAATTAATCTATCGTTGTCAGAGCGCTAATTCCCTGAAAAATAATAAGCTTCTTTGGATCGTCGTAACGATGAATACGTAATTTATTACTTTTCGCGTCACGTAAATTTTAATACTAAGTAAATTCTCATTTTTAAAATAAATTAAAATAAACATATTATATCACAATAAATATAATTTAAGATTATGTCTGTCTGAAAGTTTGTCTCGAATAAACTCCAAAACGTGTAAAAAAATGTTAAAAACATGTGAGTAATAAGGTTTACATTGAAGCTTAGATACTAAAAGTAAAATAGACAAATAAATGATACCGTACTTTTATATATTCAATGAATTCAACTTTATCAAAATTCTATACATGTCGTTTCGTTTTTTAGGGTAGAATAAAAACAGCTATTTGTCTTCGTTCCGCGCGAACGAAGTCACGGACATAGCTAGGAAAAATATACTATATATAAATGAATCGCTGTAATGTATGTACGCGCATAACTGCCGATCGACTGCACCAAATGGGATCAATACTTTTTTTTGTGTTCGTTATTGACAGGACAAGTTTTGTATAAAAGAAAACTTTTAAAAAATTGTAAGGAAAAGTTTTAAAATCTTATAATTAGAAAACATTCTACGAGAAGACTGCTTTATATCCGCGCGTTTGATTCTCCAATGTGAATGCCTATTCTCTTGATCGGTTACGCTCCAAAACGACTCAACAGATCTCAATGAAAATTTCAGGGATTGAAACAGGAATTTTGTGTATCTTTCAGAGTTCAGAAGATATTAACGTAAATATTTTTAAATCCATAGAATTTCCGCGCAAAATGCGGCGTGAAAAACAACTGCGAGTTAAAAGTCCTATTAGCCGTTCCTATACTAGTCTACCCACTTACTGTGTTATTACAAGCGTAATTTCGGTAGCATGTGTGTGAGAGAGAGGGGGAGGGAGGACGAACAATATCACTCCATCTATTGTTGTAAACACGAGAATGCGGGATCTGTTCAAAACGAATTGCAACGTGTAAGATTTGCCGTGAAGCGATCATAAATTCTCTTTCTCTCTCTTCTTTGTCAACCACTGGACTTGACGGACGTGTTCATACAGTATTGATAGATTGATTTGCATTCGTACCGCTTCTTTCGCAACAGCAAAACTTTGTGTGTTTTTAGGTCTTTAGATGTATGTTTAGATGTCTGTCGCCCTGTGATTTATTGTTAGTGATAAGAAAATGACACCAATGAGGAGTAAAAATTTTGGTTTGCGGACGTGTAAAGCAAGTCAAGTTCATAATCTTCGAGACAATGAAACTTAAGAGGAGCGTAGGCAGCGTTTGGAGGCAAACGGAATGAGAATTCCTCGAGCGAGATTTACCCCGGCTCTGCTCTGGAAGAACCCATACCGTCGGGTTCAAGCGAGAGGCCTCAAAACAGACGGTCAATCCTATCAATTACCTATAAAAGTTTGGCATATAGCTTCCGAAAGACTCCTCTAGGACGAGGGTTAGAATTGGTGGGATTTTTATGTATAATAAAGGCTTACATGAGTCGAAAAAGAATTCTTGATGTCAAATACTTTTATAGTGTTTTCTCAGACAATTTATGTGTATAATTTTAACCTCTTACAGCATGTGAGGGGTGGGGGTGGTAATGAGTCATATAAAAATAACGAAATTATCAACTTTGGTGTCGAAACCCGTGTAAAGGGTTACATTATAACATTTAATATGCGATTTAAGTAAAATTTCATCCCTTAAGTGGGGAAGAAATTTTATTCTGTCAGAGTACTGAAAATATTTTTTTAGTTTTATTGTTTTGACTGTCGAGATACTGGGAGTATATTTGAGGTTCATATTGTGACTTTTCGATGCCAGTTTAGTCATATCTTGACCAAGAATTAAATAATGTACCGGGGTAATATAAATAAATACCCGGAAAGCTGAGTCTCAAGCTAGTATTTTTGTACCTGAGATTCTTTTACGGTTTGTTTTTAGTACGAGATTTATTCATGGGTAAAAGCTTCTGAAGAATAGAGTGAAATTGTATCAGAACCATTTATATCAAACCTACTTCACAGTATGCACATTATTATTTGAAATGCGGTCGTAATTATCACCCAGGAGAATACAAAGCTTTTTTATTTTGTTCACCTAAGCCTCCTTAGCAGCTTGTCTAGACAACTTACATGCTCCGAGGCTATTGTTCTCGTAACGTGGGAAAGGGCAGGTGCGTCAAGGCGTCACGTAGGCTACTTCACAAAGGACGCTCTTAAGCTCTGTGCCCCATACAACATCAAATCTAAACGCAAATACGTCAATCTACTGTTAATAAACTGGACTTTCGCATTTTTCTCAACGGTGATATAGTGCCATGGAAATTTGATAAATTAATCTGTATGATCTTGCAGTAACCGTTCCTTTCGCAGAATTCTGAACAGGATATCGGCTTATTAATAGGATTTCCACTTATCACGAAACAATTGATTCCGTTACTCACACGCATTAAATCATGATAAATTATTTACTTAAAAAAGGGAAAACCAGGAAATGAATTACACCCAGCAATGAGATACAAAATTCTCATCTGAAATTTTTCAATTAATATGATAAATCAGATCTGTAAAGATTCTGTCAATATCAAACTTTTATTTTAATTTCACTAATATATCATAAACTTAAAATGATGAAATAAACCGTCTATTATATTTTCCGTTTAAAAAAATTATTTTAAACAAATTCATGATCAGCGTGTTAATCAATTTATTAAAAATTCATTAACCTTCAAGGAGGTTTCGGTGGACAAACAGTTTCATCTGTAATACCAACAATTACCATTGCATGTATATTTATATATTTAAAAAATCACAAACGAACAACTCCTTCACTTTTATATTTACCATATAGCCACTTCTTATTCAACTTAAAACCATTCGTCCAGCACATAAGCCTCATCACTATTTCGCTATTTACTATAAAAAAGGAAAATTACAAGGAAGCGTCTTCCCGCCTTACCTCAATACACTATATATGCAATTATCACTTAAAGAGTTAATTTCATTTTACATGGACTACTCTAAAATACCTACTATTTTCCATACATACCAACCACACTTCCTTAACAATTCAGTCAGAACATATTATTACAATTCAAAATTCCGTTCACCTCTTAGATTTTTTTAAACGATTTACAAGTACAAAAAATGGCGAAAAGTCACCAATAAATATGTTATTCATAAGATTTTTATTTACTTGCTCATTCTTAAAATTTAATTCGGTTACAACAATATAAGTTCTGCGGCATAGTTTTCACATATTTCGCAGTAGTAACGCGAAATTGTAATTGTAAATAGCTACAAAATACCAACTTCGTTTATTTATAACAATTTATGTTTTTGTAACTATATAACGTTTTTAGTAGAATGAACTTAAAATGTCCAGAAAGTGGAGGACGAACTGTTTTAATGCAAATAAAATTATTCTATTTCCGACATTTGGCCATTAATTGCACTTTAATTATAATATTAAGTCAGATTAATTAAATTATTTTGTTTATGATTTATTTATCAGTCTGTAGCCTTCTGGTCAAGGCAATCCTGTAATATATACCTGTTGCATCACACCGAGTGAATTCCAATGTACAATTTCTCTCCCTAAAAACTCATTTAACACCTATTTTCGTCTCCAATAAGTCGTCTACAATAGCAAAATTTAATTCTAGTGTTATATTCAGTTTAACTACCTGAAATTTCACTACAGCAACTTTATTGATTCCAACGTTATTTAACCATGATCAGAGCTTGGCCTTTAATATTGCATCAGATTTTCAGTATGTTCACTTTTATAATCGTTATAAGAAAACAAGATAAAAATGTTTCATTAAGTAAACAATTTTACTTCTTAAAATATATGTTTAAGGAAACAATAAACATAATATTATGACAAAAAAGTTGACCGTAGTATTTTGATCGTCTTTTCTTACTTGTGTTCATTTTTATTTTTAGATTAATAAGTTACTATGGGCAGTTGTTGTCAGGCATTAAAACAGATAGAATACAAATATTATTTTAAAATTATCAACACACTTTTATTTGGGTGTAACGTGTTCGCCTGATGAATCTGGCCTTGATTCTTCGCACTGAACGTTTCTAACGTGGAAATGAAATGAGATGAGATGATTATCTCAAAGGGTTGTAAAGAGGCAAGGAAGTCCAGGAAAATTCCCTAGACACAAATGTATAGTTTTAGTTTATGTATAATTTACAGTCAACAATGTACACTGAACGTATCAGCTAAGGAAGGAAAGACTGAGAGTGAAATCAAACACGTAAGAAGACGAATAACCGGTGACAAGACTAAACGTCGGTTTGGGTGGGCTTTTAAAGACGTGAGTAGAACATGCTGACAAGACGGTTCTTCTGTCAGCCTTAAGTAATGAGGCGCCTTGTGTGCCATGTTATTAACCCTGTTGTTACCAGACCTATGTACGATTGTATTGTCTTAAAAAATGTATCCTTCCATGATGTAAGGCCGAGTTTCCCAAACTGTGTTCCGCCTCAATAGGTGTTCCGCAAACATTTGGAGTGATTCTCAGTTTTTAAGACAAACACACCGTTTGCATCGAACGGGAGAAAATCGAATACCAACGTTGCGAAACAAAGAAATCCTATTCCTTATACAATAGGAAATATGAGTAACAATGAAGTAGTGTGGACGTGTTCAGTCAACCAGAATCCTTACGAGTGAGATAGAGATTGCCATAACCCTCAATTATAAGTTAATCTTTTATTTAACATGACAATGAGCAGCAATGAGCATCTATGACCAAGAAATAAGCCAATATTATACACCTTCGTTTGTAGAATTTAAATCAACAGCACTTAATTGCAGTCTCTCTGGGCCATTCAGTGCAGCGGTTCTGAACCTGAGGTCCGCAGGAAAAGTTTAGTGGTTACTTCAATCCAAATTATTTAAAATTTTGTGCGATAACATGGCTAGTAAACACAAAACAATTTTATTGCATACTGAAGTGAAATGGCTATCCAGAGTAAAGCATTATTATGACTTTTGATCTTCTAAATGAGTTGTTGGTCATCTTGAAGGAACAAAATAATTCCGAAAAACATTTTGTTGAAGTTTTATAAAATCCTTCATAATTGATTAAACTCGTATCTGTGGCAGATATTTTTACAACGTGCAATAAACTCGTCATTACAAGGAGAAAGTATATATTTTAATACAAGAGACAAAATAGGATCTTTTGATAAAAAAGTACAATACTGGATTTCATCATTTGAATCTAACGATCTTAATTGGTTTCCAGCCATTTATGAATGTTTGAATGAATTAAATTTTAAAGTAGATGAAGAAGTTTCCAAAATGTCAGTAGAACATCTACATATCTAGAAATCAACTCTTTTGCAATTTTTTCCGAAAAGTAGTATGGACGATTCCTAGGTTCAGAATCAATTTTTCTGTGACAGCTAAACCTGCAGGTTTATGTGCAAGTGACTATAAAAATATAATTTATTTAATAAGTGAAAAAAAATACAACGATCAGACTTAATGTGATTTCTGGGCAAGTTGATCAAAAGAGTAGCCCAATATTTCAAAACATGCCATTATTGTATATATCCGTTTCTTGCAACCTATTTATGGGAACCTGGATTTTCTTTTTATGCTGCAATGAAGCCAACGTGCAGATACAGACTCGACAATTTACAAATATTGTACTTGACGTCAATAATATATGCGAAGCAAGGACCCAAAATCATCAGTCACTAAGTAATTTCTTTATTTATATTATTTTACAGGTTTATATTAAATATAATTACTAAATTAATCTTGTTTTAGTTTTTACGAATAGAAATCACCCATCCTAAAAATAAGCCAAGTATTTCCGGTGGAAATTCTGATTTTACCAAGTGTTCCATTGAAGAAAAAGTTTGAGAAACATTGATGTAAGGAAACGAGAATTTGTTATATCTGATTGGTGCAAAACTAATCATTCAGTGTTAAACCTATTCCACATTTGGATGCAAAATAGCTGGAAACACGTTTGTGTCTCATAAATAAGCAAAAATAGCAAGGGCTGCCAATTTTAAATTATGATGCAAATAATTAATTTACGTAACTCACCTTTTGGGATAAAAATCTCTGTTTTAGTAGCACAATTTACCCGTGTGGATTAACGTTGTTTCTCTGTTTTTCCGGGCTCCATTACAGTAATTTTGGCGTATGTTGCATCTTTTTCTACCAAACCATGATACGCATTAAATACTTTGGTATTTTTTAACAAATTAATACTGAACTCTAAATCTGCATTAATTAATGAATCGTACAAAAATTCAATTCAAAACTATTGTTAAAATTTTTGATGAAGGAGTTTTGAATTCATTTCCCCAGAATACTCGAGGAGTCTATTTTAAATGAATCGTTCTTCTTTTCTGTACGATTATCAAGTAATTTTCGGAAATCCAGCGGAAGCTTAGCACACACGTGAGGAGAGGTGCTTCTGCTTACAGTTTATTGGGGCTAGGGGCATGGCAAAGTGCTTTTAAACTAGTAACAGCGCCACGGGGAGACGGTACAATGGAGGTCGTTAGACGCTGAATAGTTAATGGCGAGACCTCACTCGAACGGTTTTATTGAACCCGAATAGGAATCCAAGCAACTCTCATCTGCCGGACAATAAATAACAACGTCCAAAATAACTGAATAACGAATGTGATTTTCATTATTCAGTTATGTTCACGGATCGTAAATTTTGCTTGCCTGCTTATATGCTTAATGAATAGCAACCATTTATTTCTTATCTCTCAATGTAATGTTGGCAAGTTAAAACATTTATTCATTAGAATGAAAATTCAGCGTGTTTACAACTTAAGATAACGTATAAAACCTTTCAGTATATTCAAATTAATGGAAGATACTACATACGAATTCGTTCTGCTTTTATTTTATTGTTTCTACAATACTTTTAATATCAACAGGATCTGTCAATAAAATATCATAAAGAAAAAAAATTATAACTAAATTATTTATAAGATGTATTAAAAGTATTTAAAAAGTTTCCTTTTTTCATGAATGTTTGTATTGTTTATCCAAACCTCGTTAAGTTATTGTCCTTAGTATTTTAGTTGACATATGCTCATCGAGTTACATAAATTTGGAACTGAATAAGATCATGTCTTATTGGATTTCTTGAAAATATCGATGATAATTAAAGCAATAAATCTTTCTACAATTAATTATATTATGTCGCAATATATTCTTTATAATTTAAACAGACTTAAAGCAATTGGTATTTATTTTCATGAGTGCATCGTTCAACTTTTCAAAACCAATGTGTATAGAAGACTTCAGCAAATAGCTTTTAAGAATTGTTCTCAATAGCTTATACTCTACTCAGAAATTATATGTTCACATTTATTAAATAATTATCTTGGTATCTGGTGTTATTTTATTTATATTTAATTCGACAGTTATTTCTTTGTGAAAACTAAACCACCAGCCAGACCGTCAGATTAATTTAGTTTTTTTTCGCCCACACTTTATAATAATTGAATTTCATCATTTCCGATAACTTAGTATTTTAATCGAGTCATGATATGTATTGGAACTGAAGTAAAATATTCGTTATATTCATGATATATAATCATCTTGCTTAACAGGCTACGTAACAGTATAATGTATCATGTTGCAAGTTATATTTGTCTTAGGATATAACCGTTTTTGTCCTTAAGAAAGGGTCAGGAAAAAACATAAAGAAAGACAGTCAAAACATTTTATAACATTTTATCATACTTCATAACAATTGTATGAGTGCTGTAGAAACGCTCAAGCGGCCAGCCTTATAAGTCATGTTATATTTGATTGAGATAATGTATATAAAACCTAAGCCGAACAGCATACATGGCATTGATGGAGTCCAGGAGGAAATCCTGATGGGAAATTAGTGAGAGCCAGGTGGAGGCTGACTTCTTCCTTCCTGATTTTCCTCTTTCCCTCCCCCCTCGGACCTTGGCCAAGGTAATTAATTTAAGACTCCTGCAGGCTGAGACGAACTTGAGCAGTTTGAGAGGTGTATGTACTGCGGTCAAAGACCTTCGGCATACGGTAAGAGTTGTCCGCTGATCCCATTGGACCAGTCGGCCAACTGCCTCTCAATACCGATCAAGGCATGGAGGCGGGTTTGTTGCGTTGCCATAGAAATCCAGTCTCCCGTCATCAGAAGGGCCCAGGATTAGTACCCACTAGCCCGACCTACCTGATACAGGTTTTCTAGGGTTTTCCCTGCATCAATTTTAGGTGAAACACCGGGTAGGATCCTTACACATTAGCCTGGGGGCCCTAGACAACCCTGGGATACCATGCTCTACCTTCAACATCCCCCCCTTTCCAGTCCCTTCCTATGCTATTAAAGGGGAGTTGCCTGTTTCAGGATCACCCTCATGTAGTCTGTTACTCGCCAAAAAAACATACATCCCGTCGAGATCTCACAGGGAAGTGAGTCACAGCCAGGTGAAGTTCTTATAAGTCCGTCAGGCCTGATTTCCTCCCTCCTGGTTTTCCTCTTTCCTTCCCCCTCCCCTATCCGTGAGCAAGGCTATTAAATTAAGACTCCTGCAAGCTGAGACAACAACTAGCAGTTTGAGAGGTTTATGTACGACCGTCAAAGATGGTCAAAGATCTTTGGCATACGGTGAGAGTTGTTCGCTGATCCAATTAAGTCAGTCGGCTAACTGCCTCTCAATACTGATCGATGCAAGGAGGCGGGTTTGTTGCGTTCCCACAATAATTCAGATATCAGAAGGGCCCAGGAGTAGTACTCACTAGCCCCGACCTACCTGATGCAGGTTTTCTAGGGTTTTCCCTGCATCAACTTTAGGTGAAACACCAGATAGGATCCTTACACTATAGCCTGGGGGCCCTAGTCAACCTTCGGTTACATTGCTCTACGTTCCACATCCCCCCTTTTCAATTGCCTTCCTATGCTACTAAAGGGGAGTTGCCTGCTTCAGGATCACCCTCATGTAGCCTGTTACCCATCGAAAAAAGCATACATCGCTGCATGCTTAAAACCCCAGAGGGGAATAGGGAAGTCCATAATGACGAACTTCCTTCTACTATTTTTGCCTTCAACTTGACTCAGACCTTGAATTTTAAATCAACGCGTTAAGAAGTCAAGACGGTCTTGGTTAGTTTAGAGGTGTGTATGCTTCTGAACTACAGACACTGGGCATAAGTTAAGAGTTGTTCGATGATCCTATAGTGCCCCTAGATCTCGTCGAGGCACTGCGTCGGTTCGTTTCGTCTCCCCAACAGATTCTGTCTCCCGTTATCGGAAGGGCGTGGAAGCAGTACAAAATTCCCAACCTACCTAAAGTCTACACTGCATCACATTTAGATGAATAACCGAGTAGGAACCTTAAGCTTCAGAAAGGAAGATCTATTCAACACTTGGCTGCTTGCTTTTCCTTGCTCATTACCCCTTTTCCCTCCCTTCTTATGCTATTATATGAGAGAGCTACCAAATGAAAAATAACATTCATTGTCTTTCCTTTATGCATATATATTAATGTACTAATGTTCAACTGATATTTAAGTAATGAATTTCATTTCATATTCTGAGTTAAAAAATATTATTCTATTTATTTTTCTGTTAAATTTCCGTTCCTATTCCCGTATACATAGTATAATTATTTTTTGCTATCGTAGTATTTTATTTTTTAGACAATTTGGTTAATCTATTCTCTTACACTATCTGCTTCGAACTTATACGCTTCATATTAAACTTGAATTTAAAATTTATAATAATTACGTAGACGTTAGAAATGATGTCACTAATTATTGAGTAAAACGTTATATTCTAAGTTATTTCCTTCACGTTTCTCTTTGCTTTACAATTGTATTTCCACTGCATCGAAGAATGTCCCTCATTTCTCAGTTAGAGAAGTTCGTAATTTAATTCCTTTGTTCAGTTTGTGTATTTAAGTCTCTCGTCTACATCGAATTCCCTTCTCCACTTTCAAGTAATTATTATTCTCCGTTTTTCAAGCTAGCCTCAGGCGCTCATATTTACGACGTGCTGCTTTTCTTTTAAAGCCATTTATAATTTGAAACGGTTTTGTGCATGACTAAACAATAAAATATAATATTATGACTCAAAATTTGATTTAAAGGATCTCAAATAAGGAAGGATTTTCTACAGTGCTAGGAAAATTCCTGGCCCAGGCAATAAGGAAGTCGGTGGTCTTAAATTTTGGGTTTTCCGGCGTGGGGTTGGCTGCCTGTTGATAGTACATCTAGTTGAATGGCGAATCTGCATCAAGCCGAAAAGATTAGTGTGTCGTTCTCTCTGCTTGCACCCGGCACTGTGAAGGAAATGTTTTTCAGCCGTCTCGCCTCCTATCGGTGTTCCTTCGTATAAAAACTACATTAATTCTCTTTACAGTATCCTCAGACTTAGAAACTGTTTGCACCAGCTATTTGTTTGCTCCTTTGGCTGCAGTGTACTCTCGCTTTCACCTTACCTGTGACTGGTATTAACCAGTCTATACCCTCACATTTGCCAACCACCCGGTTGATGCCTTTAATTTTCAGGGACAAAGGACCCTCGGCCGTTTGAATATTTAATGTGGTTAAAGACCATTTCCATTAACTTCAACACATTCGACGATAATGCTATGAATATTCTTCTTCGTTGGCTCTGCAGCCCATTAAGGGCCTTGGCCTACCAGAACGACTGTGGACTGTCATCTTGCATGACACATTCCGAAGTTGGAGGGATACGTGGTCAGCGTATCAACTTTCTTTCAGTCTTAACCCCAGTCTCTGCGACTATGAGGACACAAACGTCCAAGCCCATGCCAGAATTCGTACTTGAAGTCTGGATTGTGAGGCAGCAACTAGACCACAGGAGGTTCGCATGTTATGTATATTAAAGAATAAAAACTCAATTTCTAAACTAATTGAGAGTGGAATTTTTAAAAATTGTAGATAGAATTGAAATTCTTGCATTAAGTGTTTCTGTGTTACATTTACGTATTTAACTAATCGCAAAATAATAGCACAGCACTATTGGATTACCTATGTGTTGTAACAAATAACAATCAGTATGGTAATTGAACCCGGGACGACACTTGCTATGATCAGCTCTACCATCCGTGCTAACCGAGTCGAGGTCTCGTAAGGTTCGAGACTTCCCCATCCATTAAACAATCTGAACCCAGGCTCATTTCAAATTAACTAGTTAACATTCTTCATGCCTAATTTTATGGTCTCCGTGAAGAATGGAAGAACATAAGAAATGCCTTTAAAGAACCACACTCATGTAGTGATGTAACTGATTTAAAGGATCAGGATAGAGAAATCACGACTGTAAGTGGAATGGAACCGGTGCTCAGGCTGTACAACGAATAAAGAGTTTCGTACCTAGCGGGGAATCGACTAGAATAGCGTAGATGGTAAAACTTTCGCGTACCTAGCGGTAATCCATTAATTCAGTTTCATCAATTGGCTGAAAGTTCTTGAACAACTTCTGTTGTACCCCGCATTAATAAGATTATAATAACAGAAAAAATATGTAGGATATATTACAGTTATTTACTGATAACTATCTGGGTGCCCAACGATAGCCGGGAATTAATTTATTTTAGCCCGCTACAGTATTTAGTTCGACAGTATCGTCTTTATCAACACGCGATTAAACCATTAGCCAGAGAGTCAACTTTTTGAAAATTAACCTTTTCACCTACTTTACTTTATGAGAGTTGAAATTCATCATAACCACCGTGATGACTTAATATCATAATATATTCAAGAAATCGTATAGCACCTTTCAAAAAGTCTGTAAAATGTGACATGCGGAGAAAGGGACACTATCCATCTCAAAAACCGCGAAATATATTTATGAAAATATCTGCCGTTTATGTACGTTTTAAATTTCCATATCCTCCATCCCCGCCTTCAGGGGTGGTAGTTGTGCTTCTAAGTCTTTTCTTACTTCTGGATCGTAAGGGACACGTGTACAAAATGTGGTTGAAATTTATTCAGTAGTTTAGATTTGTATGCGGCACATACTTACTAAAATATAAACCCCAACAGTCAAGGTCTGATTACCTTGAAATGATGTGTATAGATACATATACATATCTACGAAATATAAAATTGAGTGCGTGCTGCACTGGTGGTATATAACCAATCTGCACTGCGACTTTGCATAAAACATTAAACATTTTTATAAACAAATAAAACAGTATCACTACTTATTATTATATAACTGTTAAGTATAAAATGGTATTTCATTTAAGTAATGACACTTTTTAACAGTTTATCGCGAATGTTGGGTCGGAAAAAGCGACGCTTAGTTACAGAAAAAATCGTTCGGGCGTCAGAGCCGCAATACAGATTCATTCGCATTTCGACTTATAAGAAATTTTGCTTGTCATTAACTAATCAAAAGTATAATTAATTAAATAAAATATTAGTTATATTTATGCATTATTTCAAGCATTACAGCAATTTGATAATCTCATTAGACAGGCTACATGAGGTCATAATCTATCCGTTTGTAAGTTCTATTTGTCTTTAGGGTAGGACACTTTTTGCCTTAAATGGGGGAAGGAAGAAACCTAAATATTTGGACAGAAAACTTCTCTGGGCAGAGCACTACAATATACCAAACGCCTTTTCTACCTCTAGAGTTTTCCTTGCATCACATTTAAGTAAACCATGGGGATGGTTCCTTAAACTACAGCTTGAGGGCCGTATTCAACCCTTGGCTACTTTGCTCTACCTTTCAGATCCCCACCTGTTCCATCCCTTACTTTGCTTCTATATGGTAGAACTACTAAAGCGGATAATCCTCACGTTTCTTTCTAAAACAAAAAAAAAATCCCTTTTATTTTCATAGATGTCAAACACTACAGCTTCATTCAAACAAATTTCTACAGTGAGAAAATATATAATGGCTGTTTATAAAGTAATTTCCGATATTCAAAAAAAAATATATAAATCTCGTTTCCACATATTCTATAAATCCAATGTTGAGAGAAGAAAACTATGCTTCAACTGAAAGTCCATCTGTCACAGACTGAATATATTCCATTTCAACAGCTACCTTTTCATGTGTTAATCGTCTGCACTGTTACGAATTGCTCCATAAAAATATAATTTCCTGAAATATTTTATTTTGATCATTTTGGAACACCTGTTATTTTGAAATTGGTTAAGAATAATTTACAAACTACAGGTATATTCCACGATCTGTTAAAGAAAGACAAATTCGTGGATGAAAAAATTAAACCTTTGGAAGTGTAAGGAACTCTGTAAGTCTTCATAAGAATCACAACTATTGGTCGTCAAGTTTATGCAACAAAAAATAAACAAATAATAAATAGATCAAAGCTGTCATTTTATAAATTAAGCCTATTTATGAGTGAGCGCTCTCGAGGTCTTTGTATCAGTTTCATACAAAATAAGTGTAAATTGAAATTGTCATTCTCGCTAAATACATATCTACTCGATTATGAAGTGACAGAAATTAAACGACACTTAATTGATTGGTTTTCCTTTAATTATTATTCGCGACATATCTTCTTCGTCATGCAAAAGGTGTAATTAGAAAAAAATACATATTATAAAATTAAATTTAAAGAAGATTTTGTATAATCATCATATAAGATAAACTGTGAACGTTATTCATAATAATCCAAATAAGATCAATGTATACAAGCCCTATCAGCGTTTTCTAAGAACTAATATAAACCTCATCATTGGCTCACCTTAACGTTGCATCTTAAACTGAAACATTAATTTTGTGCTACGACAGATAATAATTCGTGGCAGTGCAAGTAATAAAACAGATGTCAACTATACAGCATAAGGATTCACTATTGTGCAGAAATGACTGTCATAATTTGCAGCTAGTGGACCTAATTGTTCGTTGAGCTCAATAGCCGTACAATGAAGTCCGCTAAATAATTGCGTTGGAAGGCCAGAGTTCACGCGCCCGTGAATACACAATAACTTTGGCATTATTAAGCATTAATCAATCTTGTTTCGGTAAATAGCTCTTCTGGATCACTGTGCCTCCAACATGCGTAAATGGAGGAACAGCTCGGCTCCACGCGTGTCACGGCGCATTATTCACGAGTCACATGAAACTTCAATTTAATCATTTTTACCGTTTAATTACATTTCATTATGAAAGTTAAATATTTTTAATAAATGTGTTTGTTATTTATTGTCACTTTCCTTTAAACTATATTTCTGAATATTTGTTAATTATAGAAATACTTGAAAATTATTCATAGCTATAAGCGATAAAGGTTTTATAATTTACATAAAAATAATAGTTTCTTTAAGTAATTTTAACGCATCCACGTGTTTGAATTATTTCATTTGGACTCTCTTTTAATTTTATATGCATATAGTTTTATTTCATCCTTTTGTTGATTACCATCGAGAATCTCTAATAGGTATTTGTGTTAAATCTCTTATTAACTTGAGCTTTCTCAATATTTGGGAACTATTAGTGACTTTTAATTAGAATTGTCTCCGAGTAGGCAACTATATCTTTAATTAATTAATGTTAATTGAATTATGATGATATTCAGAAAAAACATACCATTCAGCTGTCATAAGCCCTATTTACAATTATTTTAAAATTATTAGTAATTAAAATGTATTAGACCCACGTTCTGAGATCAAATGGAACGGAACACTGTTTAACCACCTGTTACACTAGCAGCGGAGGTCGGGACCGAATGGGACACTTATTGTTTAACAATTTTTGTAAATTATGGACAAAGAATGTTACTTCATAGAAGTATAAAACTTTTTTTATTCTATTACCTTCTGCATTTAATATCAATTAGGACTTAAAAGAAACAATTCAGATTTTTAATGAATTTTTGAAAATACACAAATTTATCATTCTGCCACACCCATGGGAAAGAATTGTTGTAATTACATTTATACAATAAAATTAAATTAAATTTAAGAAAAATCTCAGTTCTTTTTTGTTTGATTTTTTATCAATTTTTCCTTTTGCGAAACAATTTCTTTGCAACTCTGCAGTCTTTGCTAACATTTTCCCCTTTTTCTGTTCATTTTCTTTTTAATCTATTCTTTTTGTGTACAACATTCTGTAACTAATTCTTATAAGTTGAGCCTGCCAGTTTTTTCTTCTTTTCTTGAGGAACACACAACATTTTGCCTTAAAGAGTAATATCCTGTTCTGCCCCTTAAGCTAGACTCAGTCTAAGGTTTTTCACTGATCCTTAATACAACAAGATTAATGGCGTATATTCGTAAACTAGGTGTCGTTATCTGCATATAAGTTACGTATAAGGTTTAAATCTTGTTAAAAGCGAGGAGTTTTGTGAATTACTTTCTGTCGAAATTATAAAGTCACAGATATAAGACACCAAAGCAAGATTTCATTCACAACGTGATGAGGAAGGGCGCTGCGGGAGTTTTCTCGCAGGCGCTTCAGCCCAGATTGACTGCGGGGCTCACCAGATCATGTCGGGAATGCTTCGCACTCTCTCTGGGTACTTTTTATCAAAGTTCTCATATGCCGAGACACCTTCACCTATTTTAGGAGGTATATGTACCGGGGTCAAAGACCTTGGGCATATGGCAAGAGCTGTCCGCTGATCCCATTGGATCAGTCGGCCAATTGCCTCCTGAAACTGGTGGAGACACGGAGAAGGGATTGCTTCGTCCCCACAGCAAACTCGTCTCCCGTCATTCGGAAGGGCGTGAGAATAGTACTCAATGCCCGACCTACCTGATGCAGGTTTTCTAGGGTTTTCCCAGAATCTCTTTAGGTGAAACACCGGGTAGGATCCTTAAACCATAGCCCGGGGGCCCTAGTCAACCATTGGCTACCTTGCTCTACCTTCCGCATCCCCCCCTTTCAATTCCCTTCCTATGCTATTAAAGGGGAGTTGCCTGTTTCAGGATCACCCTCATGTAGCCTGTTAAACAAAAAAAAGAAATTCATTCACTTGGTGTAGTCGGCTGCGACGACTTCATACTTGGCTAGTTACAATGTTACACTTCTATTTAATAACCTCCAGCACTATCCAGTAAAAATATAAGGTATCGCGTTTACCAAGCCATCCCGTTCCGCCCCCGACTTCTCCTAAATATTATTCAATAGCCCGTAACTCTCTAATTGTAACGCGCTATAATATTTAAACTTATTTAATATTACTTTATTATGGTAGGGCTAAGCAGATGTCTTTGATGGTTAATACACAATTAAACCCATGGGATTTATAACAAAAGTGATACAACGTATAAACTATGAAGGATCAGTTGATCTGAAGCATTTAATTAAAATTATTACTGTTTAGCATGAAACGGTTTATATTATGGGCCACAAATATAATAACTTTAAGATTTATATGTGAAAACGTACAATTTGGAATTGCGTAAAAGCACACCAGTTCTGATAGTAATCGTGGTACAACCTTTTTTAAAATAACTAAAATTTCACGAAGGCAGCGCTTTATAAAACAATGACCGTTTGGCTGCTTCAGTGGCGATAATTAACGTCCGGAATGTCCACAAGATCGGTTACCATGCGAGCAGGATCACCAAACAACAATGATTAATCGCTCACTAGCCGACCTGCTTAAGTTACTGACTTCATATGACCCACTGACCACTTACGCCTATTTATGTGCTTTAACACGTACTATAACGAATCAGAAGACTAATTAATATTTTACATTATAAACACTACGGAATATAATCTTTGTGTTTGTATAATCTTTGCCTGTGCTGTTACATGTACGACTTAATATTCAATGCTGATTGTGAATAAATGGTACCAAGAGTATAATGAAACCGTGTTGAAAATGTCTTTTTTTTAAAGAAACGTGTTCGTGAGTGACGATCGACGTGCAACAGGTGATAGCAGTTCAGTCAATATTTTATAACACCAGTGTGGCTATTGTGTAGCATGTGGGTATATTGAATTTTTTGCATTTTTAAATATACCATTATAATTGGCACCAGAACAAAAACAATCTGGACTAAAACATGCAACATTGTTGGTTTGAATTTGTAAGGGAATTTCACTTGCTTGCATTTAGGCTGAATGAGTTATGTATTTTATTTCAAACATTTTCATAACATATTACTCAATGTAATCAATTTGTAATTTTTTTAGAACCCGAAGAAGTCTCAAATGAGAGACGAAACGTAATATTTCATATTTTTAATTATAAAAATACCAACAAAGAGGCTAAGTAAATCATTTATTATATATTTCATTGTAAGAAAAATTATTTAATTAAAACGTGCTAATGCTTTTGTTAAGTTATAATAAATTGCAAGAACCGCAAGAACAATACATCACTTAATTTGGTCTGTCAATTGGATATTTATTTATGTATTAAAATATTAAATTCTACATTTCGCATTTATTTATTATGAAAAGTTTTATTCACTTTAAGATTATTTTTATAAATTACACTTAACTGAGGACTACATATACAATCAATACTTTAGACAAAATGGCAGCATTTCTTTAAGATACCTCTGAAAATTTTGCTTTGTAAACGAATAACGTAAACGAATCACTGTTAACTACTCGACGAATTTCAGACGCGGACACAATTACGTCTTATAACGAGTAGGATTCAGAGAAGCGTATTTTTTAACAAGAAACAAAGGAACTGCAATAAATAGTCCTGTGCACATTTTCTTCGTCTGTTATTTTTGCATTACTAATTTCATTAACTACACTTGTATTCGGATCCTGAATTCATTTACTGAATTCTGATCAACGATAAAGCTATCAGAAACAATTACTTTTATTTTCATTATTACACTGCACCTGATGGAGATATTCTCCTACATCATATTCATTGTTGAACGCAGCTCAATAAGGTTAGTATATCACAATTAATTATAATAATAATATATTTTCCTCTGCCGTTGATCTGAAGAAATTTGACGTCCCATGAAATACTTACGGTCGGTATAAGTATAAAATCATATTCCATAAATCCTATAGAGAAACACAAGCTTCAAGGATGTGGAACGAGTCAGAGATTTTACATAGGTTGCTTTATTAATATTAAAATATACTGTAGCTATTCATTAATTTTTAACTTATAATAAGATTTTCTTAAGTTCTATACAGAAGACATACAATTTGTACCTTATATATAAAATTGATAAATATTTTTACATCCTATACTAAAAAATTAGTGTTCTAATAATTTTCTTTCATAATTATAAATATCTACCCTATGATACATTCAGCTCCATAAATTCTTCAATAGAGTTGAAGGAGTGGCTTAGTAAGAACTTAGTTCATATTTGAACTTGTTTGTATTTATTTTTAATTGTTTAATGGAGGTGGGAAGTATATTAAATATGCTAATAGCATTGAAATGTACACCCTTTTGTATTACGGTTAGAGACTTCCGTTCCTTGTGTAAATTGTTTTTACTTCTGGTATCAAAGTCATGTATATCTGAGCTGAGTGTGAAGAGGTTACTGTTACTGTACTTTTTACTCCGTTTCACCCTAAATAAAGTTGAAAATATTAGTAGTTGTAAGTTTTAGGAAAAAATGTAGGTTATTTATTTAATGATTTAAAAATAATTTTTTGAGATTAATCGATTACAGTAATTTAAATCAAATGTGAGACGGTCCAGTAAGTTATACGTAATTTAATGAGGAGTGTCAACGTTAACGTTCGCGTAAGGAACAGCGCCAGCAATTTGTGAACATAGTTGATGGTCACACAGACGTTTCCAAGTGAAATGAAGGTGAAGTTGCAATGACTGAGCGGATGCGTCCTGTTTGAAGTGAGTGGACCACCGCTTGGTGTTGACTTTGGGAACGCTCATTTCGTCCTGTCCGGGGATAATATTGCACCGTTGCGAAAACACGTCGAGTCCGTAAACAGCAAACACGTAGGCCGGCCCATGCCGTTGCCTAAGTAGCACTGATCTTGACGCATGTTGTTTATGGTTCTCTATGGAACAGCCATGGAATAGTCTTTGCTATCGGACACGTCACGTTCTCACTAGTCGTATTACTATATTACTTAAGTATAATGTAACTAATATTTAGCCAATCATCCAGTTTCAGGTTTCATTATTATTTTATACTTTTTCTTAAAGTATTTAATACTCATTTACTTTGGAAGATAAACTATACTTAAAACATACTATTAATAATAATATGTATTTTGAAGTAATGGCATAGAAGTATTAGGACTTCAGCCAATATACTATATTGGAAAAACACCTTCATTTACTATTCACAAAATGAGAAGCTTATTATGATTGTTTCAAGTATCGAAGCTTAAGACCGTTTAATTATTTTTAAATAACCGTTCCACAAAATCGATATTTGCAGCTGGAGAACTAAATTTATTCTGGTAACAGCTTTTCCCGCAGCTCATAATTAGAATCAGGTATTAAGGGACACGGGGACTGAAATTTCGCCCAAAATTTGCAAAGAAATTAATTTTCTAATTTTTTTATATTAATATGCCTGTAAGCATTACGGGTCATAAAGCAAAACTTTTAATTCGATTCCGTCATTTTTACAGACTCAGGAGGAATTTAAATGGATTAGATTCTAAATATATAAATTATTACTTTTTTCAGAAAAATGTTTTTCTCAGCTTCATTATTTCTGCTATGCGTCACAAGATATTGTCTTTATTCTTCTTGTACATAATCAACATGCTAATACCTTCTAATTCAAGTATTATTTTTATAATTGTTCAAGTAGTTTAAGTGAAACAAATTTTCAAAATGATTAAAAGTGCCAATTTTTAAGTAACCGTATAAAGATCTTAGTAAAATGTTATTTCCTCCCCACAGTTTTATTCAATCGCATACAAAATACTAACATTTGATAGCAATGGTCAGCCCTCAATAATAATACAAATTGCTTAAATATATTCAAGTATGTAACGCAAGGAACATTTTCAAAACTGCCAAATTTTGGAAATAAATATTTAGAATAAACAATTCTTGGGTTTCCACCCGGGTTAATTGGAGTTTAAGCCACGACGTTTCGATGGCGTACTCTGCCATCGTTCTCAAGTGAAAGTGCCGTCCTGTGGTTTGTGCGTCGACTTTATAGTCCATGCCTAGGTGGCATGGCACGTGTCCTTTCCTGATTGGTTCTTGGTCTGAGTAGGTAACGCCCTGCCTTCTCTGCTGGCTCAGGGACTTTGCTTGAAATCGACCAAAAGGTCGAAAATACCTCGTCTATCAAAACTGACATTTGTAAGACTGTAAGGGTCATTTTTGAAGGGCTTATATGAAGAATTCTGAGAGTCAATACATATCTCAGACAGAGGCACAGACGCACCTGTCTTTCTTCTTTTCGTAATGGCGGCTTCCTTCTAGATTAAAATCAAACTTTTAAAAATCCTCTCCTCCTTCCTGCTTCAAAGCTCCATGCCAACTAATCAATTTCAAACTACTCTCATGCCGTGATTCACTACCACGCCACCTCCAGAAATCTTTCTTCTTGGTAATTCCGTTCCCGACTGACTCAGTTTTTGTCCCCCATCCTCCCAGGTAATGTTTCTTAAAACCCCCACCATGAGGTGCATGGCGGGTCACCTGATCTCAGCCTTCAATCAGTATTTACCTTGTCCCACGGTTTTTCTTCCTAACTTTCTGGCCTTCCAAAATTCCCGTGGTCAAAGAACTGAAGTCAGGTATCGGAACTGTAAGTCGCTAGGTGGCGGTTTTGCACGTACTGACCCGGCCGTCCCGCCTATCTGGCGCCTTGGTGTTTACCTGGGCTGAAGAATTCGACACCCAGTGGCAAAATAAGATGGCGGTTGCCATGTCTACTCATTGCAGACGAAACGTTGTAAATATATTAAATAAATATATAAATATTGTTTGTTGACAGATTGGATGTATTATTTATTTGTCTCTTTCTTATTTTTCTATTTAAGAGTATTTGACAATTTTTGTTAATAATTAATCATATCAGGAAGACTGTACAGTTCAGTTGCATATATAATGGGTTTCCTACGAATAATTTATGGGTAATGCGGACTCCTGTTTGAAATACAAAGACGAGACCTGCTGGATGTGCTCATCGTGTTATACACGTGTCCCGTAGAGATGAGGTTTCCGCGAGTTGCGTCTCCATGGCAACAGCCGCGTGTGACAAAGAACTTCAGTTCATATTACGGAATTCCCAGAGAACAGGGCGCACGGTAGGTGTTCTTCACAAAAGGTTGAATGGCTCTGATATAAATACTACCGCGCCGGTGTAATGTTAGCTGTAAGACGTCTCTTGTGGTCAGAATCAACGGACTGGCAAAGGTAAAATTATTTGGCTAATTTAAATCCAGCACTACAATTTTCGTGTCTAGAAATGCAGCCAATAGTTATTAATATACAAATTGCTAAATATTCATTTCCAGTATTATTATACGAATTTACAGAATTTTAATAACTTTGCATGTATGTGCACACAATCCTATGTACGGCTAATTTAAATTATATTCGGCTCTACGGACGTTAACTGAAGAAAGTACAAACAATTTCATGAGTGGATACAATTATTTTCTGCAACATGTGCTATATAATAAGTATACCCTCTAATAATATTGATGCTACATTTGATGGCTGTAGAGCCAAAAGCTCTCGAAAATTTTTAAAATAAAATTTTACATTTAATTACATAATAGTAAAATTTAGCCAGTTTTAGCCTTCAAGAAAAAAAACGTTAATAGAGTAGTATAACCTAAGACTTGTGCGTTCCAGAGCCTTCCCCGATGTCCATAGGAAGTATTGAGTCAGTAGCCATCTCTTCCTTGAAGGAAATAGGTACTGAAATCAGTGATTATTCCACCTCCTACCAGGAAACTTAGATCTGGATTAGCAGTACTTGAAAATAAATTATTACCTGTTTATACTTTTTGTTGTTGGCTCAGAAACCTCCATATTCAATCTATCCACTGCTTAACATAAGAGTTTACACTTTCCCAATAAACCGAAAAATTATTACTTTCATAAGATATTCCGTATACACATAAATCATTTAAAATGCTGCGGGACTTACATATAAGCAAATTATGAAAACTATTAAGGTGGAGGTAAATTTTTTCCTATAAAATAGCGTTTGGGTACAATATATTGTGGCAAGGATGAATACGCTTACATGATTAGGGACGATGTTTGGTGTGCTTGTTATAAGGAAATGAAAAGGATTGCGCAAGATAGGTTAGCATTGAGGGTTGCATTAAACCAGTCTTAGGACTGAATACCACAACAACAACATACGAAATCATCTGAAGATTGACATTTACAAATACTGTTATTTAACAACTACCTAAATAAAATATAATACTTGACCTATTGAAATTATTCGCATTACCATCCTCAAAAAATATATAATTTGTGAATAGAATATTACATACAACCTACTTTATAAAAATAACAATAGATTTTCAAGATTCGTTTTACATTTATGATTATACTATTTGAATAAAATTATCATCGAATGAATGTGTGTACGCTTTAGGAAGTATTTACAAAATAATTTTTTCTAAGTAGCTGCATTACATAATCATCAGCATCTGTATGACTTAGGAATCCTGAAATCCACGTATAAAATGATTTAGTGAAATATATTAGGGTTAAAAAACAAATTTTATAACTGGTAAGTACTCATCTCTCTCTCTCTTTTTCTCTTTCTCTCTATCTCTCTATCTATCTCTCTGTGTATGTGTAAAATTTTGAAGTCTCTTAAAGAAATAGTTCTGAGAATTAAATTTTGAAAACCTTAATATATTAAGGATCTAAGGCGTAGCTACCCCTTTAAATGAGTAAATTCTATAAATGTAATACAATTTTCCAGTTATCTAGCTTATTTTTCTTACACTGCTGTTATAATAGTAAATAATAATATATCTTTTCTGTAACGAACTTATATGCGCATTTATGCCTTATAACGACGTAACATAGCTAAAACGTTTGAGTTATTTCTCTAGTGGAAAATTAATGGAGTGCGATGTCGATATGCCTAAAGCAAACAACTCATCCAGAACGTCTGGCGTCGCTAGAGACTCGGGCGCCTCGAGTCCTACACGAACTTATCGTTATCTTTAATTGCAGGAATCCTCATATTTCCTGAGGGAACTTGCAGAATCGATCCCGAACGTAGCTCTGTATTGGAGCTGGATGGCTATTCTGTGCCAGAGGTGCTTAGTGGAAATTAGCAGCCGAGACGTGCTTGGTTTGGGAAACGCAGCACTGAATAACATTACACTGAACTTGCTATAGCACATCGTTTTCCTAATTCCACCACATTATGTTATCAAAAAATAATTTTATACATAATCAATTTATATGTAATTCTTTTACTTCGTACATATAGTTATAAACCTCACTTAGTATCGAAATATTTATTATCTTTAGCGGTGTCAGCAAAAAATAAGTAATGTTTTCTTTACTGATTATATATGCAATTGGTTTTGACACATATATAAATTTATTAAGAGTTTCTTAATATGTTATGTATATATAGAAACGTAGCTTTTTAAGATAAATAAAACGTCCAAAAAAGTCAGCATTAAATGTGTAACTATTTATTATCAAAAGCGACGTTTCATCTCCATTTTGAGACTTCTTCAGTCTTACTACAAACATAATATTACAATAAATTATTCCTGAGTTCCATGTTACAATTTTGAATTTATATTTAAAATTCATGGTTAAAAACTTACAAATTTAGCAATACATCCTTTTTACTCCTTGACTCCCTCAGGAAATACTTCAGATACGTTGATTATATTTTTTTCATCATTCCATAAACTAAATTAGATAATTTAATACAAATTTACAATAGTTATCATCAATATTGATATTTTACTTGTGAAATAGAACAAAATAACTCTCATAATTTTCCTTGATGTTCTGATAAGTGTTCAAAAAAGTATATATAACCAATTGGTATCTAAAATCTACATATTCAGGAACAGTTCTTAATTGTATGTACAATCACCCCATTGTTCAAAAGGAAGTCATGTTTATAATCTAGTAGATAAGGTGGTCAAGATGTCACAAATACAGCAGGGAAAACCTAAATAAAGTTACCAATATTCTGTTAGTCAATTCATATCCAATCAATTTCATTAAAAAACATGTCAAAATTATATTGAATAAGATCAGGTGTCCCGACGTTAATTTATGTGTTAAAAAGATTAATGACAGAAAAATGAACTTCATAATTTTACCTTATATAGCTAACATACAATATAAACTAATTGACTTGTTTCATAGTTACGGTGTAGATGTTGTTTTTAAATCAATAAATAATTTAAATTTCGTTCAAAATATTAAAAACTAAATTAACTTTCTGGAAAGACATAATGTAATCTACAAAAATAATTGTTTAGATTTTAACGCATTGTATATCGGACAAACTAAAAGAGCTTTAAAAACTTGCATTAAGGAACATAAAATTAGACATTCAAAAGTACACAGTTATGTCCAAAGAGATACATGTTAATAATAACAATTTCGATTGGAAAAATATGGAAATTTTAGACGAATATATTCTTCTCCATTGTTAAAATTTAACTGCCGAAAGTACTTATTGTTACACATCCCTTCGGCCGTAACCGGCGCTGGAGAAGGTCCTGCACGGCACCAAATTCTTCACATAAATTCAATAATATTTACGACTGAGAGAGTCAAGTAGTACATAGGATGTATTACTAAATTTGTAAGTTTTTAACCATGATTTTTATATATAAATTCAAAATTATAACGTAGAACTGAGAATTAGTTTATTATAATGTTTGTAGTAACCCCGAAGAAGTCTCAAAATGAAATTTTGCTTTTGTTACTAATTAGTTATATATTTAATGCTGACTTCTTTGGTCACTTTTATTTATTGTAAATATTTAAGTCAGAAAACTGATGTAGCTTTTTAAAAGTTTAGATTCTTTTACATATTGTTAGCAGCTAGGTTTTACGGGACTTTCATAAATAGGTATTTCTAAAATGAATGGTAGTGCAATTATCGATATATATTTTTCACATCTGAGTGAGAAACCAATCCTTTACATTAAAATAATACAGATAATGTGGGCTATCAACACCAATCTTGATTCATTTAAATTATGTATTTAAGAGGATATTTTCCATATTTATATATCGAGTTGCACACGATTAACAGATACCTAGATGCAATGAATCGTACTGAAAAATATCTCCAGTTGCAGAAAAATAGCATGTTCAAATAAAGAAGCCAAAATTAACACTGGATATTTAACTGAATCAGACATAAGATATGTTCTTTGCTTTTAAAAATATTTAATTGAATTATTAGTAACTAAATGAAGGTACTTTCAGAACATTACAACTAATGTAGTATAGTAAACTCATAGCGCATGTGACGGCGATGCAATTCTTGTTGAGAAAAACAGAAGCATTTCTCACCCAATAAACGAACAATGGAAATTCGTTACCATGGTAAACATAACGCAAGGAATTGCAGACCAAGCGCGTTAAAATGTGTTACATATTTCGTAAAGGTACGTAGAAAATCTTAAATTTAATTTTACATAAGTTTTTTAACTAGAAAGTTCGGAATAGCATAATTAAAAACGCGTTCAAAATCATCCGGAGATAGAATTTATTGGTTCTTTTAGCTTTTGAGATTTTCATATTTTAAATCGTACAATTGTGCAACTGAGTACTGCAATTTTGTCTATTGAAATAATTATGAAATACGAAAATAATGAACTATTAAGAATGGCCAAAAGTCAGAAATGGAATAATTTAATTTTAATATGTTTCGTTCTCCAACTTTAGGGACCTCCTTTATTCTCTAATTAAATATTACAAACTTTCATGTTGCTGATGCAACGTCCGGGGTCAAAATTTTATTTTTTCTTCTTACAAGATTTATTATTATATATAATGTTAATTACCAAGTTCTATATTCTATATTTTAATCTGAGGATATTAATTTATTAGGCATCACATACGTCATATTACTATACACTTTCGTAATTAAATACCTCATTATATTTTTCTTATTATTTTTTAACATTCGTCATACACATAATACATTATTTGTAACTTGAATGATATCTCTCTACATTTTGTATTCTGCATTTTCTAGACATATTTTTCAGTTTATAGGATTTTTCAATAAAGTCGGGTCGATGTTGAAATGTGGTTATGAAATAAAACAAGCTGTCACACACAGTTTCTATTATTACGTTTAAACATTGCAACATCAACACGCCATTATTTAAAAAAAATACACGTTTGTAATTTTTACCTGATTATATATAATAGCATTATATTATTAACATTTGTTATTTGATATATATTTTATTTACATTTTATATATTTCAACCTGAGGATATTAATAAAGTAGACACCGTATTCATCATAGTTTAGTATTCTTAATTAACGTAATACTTCATTATAGTGAACTTTTCATTACAATCATTAGACATCATCACATAATCTGTAACATTATCATTTATCATTACATAATCTGTATAAATCATATTTTAAATATAATTTCCACTCCATTGTAACACTTCAATTGCCTACACTTTCTACATACTTACGTCTATTCAAAGCTTCAGCATATGTACCATTCCACTTTCTTTATTGGAATTTTAATATTTATCTTCATTTGTACACTTCCCCCAAAAATTGTCCACTTCAACATATTTCTCTTACTGTGAACCTTCATATCTATACTATTCCCATCATCATTTACATGCATTGACAGGGCTGTTTCGACATTTATTTAGTACATTGATTAATTTTATGGTAGTAAATTCTTATTCTCTCAATAACTTCCGTATGTCCTGTATAAAATTTATCTCACTTTGAACATTTTATTTTGTATATTACATGTTGTGGTAGTCTTCAGTTCTTAGACTGGTCTGATACAACCTTCCATGCTAACCCTCTGTGCTAACATTATCATTTATACTCGTAAAAAAAATCACAACCTAAATCTTCCCTAATTTAATTAGCGTATTCCATCCTTGACCTCCTTCTTCTGCTATTATACACGTCCCTTTAATGCTACAAGACCCTCATGTCTCGAAAAGTGGTCTATTAATCTGTCTCTTCTATCGAAATATACTGTAATTGAATTAAAATTAACTAAAACTAAGGTGCGTAAGGACTTATTTACCTACCGGTATAGTAAATTATCTAATTTCTCTTTACCTTTCACTCTAAATTAAAGTTATTAAGTTATTATTTGAAACAACATACCATTAATTAAAAAATTATAATTCAATTTAATGTTTAAGAAAAAAATTATGTAAATATCTTGTAATAAAAGGAAGTAGTGGTCAAACTAAGCTTCTACGGTTGAGTCCACGTTTCCAGTGGATCATTATTACTACTTTTTAATAGACTTTGGAAATAAGTTACACTTAATAAAACAAAAATGAACTCAACAATAATTGTTTACGTAACATTGATTTCTGTACCATCTTCTGTTGAAACATGTAATTAACGTAACTAAATACTTTTTATGACTAATAATAATTGATAACTATTTTACTTTGAGATTTCGACACTTTATTTCCATTATCACCCACTGTCGGGAAAAAATAATGTAAGCTGACATATCCGTTGTATAACACAGAAACAGTAACACGATAGAAAAAATGATAGGCTAAAATAACTCAAAAGTTATCTTTTCTTTTTATTGCTTATTTGTAAAATGAGAATAGATATTTTCTGAACATTGATGGAACATTAGGTTTACATAATATATTTTGTTTATTATAGTGATATATTATTGTTAGTATGGATAACAAGTCTGTATGTTCCAGTACCTAACTTTGAAAAAATTAATCCGTTAACAAAGTAATACATTTTTTATCGTAATTTCAATAAAATTACAGAACTGTGAAAATGTTCTTACAGCTCTCATTTATAAGTAGAACAGTAAGGAATTTAAAGAAGTCACCTAAACCACAAATGTTGAACGAAGGGCGCTGCGGGAGTTTTCTCGCAGGCGCTTCAGCCCAGAGTGACTGCGGGGCTCACCTGATCATGTCGGGAATGCCTCGCACTCTCTCTGGGTACTTTTTATCAAAGTTCTCATATGCCGAGACACCTTCACCTGTTTTAGGAGGTATATGTACCGGGGTCAAAGACCTTGGGTATATGGCAAGAGCTGTCCGCTGATCCTATTGGATCAGTCGGCCAACTGCCTCCTGAAACTGGTGGAGACACGGAGAAGGGAATGCTGCGTCCCCACAGCGAACTCGTCTCCCGTCATTCGAAAGGGCGTGAGAATAGTACCCAATGCCCGACCTACCTGATGCAGGTTTTCTAGGGTTTTCCCTGCATATCTTTAGGTGAAACACCAAGTAGGACCCTTAAACCATAGCCCGGGGACCCTAGCCAACCCTTGAACCCTTGGCTACCTTGCTCTACCTTCCGCATCCCCCCTTTTCACTTCCCTTCCTATGCTATTATAGGGGTGTTGCCTGTTTCAGGATCACCCTCATGTAGCCTGTTAATACCCCTCCCCCCCAAAAAAAGTTACTGTATTGAATGATATGAATATCATAAAACCAAGAATTATAGACTTCTTTGCTGTTATTTTAATTTTAATACGAGTACATATATATTTACAAGAGTATAAATGTTGACAAGTTATCTTAATATTACGGTGTGTTTCACATATAAATTTAACTGGTCGATAAAACGTATATCTTTTATGTATATATGTGGCCTACTAGTTCTTCTAATTTGTGGCAAAATCTGTGTTGAAACTGAAGATTGAGTGGGCCATGTTTGCGCTCTATTTAGGTAGACCGCACCGCAACACACCCACGTAACACATACTTGCGTTCGCGTCCGCGTGCGTACGTGTGTGTGTGCGTAATTAGAGGCGGCCTTTGTGGGGTTACAGCCCTTGTGCAGTGTCTTTATAACATGCTATGTTCTGCCCCGCGACAGGCTTCCACTTTTCAGAAGGAGATCGTACTCATGTCCGCTTAAAAGTTACAGTATATTACATAATATCTAGCAGAGAGAAAGCTGTGTGCCAGGTAATTGTAAAATAAAATATTACTGTTTCACATTACAAATGACATGCTAACACGAAAACATATAATTATAAATAAACAAAAAATTATGAGGATTATTTACAAAACGGGGTACATACAAAGGATCTATCATTGACAACGAATAAACAGTTAAAAGTCAGTGAGGAACTAATTTTTTATTATTATAAACATTAAAACGTTTCATAACTATAATTAATACTGTATTCTTCGTAAGGTTGAAATGTTTGTGTTAGAATTTATTTTACAATAAATTCAATGCTGTAAGTAGAATAATTTTTTAGTGGGATACTAAATGGAGCTAATTTATAACAATATATCTATTCAGAAATACTCTATAATGTTATAATCAAAGTGTTCTCCTTGCACGCTGTGTATTCAAAATAATATAATATGTATTTAAATATTATTATAAACAATGTGTCTAAATTGAAACCAAGCTCTTCACAGTATATTTTATGATCGCCCACATGCATCCTAAGCGCGTCGCATAGGTGTTTAATTAATTTATTATTCTATAAATAAAGGATTTCAGTGCCACAATAAAATTTCAATTGCAATGTATATTTTTCTTAATATATTTAACGAGTCTCACTCCACCATAATCGGTGTGTAATATTTTTGTATCGTATTATCTATGTCTCTTGTTAATAATGTAGTTTACTGCCGTATTCTTGTTATCGCAGACTTTAAAATAATAAGCACAGTTTGTTTAAACAAATTATTTTTTATAGCATAGGGAATTACTTGTTCCCTTTCCTTAGCACAACGTTTCCGGTCATATTCTGTTTCTCAAATGTTCAGGTTTAACGTAAATTTATAATACTCGTCGATAATTATTAATTGAAGTCCACTGTCCCTGAGAAATATGACCCTGCACAGATCAGTATTAAGGGGAAGAGGAAAGGCTCTGCTTTTCGATCTTAAAATAGAAATTCTCGTGCAAATCGTTATAGACACAGCACCGAAATTCTAAGCTGAATAAATTATTTATTGTAATTTGAACTTAAATTACTTATTTCTCATTATGTTTCCATAGAAAGGTTTAAAAAAGTCTGATCCATAACTAATAATTACATACCGCAACGTTATAAAATAAGCTGTTAAAACTTCAGCGCTGTGTCTATAACGGGTTCCAAACTAAAAGGTAAAAATCACTTTTAGCATCGACAAGATTGGGCTTTCCGACTCCTTTTAAGATAATTCCAACGACTAATGATCTAAATTTAGGTAGTGGTGATATTTAAAATATATTTGGTTTTCAAAATTGACGCTTTCATATCGTTGTCATAATATTGGTAATTAATTACACAATACAGCCAATTTATCAGGAAAGTATATATTGATATTTATGTAATATATTTTTTACGTTTCGTCCATATTTGTGGAATTCATCAGGTAACTATATAATAATTTACAAATTCAATGATAATTTTGAATACAGAATATTTCATTATAATATTTAAAATACTTTTAGTTTTCAATTAAAATAGACTTGGGAAAGTCGGGGCGAAACGGGACACTTATTTTTTATTTTTTGTAAAGTTATGGAGAAAGAAAATTCACTTCATAGAAGTATAAACATTTTATTCTATTACAAATTAACCTACTATCAGTAAAACCTAAAACAACGTATTTATAAATTTTTAAATAAAAACATCCAAATCTTTGCTAACATTTTTTCTCTTTTCCGCTCATTTTCTTTCTTAATCTGTTCTTTTTGGTACAGCGTCATGTAGCTCATTCTTATAAGTTGAGTCTGCCAGTTTTTCTTAACATTTTGCCTTATATATTAATTTCCCGTTCCGCGCCGCACTCTTGTTTCAGTTTAAGGTTTCTCACTGAGCCTTAATACAAGCAGATTTCAACTTTATACGTAACTTATACGCATTTAAAGACGCCTAGTTTACGAATATATACCATTAAAGAGTTAAAAGTGAGTAGTCTTGTGAATTACCTTTTGACAGAATGCTGATAAAATTATAAAGCCACTGATGTGAGACACAAAAAGAAGAGTTCATTCACAAGGTGGAGTCAAAACGTGGTGTAGTCGGCTGCCACGACTTCATGCTTGACCAGTTACAATGCTCCACCCCTGTTTACTAACCTCTAGTATTATCCAGTAAAAAATGGTAGCCCGTTCCGCCTCGACTACTCCGACATTTTAGATGAATAATATATATCTAAAACAGAATATTATTGCGTCGTGAAATTTTATAATGGGAAAGCATTTGTGGGCCTTTTAATTTCAACAACTGTGTCGTAGCACATATATCTGAAAAGTCATAATGTCTATTTGCCAAATGTGGAAGTTTTGGATAAGTAAATTAATTATTTCTCAAGAATGATGAGCGAAATACTTCTATGCACTCAATGTGAAACGTGACACAAATACGTTTCACATACATACAAGGCGCTCGTGCTACAATAACTTATTTATTTTTTTAAATTGAACGGCCTAAATTACTGACTTATTGCCGTAACCGTTGCAGAACGCAGTCTACGACGCAAAATTATTCCTTTTAACATATGTTATCCATTTAAAATTTGTTGGTTTTATTTATTTATTTGAAAACTGCAACTTTCATATTTTACCGAAATATTCTGTATTCAAATTTATAATTGTTTCTGTAAATATTTGTGTAGTCGCCTGATAATATCCACAAATGTGGGCTAAATGTCGTAAAATATAAAATAATTACAATTTATGATAAATTGGATGTATTATTAATTTATTTATACTTAATTATAAGATTATTTATGTATTGAATATCACAGACTACTTGAATTGTTCATAAAATGCAAGTCCTCGTTCCATCGTAATCTTAAATAACAAAGGATACGGTCTACTGTGACAAATTTGCAAACATAGTCTGATATTTCACATTTCATTGGTAAAACGTTAGTTTTGTAGGGTGTTCAGAGAAAAAGAATGTCGTGCCGCGATCGGGGACTCGGTCACGTTATGTCGGAGATCGATGTGGCAAACACAACTGCGCAACACCTCGTCAGATCCCGTCAGATCCAGTCACCTGCTTTCCTCGCTGTTCCGAGAGAATGAACCTGTTTGGCGCCGCCGACATCCATACCTTACACAGAGGTCTCTGTCATTCACGTTTCCAAAAGTTTCATACCAACGAAAATAATGGAAAAACGCTCACGCGAATAAATTTACATTAATATCTCGGAATACTGAAGTTGAGAATAGAGAGGGTTGGCACACGACTAGTCATGAAGCTTCATGGACTCTTCTAATCGAATCGAATTCATTCCAAGGTGGATAAGTGTTGTTATTGCTGCGAGATTTGCTGATCTATCGCTCCAAATTTCCTGAAACGTTAATTATTTGTTATAAGCCGCGTGTCTTCTAAGTCTCCTTCTTTTAGTTGCATTCTTACTGGAGTTTTTGTTTCCTTTCTCCGAGGGCAGGTGAAAATCTTCTAAAGACACTATGACAGGGTTCACACTGGATAGTAGTGTGGGATTCTGCCCACTAAAAAATCCTCCCTTTCCAACGATGACTGTGTGTATCATTCTTACTGGAGTAGAATTTTTAATGTGCCGTAATGTCATTTTAAACGTTTTCAATATTTTCTCGTTTTGCAATTTTTTTCGCCAACTTTGTAGGCTCATAGCTGCCACGGATGATATTAGTTTAAATATTTGTTATTATTTTCGTAATCTACGCATGCGATTTTTTTTGGAAACGAATTTTCAGGGTCTATTCTCTCATAACTGCCACAGTATTGAAGCTCAAAAGTGGCACTTTTGAAACGACGTCGTCCCCGACGAAACGCAGACGTCGACTAAAAAGTCCATATCTGAGTCATAAATGCATATTTCGAACTGAAAATTTGCATACCTTCATCTGAGGCTTCATAGTACAAACTGTCTAAATTTTATAATAATCGTAAATGGTCGCGCGGGGATCCTTCCCCAAATCAGGGTACTTGATATGGAATGATCCCAATGTGGCTGTTGTGTTATAGTATAAACAATGTGTCAATAAAATCATAGGAAGGATTATTGTATGGCAAATACAAATTTTCTTTGACCCTTACCTTAATATAAGTATTGATAAAATTATATACATAATAGAACATTCAAAGATGTATTAAAAATTAAAGTTAACTTATTCGTTTGATATATCTCCCAAATAATCGTTTTAACGATATTAAATTTGAAGTGTACAGTTGAATGGTTACCCATAGTCTCTATTCAGTCTGAAGTACTCTATAATTATAGTCAGGCACAGAATTGAGCAAAGCCGATATTTACCTCTGTGTTAGTCATCATCGTAATTGGATTGGAAGCCACTCAAAAATTTTGCGAAGGGGGCAATCAAATTAATGCTTCACAGAGGGATATTCCGTCCCTTCATTGTGCCTTATTGATCAGTGTGTGTCCGACAGTCAAATTGATTGTGACACCAGCAACGAATCTCATATAAAACAGTCGTATAGCAATAGCTTACATTTGGCGTATTATATTTTAATTTTATTATATCAGAGAAACTGATTGTAGGTAACGTTTTATGTAATCAACTGTTTGTGATGCAAATACATCATAATTATTAATAGATTTCTTTTGAAAATGGGTTAGACATTCACACTGTAATTTACTACTAGTTATCATGCAATATTACCATATCTCTATATTGTTACTTATTCATAACGTTATAAATTACGTTAAAGGGTTCCAGTGAATTATATTACAGGTTAGGAATAAAAATTATAAACGTCCGTATTTGTCCCACCCGTTAATTTCAACAAAATGTACATAAATAATGTGAATTATAATATATATATATATATAGTTAAAATCATAAGTACATTAATGCAATGTTAATACAACACATACACGTAACGTTTCGTCCCGACTTTAGGTCCTAATCAGGTGATATACATTAATCAGTAGAGGAGTACCAAGTCCTTGGACTGGTCTGTTGCAACCTTCCATATTCTGCACAAGCCTCTTCATTTCTACATAACTACCACATCCCATAATCTGCTTAGCGTATTCCATTCTTAATCTCCCACTTCTTTACTTATCCCAAACACTTCCCTCTAATTCTATAGGAGATATAAATAGAGAATTCAATATAAAATATTGTTGATGTCATTTAACTTACATTTGAATTATTTATAATGAATATAGTATAATGTCATAAAATATTCATATTCATTAAGAACAGTAAGATATATTGCCAATTTTTTTAATTTTAACATTGATAAAAATTTTCCAACAATGAATGAATTTTGAGGTATGTAAATTGCCATTTTTAATATACGAAAATTAACTAGCAAAAAATTGCGAATCGTCGTTTTCTGTAACGTACTGAAGTAAGATAGGCTAATTTATAGCCGTAGTTACAGAAGCATGTTTATAACGTGTACAAGCCAAAGTAAATTCAGATAAAGAGAAATTAATTTTATTAGAGAACTCGTTATATTAATTTAATTATTTTCAAAAGTGTTTCCAAACGTAAACATAATTTCACTGAAATCATGCATCACAATCAATTTCCACACAAATAAATAAAACACTACGCTCAAAACGTTTTCTGAATAATAAATACAGCCTCTAAAAAATATTAAATTTATGAACAGCCGTAACAATTCTGCAAAAGAATATACGCTAAATCGCATCCAGGCTAATTAATTCAAAATGCCATACGATATTTCATGAAAGGAAGTAGAAATGCTTCAATTGAAGCTCAATTAGGAGCGTATAGCTAATTTGGAAGAAATATAGGAATAGAAAATTGTCGACTGGGCCAGGGACTCGAACCGCAGACCTCCGTTTTCCCGGCTTCTTATTTATACCCTCTAAATAATTTTTGAAAACGGGAGAAAAACGAGCATGGTCTTGAACTGATGGATTCCTGACCTCCCGATTCAGCATAGACCTTTGACGACATACCAAGAACAAATTTTAAGTTATTATAGGATTTTAAAATCAATTCCTATGATAATAATGTCCTAGAGAAAGGATATGATCAACGTATATTTATGGATAAAAAAGATAGGAGTTTTCAATAGGACGGGTCGATGTTGAAATGAAATGAAATAAAACAACCTTAACAGTCGAAGCTACATTAAAATGAATAGATTATATAAGTTTTGTCTGCCATATAATATGTATTTATTAAAATTTTGTTTAATATTATCAGACGAATTCTGAATAACAAATTACCGATTGATGAAACGGCAGAATATTGGCCCATATAACAAAAATAAATAATAGACTCAATTCAAAACTGAGAACAGTAAACAGTTCATGATATTTTTCCAAGAGCTTAGACGTTCATATTCGTTAAGAAAATTTTGTATATTAAGCAGCTTCATATTTATGAAATATTGGTTTCCATTCCTCTTCATATTTCTTATTTAATTATAATTCATGCTGTCATAAATGATAAATTAATTTGAAGGAGTTTTTCTTAATTCTATATTTTGGATTGCAATAAAGGAATCAAAAGTTTTTTATAATAACACGTTAAATTTATGTGGTATAATTTACTCCACTTTAAAGAACTTATTATTACATAGCAGAGATAAATCCCAAAATAAAACCCTTCATACAACCGGTAAATAACAAAAACAACTGAAAACCGCAGAAATTTATTCAATATTGACGCCGTAGTAAAATGTTACAAAAACCAATACAGAAATTCACGTATCCAACTCATTTATATAGAAAGAAGCACAAAAAAATCTTAAAATAATACAAATATTCATGAATTGTATATATATATATATATATTGTAGAAGATCCGGCGTTCCTCCGTATTCGAGGATTTAAATGCTTTTTGGGGGCCAGGTATTTTTTAATAAAAATACCAAAAAAGTGGATTTTAATAGCTTTAATCCATTTCAGAACATGAGAAAAATTATCACTACAGGGCGTGGTCTTTCTCCGTCCGCAACTGCCGACACATCCTTCTCTTTTCACTACCCCATGACGACTGCTCGAGTCTCGCCAGACTCCATTGTTGGCCCGAGTTGCGACAATTGCAACTCGCAAGCTAGCCCGCATTGTTGCGTGTAACTTTTCATGTTACATTATCCCCGCCCCCAATGAATTTAAAAAATTGTACAATTTTTTAATGACACTTACTGAAACACAGTCGTAAACAATTTGACTGACCAACGCCCTTAGTCAAAATTACATTAGGTTTTACAAAAATTCACTCATAAGTTAATTACAAATTTTTCTGACGTACCATTCAATCCTTCATCAGCCTAAACATCCAGTAAAATACAATTTCATCAATTAACTAATTCAAAATTAATATAACTTTAATTACAACCACATAACTTCAAACCAAACAATTTCTTTAAGATCTCTGTAATCAGCTGTTTGCTGTCTTTCCAGCTGTTCGCTGTCAAGATCCAAAATTACTTTGGCCATAATTTTTCTATAGTCAACTGTCTCTGCACAACAGCTGTTTAACGCACGTCGCTAATTTTCAACAGAACATCTGTTTCTTATAACTAATTACAATGTTATTGCATAAAATTTTACATCCCATCAGCTGTTTCTGACAGATCATATGACATTTATTTTAATTGTTGCCAGTTGAATTTGATGTATCATCTGATCTTTATTAGTTTGACATTAACAGAATACCGCATTCAGTTTTTCCACCTGGATTCCAAGGAAATCCACATCCACCCCTATTCCATAACTTTCTTCCTGCTCTGTTTTCACCATAGGATGCACAATTTTGAGACATAGAAGCACATTTTCCGCTAATCATTAAGTTCCGCTCAGCTTTTTGATGAATGTTTCTCCCACGTACCTTTCTCTTGTACGTTTTTCGGGAGTTATTCTTAAATCTATTAACAAAACATTTCACTACTTCATCTTTGTTTGCAAACATAATCAGCTGTTCCCTAACCTGCTTATTCAATGCGTTCGCATTACCTTCACACTTATCAGCTTCCATCTGATGCTCTACACGTTTAAATTTTTTCTTAAACTTATTTGCAAATACATCAAATAATTTTAACAACCTTATGTCCCTCTCTACATTATGATTAACCTCCACTTCAACTTTCTTAACTACATCATGAAATCGATCCTTCCGCATCAGATCTTCCTTTATTGTTACAGCAACCACACTCTCCTTTTTTAACAAATGATCTCTTTGCTGTTTTGGTCCATCCTTAGCCCCCAATGGTAGTTTTATTTCTATTTCCTTGGCTATCTCATTTGGTAAACCCATATGACACTCTTTTTTACTAAAATCCAAAACTACTTTATGCTTGACAATCCAATCTAAACCCAAAACAAAAGGTACAAACAAAGACTTAACTACTATACATCTAATAAGCATCTCCTGACCCTGGATTTTAACCTTTAAAAGAATCTGTTTACTGCTTTTCTCAAATTTCTTCCCAATGGCTCCATACACTCTCATCCCAGTTATTGGCAAGCTTTCTAGAATTGCTTTCCTTTCCATCAGCTCAAGATATAATTGCTCACTGATAAACGTAGATGTAGCTACAGTGTCAATAATGGCTCTTCTTTTCCCATCTCCCTCAATGTCAATATCAACAGATAACAATTCATGGTCAGATGATTTCTCTTCCCCTTCATCCTCAATTTCTTCTAATAATTCTTTCCCATTCACCAAAATTGGTATTATTTGATATTTTTTGTAGTCCTTATTCTTTTCTATGTTACTGCACTTCGTATCTACACACCGCTCTACTTCTACCATATTTTCTATCTGCTTATCACTACTATTTACACATTCTTCCTTATATACATCTGCATGCATTTCCTTAATACCATTAACCCTGTCATCAAGAACTTCCTCTTTTTTCATCAAATATCTTATTATGTCCCTGAGCATAGCGTCCTCTGCCTTCTCATCTACTCTTTCACACGTAATAGCCTCCTGCACTTCTTCCATTTTAACAAACTACACAACACACACTGTACTCTGCTTTTTAATACACACACACCTCTCGACGAAATCCACGCAGCGGTCACAGGACCCCTCAGCTATGCGTAGAACAGCTCTCTTCCCCAGCGTTCCTTTTTCAGCGCCTCCCACTTCTTCAGTCGTCGTATAATTCTAGGGTACCACGTAGTCGTCCTCACCAAACCACGTTTGTTCGGGCCCCAACGCTGCGGCGCCAAATGTAGGAGATCCGGCGTTCCTCCGTATTCGAGGATTTAAATGCTTTTTGGGCGCCAGGTATTTTTTAATAAAAATACCAAAAAAGTGGATTTTAATAGCTTTAATCCATTTCAGAACATGAGAAAAATTATCACTACAGGGCGTGGTCTTTCTTCGTCCGCAACTGCCGACACATCCTTCTCCTTTCACTACCCCATGACGACTGCTCGAGTCTCGCCAGACTCCATTGTTGGCCCGAGTTGCGACAATTGCAACTCGCAAGCTGGCCCGCATTGTTGCGTGTAATTTTTCATGTTACAATATATATGCAATCAAGTAACTAAAACTAGAAAAATAGCTTGGATACCGACTCAGCAAGGAAGGAAAGGAAATACTACAGTTGATAGATTAGACAAATCAGTCTCCATCAATTCTCCACCAAAGTTAACCAACCCTTCCAGACTCGAAACTTTAAAAAAATAAATTAGGAAAGAACTTGAGCAAAAATTAGAAATATATTAAAAAACAATCAAAAAATGATCAAATAGCTAAAAACCAGTTATTAAATCGCAGAGAGAAAATCGTGACTTCACGAATTATGCATATGTCGACGAATTAGCACTGGCTAAACGAAACATACTCAAAATAATATAAAAGAGAAAAGTAGTCATTTAATTTGGGCAACTTTCAAATCTCAAAAGATTGTACAAAGTAGGCTACTAACAGCATAATAGGAACGTACTGAGAGACCCGTATTAGTGGATGCTCACAATGTGAAAGAAGCAATAATATAATTCATTAAAATAAAAGGCTTTCAAAAATTTTAAAGCATTCTTACATCGTAATACTACGAAAAATGTAACTAAAAGTACATATTAAATTTATTTTAAAAGCAAAGAGGGTGTCTATTGATACCAAGAGTAGATTCTACTGATCAATATAAATGGTAGAATTTTTTTGTTAACAGGCTACATGATGGTGATTCTGAAACAGGCAACTCCCCTTTAATAGCATAGGAAAGGAATTGAAAAGTGGGGTTGCGTGGGGTTGCGTTAGGTAGGGCAAGGTAGCCCCCGGGCTATAGTTTGAGGATCCTACCCGGTGTTTCACCTACAGATATGCAAGTAAAACGTTAGAAAACCTTCATCAGGTAGGTCGGGCATTGGTTACTATTCTCACGCCCTTCCGAATGACGGGAGACGAGTTTACTGTGGGGTCACAGCATCCCTTAGGCGTGTCTCCGCCAGTTTTAGGAGTCATTGGCTGACTGATCCAATGGGATCAGCGGGAAATCATGCCTTACTCCCAAGGTCTTTGACTCCAGTACATATATATCCTAAAATATGTGAAGGTGTCTCGGCATGTGAGAACTTTCGAAAAATAAACAGAGGAGACCTGACATTATCAGGTAGCCCCGCAGTCAGTCTGGGGAGAAGCGCCTGCTACAGAAAACTCCCACAGGCACTTCAGCATAAATGGCATCAACTATCTTAAAGAATACATAGAATTTAAAAAATGATTGAACTTTGAGTAAGTGATAATATACCTGTCACAAAATTATGAATCTCTAAGAACAAAGAGGTGACACCCACGAGTGTGATTGACCTTGTGAAAGGCTTACACGCATATTGCAATTGTTTCTGACGACATTCCAAAGACCACCCTCCGAAAAAAAAGGTTTTCATCGTTTTCTGGACATGATCAAGATTTAAAGTTCTTTTCTGCTGCACGCTGCCGATAACAGGCTGCAACGATACGTGAATCACAGAGAGTTCTTTAGACTCGGAGCTTTCGCAGACGTTTGCGGATTGCAATGACCTCCACGCAGGTACAACCCTCGTGATCCACCCAGGTCCTACTGCTACGCTTGGCCTCTTTGCCATAGTCTCAAAGTCCGCTGTTGGCGCCTCCCTTCAGCAGTACGTTAAGGCCGGTGGCAGCGTCATTCTCAATGGCCACCTTACTATCTCCATTTATAGACAGTATTTTTAGCAATTCTACATTTTCGCCATTTCACGGAGACGAAAAACACTAAATTTTTTTTATAAATCACAAGCCATTAATGTTTCGCCTTCCCACAGCTTCCTGAGTAATGCCTCAGCTCAAAATAATTATTTTTTATACATCGCTTAATTTTACACTGATATACGTGTTGTGGAGGTTCGATCCTGACTGAGTCGGTGGTTACATCGTCCCCTCTTGCTAAAGTACAATCTATAGGTATGGAACTTCGCCGTATTTTATCTGTGACGGGTGAAAGTTGACGGAACTGGCGACGTCGAATTGTATTACGACAAAAGACCAGATCGCACGCGTCCTTTCGTTCCGCTCCCTCTGCGGTGTAATGATTTAGAGAACCTGAGTCATCCCAGTGCACCGGAGTCTGCAAAACTGACATCAGACCGTTACCTCCAACCCGTTGTTAGTAGGATTTTCCGGTTCCATCTGCCCGTTTAAAACATGTTCTCGTCGAAATCAATGAACATCTGCCACCATTCGCTGATTTTCGGTATTGCCTCATCAACCGTTTCACCTGACGGCCGGAAGTTCAATCACTGCCGATGCGTTGGCCGATGCATTTTTGCGTGGGTGGACTGCGCATTCTACTTGTCCGTCCGTCATTACCACTTATCGGGGGCCATAGTTTAAGTCGCGGTTGTCCCCATCCTTGGGCATATTCATCGGCTCTGCACGTCACCGTACCAAGGCTTCCATCTGCAGTCAAACAGCACGGTTGAAAGATTGCATCACAAGTTGAAAACGGCACTCACCTGTCACGGTGGTATGATGCTCTACCTCTCGTTCTTCTAGGGATGCGAAGTGTGCCCAAACCTGACCTTCCGGCGTCAACAGCAGAGATAGTACTCCAAGGAATCCTATGACTGACTGGCGTCGACCGCCTCCTTCAGGCTCCGAGACACTTCCGCCTAACTCCTACGAGTCGCCACCAAATTTTCATCCACTCAGGATCCGACACGTGTGCAGACGTGTCCCTACGGGACGGCTCAGTTACGAGGTGTCCTAAACTGGCTCGTAAGAGGTGCTTGACCGAAACGCCAAGACAGTCCTAATTCGAACGCGGCGTGGACAATCTTGGACTTTTTAAGACCTTCTCGAACCAGTATTCTTGCTGTCTGGCGATCATCCCGCTCAGCGTAGTAATTTTAATCGTTCCCGCGCCTGTCAAACTTCGACCAGCGATTGTTATCTCCAGCCCGGCCGACGAAACGCAAGGTGCGTTTGAGGACGACGTCTGCAAAGCCCGTACTGTGTCACTCCAAAGACTGGACTTCCGTAAACTGAAAGAGATGACACGGGAGTCAGCGATTAATATGCTTTGGTTGTTAGGGGCAACGGTAAAATAACAGGCCAGTGTATGATCTTTATCCGAAGCAGAATTATGTAATTAGAGGAGGTTAATAAATTTCCCATTAAAATTACATAAAATATATTAATATTATCTATAAACCTTTAAACGTTAGAAGTTATAGTTTTGGTTCTAACATACACAATTCAATCAATAAATTGCAGAAGAATTGGATGATGAAATTGATCATAAATGTCAAAAACAAATAAAACAGCCTAAATTATATACCAATGTTTGAATATTGCCGCTGAACGAGAAAATGTTATTGCAAGCCAGTGCTAAAAAGGAGTGAGATGTAAGCTACTTTGTATCAAGAGCTCAGTAAGGAGGCTCACTTCTTACAGAACAACGAGTCCGTTGCGGAAGTTAATGGCCTGCCTGCTTAGGATCGATTCCTCAAAAGAGAAAGGAGGCTATCCGATTACGTCACCTGCTACAGAACTCGCCGATAAGCCTAATGTTTCATGATTGCAGAAAGAAACTTATATCGCGCTGTGCTTAGTGTGAAGTAAGAAAATTAGGAATTAACTTTTATTTGTTCAAAAGTTAACACTTAGTTACTATGATACAAAGAAACGTTATAAATGGATTACTTAACGCAAGTCACATTCGATTACTAAATTAATTACTCATTCATTCATCCCAAAGCAGGCATGGAAAAGATAATTAATATAGAAAGGTATAAAACTGGAAACAACGAGGAATAGAACCCGGGACCACTTTACGCAGCTGATACAAAATCTCAGCTATCTTGCCGACCCAAACTCTGTACGACTCTCAGTCGAGTCTACTCTATACTATTATAATTTTTCCATGACGCTTGTTCGATTTCTGGTTCTTTAGCTTTTTCTATTTCAGCTCAAGAATTAATTTCGCTGATTTTTAGAAGGTGAGGTTATCAATAAGCATTCTTGCTCGTACAGTAATGAAAATTATTTTTAAATTCATATTTAAAAATAAAATCGCATCATAAAAATAACTATTAATTCAGTATAATGAATACTCTGTCTCATTTCATGAACATACAAGTCCCCCATCCCTCTAAACATGCGAGCATACGTAGTTATAATCAGAGACATATTCTAAATACCTATAACAAACTCGACACAGCTCCTTCCCCTCATCTTAAAAATTGTAATAATGAAATATTCCAAAGAAACTAGACTTTAAAAGCACAGTGTTAGCAATGACCCGTTATGAAAACTACTCACTAAAAGTATGCCAATATCTGAAATATAATTAAAAATCATACCAAAGTATCATGTATTTATAATTTGGGTTTTATCTTGGACATTGAAATTTCGAAGTCAAGAGTTGGCAAAGCAAGTTGACATCCATCGTTGAGCCAGTACATGACACGGTTCACAACCTACAAATGTTAAAAAACGTTAATATAAATAATTTTCTTCTTCATCAACCATGGATGGAACAATATATATATATATATATATATATATATAAATTTTGACGATTATATTATTGTATAGTTGAATTGTTTTCTTTTCAGATTGTTTTCCTCATTAAAAATGGCAGACAAATCAAAAGATGCAATTGGTTTCCTTATTTTTTAAATAAAAAAATATAGATAAAGATAGTTTCTGTCCTTGATTAAAAATAAATTCAACCAATTCTTACATCAATATAATTAAAAAACGTTTATAAAGTTTTATTAATGAAAGTATTTTACCGTTTGATACTATAATTTAGTTTTTAATCTATTTATCCATTTAAAGGTGTAATTGTAGTGGGATCCAGTTTGTTCCAAAGGTTTGAATTTCAAGCAGGTATGATTTAAATTTTTTGATGACTTAAATATTTTTATAAAGTCAACATATTAACTTGTGAAAAGCTATATTCAACTGGATTATAACTTAAAATACAATTTATATTAGTAAAAGGAAAATTATTAGATTAACTACTTTCTTCTGTGGGTCCACGCACTCTCTTCAAAATTCTTCATGAAAAGTAGGGTAAAGGGGTGTACTCATCCCTAAATGTACACGTCACGACCTGGCCATCCCCGTCATCAACAAACCACGCCCATTTCTAACGGTAACGTCGCCAATATTATTATTATATGCGTCATTTCAGGTTAATATTTATCTAATAATTAAAATATTTGTCATTTAAAGATTTTTTCAGTCAAATATTTATCGTTTGTTAAAAGATTTTCCTTTAATCTTTAGCAGCTTTTAAATAAATTTAATGAATATATCATTCAAACAATTAGTAAAAAACTTCTCTCATCTAAATACAGTTTTCTCATTAATTTTTATTTAATAAAAAATTGGCTTAATTATTTGGAAAGAGATTTTATAATCTGAGAAAAAAATAATTTTATTTGATTGTTTGTACTTGTGTTGCATAATTGTTGGTTTTTACAACTGAGTAATTTCGGAACACGAAGATAATTATAGGGTGGAAGGATGTCGCTGATAATTAATAATAATGACAGATGTGTACGTTCTCTGTACCACTCGAGCTATTTTAACAGTCTTTCAATTGTGATACGTAAATGCAGCAATATTGCATGACTAAATATTTTTTGAGAGATGATTTCAATTTACGTGTTCCAAGGTGTGTGCACCATCTCAATACCTCCTATTTCATCATTTCTCTTTTTTGGTGCACGTGTGCATTTTTTATTGAACGTATATGCATATTCTAACAGCATATGACATCTCTAGTTGTGCGCGAATCGCTTGTTATGGCGCGGGGCGTCAAGGTCATGACGTATTCATGGGGGTTATTACTCCAACAGTTCCGAAATATATTTGTAACTATAGATTTTGAGTCATTCCCAGACGGAATATATGCAATTTTATAATGCATAATGTATTGCAAAATTACAATAAACTAATTTTTATGTAATCGATGGAGTTATGAAAAATTGGCTCAGGTGCTTACAACATAATTTACACGTAATTTCAAGTAAAGTATGCAACTTGTTATGGAAGGGTAATTTTTATAATTCCTTAAACAAACCTCCGTTTGTAATGTGGACGGAGGGCGTTTCCCAGTTACGTTATGCAGTGCACACGAACTCGGAGGTCAGTCAATGGAACATATAAGGGGAATTTTGTTAAAGTTTCCGTTAATATTACTCAAATCAATTAACTTTGGCACGTTTAAACTTTCATTTGTTTTATACAAAATATTTTACTGAAAAACTTCAATAAATATCTCATGATTTCTTTTATTTTATTTTACAGTTACGATTTAAGCCATTTACTCACCACATTACGAGGAGAAGTTTTGGGTAGAAAGACAAAATCAATATAGATGACTGTGTTTTCTTGTATTTAGATTGTTTTCGTAGAAAATCAAGGTACAAATTTCTGCCTATGTAATTTATACTTGAAGTAGGGTACTGAGAAATATTCATTTCAACTGTGCTATTACTCAAGTTCTAGCGAAAGTGATTCTCGATAGCCGTTAGGTTTAGTCCCGATAATAATCGAGGGTAAACCCGGATAATTTACAGGAGTATTTCAAAGATGGAACTCAACCGAACTGCCTTCTCTTCAATGAGTCCAATAATAGATGCGGTGGCTGTTTCCTTCTCTCTGCCCCATTTTCAATCAATGAGATGGCTGCGCCTTCGGTGATCCGAAAACAAACCAAACAACAAATTAGTTGAACCCTGCCTCCCGAATGAATTATTTTCAAGGAACTGTTTATCTACACGTCGCAAAACTTCGAAAGTAAACTGACATAATATTTATTATACCTTAAAATAAATATGCCAGTTATTCATAGAGAAATAAGACGAAATAGCGCACTAATACAAATAGTATTTCGATAGGTTAAGTTATTTGTAATTGAAGTATTTATTAAATTAGCTTTTATAAAATAACAGAGATAAACGCATTTTTAGAAATACCATTTTCGAGGGGAACCTCTCCTTGGTCCACTTTCACGTAAAATTTCAAGTAACAATGTATAAAGAATTCCATTCGACGAACTTGAAACACGTTATGCTCTAAATAATATTTCTAAAATTTCTATTTCTAAACCAGATGCTAGCTAATTACCCATGGAAGAGGCAATCATTCAAAGATGGTTCCCCTTCCCCTTAAATTCTAACCACTCAGAGGTTTATCTGATCTCTCGGTTCTCACACTCTAGCTGGGAAAATTCCTGAGAAACTGGAGGCGCTATAACAGCAGGCCCAGAGTAGTCGGATATATAGCGTATATGTGCAGAGCAGGACATGTTGGGAAGTACATGTTCTTTCACCATGATCTAACATTCCTACGAGTTTGTTGGCAAAGTCTTGTAAAACGCCATATATATATATATAAATATATATATATATATATATATATGACAAAATAAATAAATTATAAATTTCGTCTTCCTTGAAGAGCTCTTCAGGTTTTTATCTACAATTTAAAGATTAAAATATTTTTTATAAAGAATTCATATCAAATGCATATAGATTTAAATTCTATGAATACAGTGTTATAAAAATCTGAATTTCTAACATATTGTATTACAGAATACCATAAGTTTTGTTGTGTACTTAGATTGCATAATGTATTTAATTTATAAAGATTCAGTTGAAATATAACGGCAAAAAGGCATAGATTTCGGTCATAATTACGTGTTTCGCTTCTTTCAGAACAAGCAAGGCTTGTTTTCAAAATTTTTCCTGGATTTTACAGGGTGTAACAAGCTCTCTCCGAAAAGCTGATAGAGATGATTGGGCATGCAGAGAGCATCATTTTTGTACCGGAACATATACTCCTAAAAACGTTGTTTATGATTTATGCTCCTGCAAAGAGGTGTTCTCCCGTAAGGCTCGTAATTATACTAAAACAATTGAGGCGCTGCAGATACGTAAGGGGAACTCAACATTCGGCGAGTGGCTGAGTTCACCCATCGTATCGGCAACGCCTCAATCAAACACACACAACATTTTATTGAAAAATAAGATAGCTCGTAATCTATGTTGATTAACGTCTCACAACCTCAAACCTACAACAACAAGCAACGGATCCTGCAGTTACGAACTGCCACGACAGAGTGAGCGCACAGATGAACAACGTGCGGGTTGGTTGCAGAGAGTGGCACGGGCAATTCATGAACGACATGTTACGAAGAACATGTTCTTTTACAAGTATCCTCTCTGGATGGTCTAACATTCCTACGAGTATGTTGGCGAGTTCTTGTAACGCCCCATATAGAAAACTGTAATACTGTATATATTGCATTTGGTGCAAATTCTTATATATTATGTTTCTCAAAATTGTAGATATGAACCTGGAGTGGTCCTAAAGGACAGAGCATTCTGATTTTGCAATAAATAGTAAATTTTTCCGACTCAAGGCTATTTATTTAGTTATAGTATATTATTTTTCATGAATATAATGTAATATGTAGGATGGCCACACATTCTTAACGTGGGAAAATAACGGCCCTTTTACTATTTAATACCTTATTGCATTAACAGCGACCGCTTCCACTCGCAGTCGCCGCTAACAACACTGATCTTGCCTGCCTCTCTCTCTCGACGCACTGCAACCCCAACATCAGTCTTCCTATTGCATCATTGCCAGCCTAAAAACCAATTAATTATAACTTAAATAAATATTCTACATTTTAAATATATTTGTACATCTGTCCTCAAAATGATAATTAAACGTTAATGATTGTGGATAACGTATCTTTGGCCTTAACTCGTTTCTGAATGGAGCTTTTCATTACTTGGAAACAGATCCACGCAAACAAGGTGTACATAAAAGCAGAGAGATTATATTTCTTTTACTGTTTCGGTGAAATTTATACTTGTCACACTTATTGGCCTTTAGTTTTATTAATCCAAAGACAATGAAGTTGTCAGTAGCCAATGATTCAAATGAAAAACTCCACCGTTGAATTAAATTTTGGAAAACTGTATAATCTATTTTGCACCATGATAATGAGTAAATATAAATATACATAAAAAATTAATTGAATATGTTAAATAATTTTAACGTTTATCCAGTTCAATTCGGCTAATGAAGATAGAAATTATTTTTATATATAGCATTATATTATAACGTGCTCGCCTGGTGACGTATGTCTCCAGTGAGGTGTTTACATGTAGTTTAGGGATCCGGCTCAAGGAACTGGAGTCGTTAAATCTGAACTTGATTCATGGAGTTGATTGCTGAGTCGGAACGTGGGAAGAAAAATGAGATTGCAGGTAATCTCATCGGTCATAAAGATATTAATAACATTCAGGAAAGTTAATAATGTGGGGGCTGGATTTGCCCGAGGCTTATCAGCGACGAATCATGAGCTCGGAGTCTTCACTAGTTACAACACAGATGTGTAGATGAGCAGAGGTATATATAAAAGTCAATATATTAGAGAAAGGAAAGGATGGTTGTTAGGGAAATTCCTAACCGTCTAGCCTCTATCGAGGTTTCGGTGTTACTCTCTCGTTCTTGGAGAAGGGAAACTTTCTATACGAATTTTTAACTCGTGCATTAACATAAAACTGTAGAAGCTTTTAAGTACGATAATATCGATTGCCAATTCCTTATTAATAGAACGCAACAGCGAATCCTTTGTCGGCCACTATCCTACGGCTAAATTACTTGCAGACGTGAATAAAACAGGATGCCGTTGCAATATTTCAATTATAGACCCTTAATCGAGCTAGTTCTTGTATTCCGTCTTAGGGTTAATTTATGCTGTTAATGGATGTATTGTATCCCCATACATAATTGAAGAGAGAATGATGCAATGGTTTTATGATTGTTTGACCTGTGACGCAACAGCTGTGTCTTATATAGCTGTGTTCTTACGTTTTTGTGTTTTGATTTTTCCTTGACTTAGAGTTGTTCAATAAGTAATTAAATCTATTCTTTTTCTGTTTTAGTAGTTAAATACAATTTACACAGTAGATACCCACTAAATTAATGATTAAAATTTCATTTTCTAATATATCTACCGTCCTTTTCCAAGTTTTTTTGTCAACCTTTTAACAGTAGCATGTATTCCACTGCAGCAAAAAGCATGGTCTTGATTTCTAAGTTATCAATGCACGGACGTTTTCACAACCTCCTCATCTTTAAAGTGAATCCCTCGATGAGCTTCCTTTAGTGTCCCGGACAGATGGAAGCCTGATGGTGCTAAGTCAAGGCTGTATGAAACAGGATTTCCCATCCAACTTTCATTGTCTCCTCAGTGGTGTGACGACTGCTGAGTCGTCTTGCATTGTAATGAAAAAAAAAACAATCACTATTGCTTTTGTTGGGAGAACTCGAGAAGATGTGCTTAAAGTTTTTAGTTTCGGCGAGATTGTGTGATGACATTCCATTGACTGTGTCTTTCATTCAGGTTCATAGAAATGAACCAAAGCGTCTTCTCCAGTCACAAGTTTTCCGAAGACCACCTCTCTTCTCTCCATATTGAAGCGCCGTATGTGTTCAGGCGCTATTGTTTTTATTGTCTCTTTATTATGGTCGCTTAACAGTTTTGGTACCCACTGCGCACAATCTTTGGACTATCCCAGTTGTTGAATAATAGTCGTCACACTTCCTTTACTGATAGGGAGATAAAAACATAATTTATTAGTTACACACGACTCCCTCGAATAATCTCATCGATGCATTTAATGTTCCGTGGAGTCACTGAAGTAACCGACCTGCCGCTTCGCTTTTCATCAGCCAACGGTGTTTGTCCTCAATCTTCGCTACAGTGATTGATCGTCACAAAGCAGTGCTGACATCTACTGTTACATCACCGCGTTTCACCTTCCGCATTTCAGTATTCAATTGAAGAACGCTGTGTTATACGTACAGGAATGGCAGCAGTGCTGCCCCATGTTGACTTATCGCAGTATGTCGGAGAATAATATTTGAAGTATCGGGGCAAATTATAAACTTTCACGCAAATAACTTATTTAAAAGGGGGTGGGGGGAATAGGAAGCATGGCTTATTGAACCACCTTTCTATATAACCTAAATTTGAAAAATTATAAATGCAAATATGAAAATACTTTCAGATTTCTCTATGTCTATCCTGTTTAAAGAGTTGAACGCATTAAAGTATAATTCACATGGATTTAAAACCTCTTTGTAAAGTATTCCGATTTCTTTGTGAACATTTAAATATACAGTTGGCAGCATGTTATAATGTTAAAAATAATTTCTTTAAAAGAGAATGAATTTATCGTATTACTCAGACCTCAGTCAAAATAAATATTATGGAAGCATAAAGAAAACAGAAATACATTCTTCATTATGTTTATGATTTAAAGTAGTAACATCCATAAAGATTCTGGATCGATGCGGTTGTGTGTGAGAATGGAAACTGGCTAGGGTCACGACTGAGTTGGGCACTGTCTTCCTTCCAACTAGCCCTTAGTATCAGTTGGAAGGAAGATGGTGCCCGACATAGTCGTGGTTCACTCCTTCTGGTGATGAAAACCGCTAACTCCCGACACTTTTGAGCACAATATAAAATAATCCTACGCATCTTTGAGGTAAGCAACTTTGTTTTGAGCGTTTTCAAAGTAACACGAGAAAGACATATGTCTATATTAGTTTTATTTGATCAAGGAAAGCTAATTCCGTGTATAGGCTCCATATGCCAAGGCATGATATCTCCTCGAGTAAAACTAAAATGAGTTTTTTAAAATGTTTTCTAGTTCTTGGAACTGGATTCAGATCATTTATTATGTACATGTGCAAAACCGGAGGTGAGACAGTACCCAAGGAGTCGACCTACCTGATTCCGATTTCCTACGGTTTTCCCAGCATCTCTCTAAAGATCTTTTTAGAACTTTAAAATATAGCCCGGGGGCCGATGGCTAACTTAATCTCCTGCAGCCCCTCTTTGAAATTCCCTTCCTATGCTAATAAAGGTAAGTTGCCAGTTCTTGGATCACCAAAAAATTAGTTTAAATATTCTCCAAATGATTTCAGCATATATACGACTTAATCAATATTAAAATTATTCAACAATTACTTATTCAATAAATACGCATAATTCTATCGACCGAAGAAGTAAGAATTAATTAGAACTAGTAAAACTACGTTACTTACAATATCTGACTCTAAATGTCACAACAGCTACTCGTCATAGATAGTATATGTATCTATTAAAGAGAAAAAAAATCGTTATTTACACTGTCTGACTATAAAGAGCACAACAACCTTCTCGTTATAAAAAATTAAATATAAAAAGAATGTTAGTACACCAGGGTCCCGGATGGAAACCCGAGAATACTTTATTCAACAAACACGCCGGGAAAACTTTAGTTCTTTGACAAATGTAGTACATATATCATATTGTAAATATATTTTGTATTGATTTTAAATAAAACCAGATGAGGTTTTATATTTATACACGAAACATCGTGTACTAACTTCTGTTTAATATAACTTTTATTAAATACTTTTCTGACGTGTACACTGTTTGCTATTTATTTAAAATCGTTAAGTTTATTTACTTCTTCTGAAACATCTCTAGTCACTGAAATGTGAATTAAGATAATATTTTCTGAGCTTCACTTGTAAAAAAATTATTCTGTTAAATACAGGTTGGATCCAAACACATTACGCTCAGATATTGAAAAAATGATACAAATACTGACGAAAGAAATAAGTTTATTTCTTCTAGGTATCAACCGTTACAACCCCATTTTTTTTCCACCTCTCTCAATATTAAATTCGCAAATAGACCGTACAATATGGAGAGAAAAAACCATTACCCGCCAAACACAACAACCGTAAACTAAATTATCCTTTTTTATGTTTACGTTGTCTAAGATTTCCTCGATATAAACATATCGCGTGAAACGTAATAGTCACTGAACTCCCCTGCTCCAAATACTGACTCGAGGGGAGAGTCTAAATTACGTACAGATACTGATGACGTTCGGATGCTAAACATGGTTGCCAATGGAGAAAGTTATAATCAAACTCGCATGATCTTAAAGGCAACAAATATGGTTTATTATTCATATAATTATTTAAATCTAACATATGCAATTACTATTTACAATTCTGATTCAACAAATGCAAAATTATATTATCCAAGGTGCCAGAAAATCTATTTATCTTTTTTCTCACGAAATTAGCTATTTTTTGTTTTAACTTCGAAAATTAAAGTACCTTCAAGCATATCTATTACAACGTTGAGATTTATAATTTACTTATATAGAACTTACTACCCTATTTCCAGATTGCATCTCTATTCTTATCACCATTCTGACTTACGTATGCCTAATTAAATACACTTCATCTTCCATACATCTAGTTATCTCCAAAAATGCAAAACATTCGTACAATAACTTGTCATAATACTTATTGATATCTGAAAATAGCACTTAACATCATAAAAGCTGTACATTCAACCGTTTCTCTCGTTATATAATATCTGAACTTTATCTATCAAATACTTCAAACAAAAAATTAACTGCCTCCTGAAACTGGTGGAGACACGGAGAAGGGAATGCTGCGTCCCCACAGCAAACTCGTCTCCCGTCATTCGGAAGGGCGTGAGAATAGTACCCAATGCCCGACCTACCTGATGCAGGTTTTCTAGGGTTTTCCCTGCATCTCTTTAGGTGAAACACCGGGTAGGATCCTTAAACCATAGCCCGGGGGCCCTAGTCAACCCTTGGCTACCTTGCTCTACCTTCCGCATCCCCCCTTTTCAATTCCCTTCCTATGCTATTAAAGGGGAGTTGCCTGTTTCAGGATCACCCTCATGTAGCCTGTTAACCAAAAAAAAATGCATTATTCATACAAGCCACAGTAAAGCTTTATTTTATTTACATATCTTTTCTCCGAAAATTTAACAAATGATAATCCACACTCATTTATTCTGATACCATGTCAAGCTTCCTCACTTGGCACAAACAAATATAAACTTCACGAAACAATTTATTATTAATACTGTCCTTAAATGTTGCAGTATTGTAACATTACTCGTCATTATTAGGATCGCCTAGTTTACAAATAGGCCTATTTAAATCGCAACGGCGTTAAATTTCACCAAGGTCATTATCACATACATTCCTATTTCCCGTACGAGAAAGCTATGATCTGAATAAAAATAAATGTTACTGGCTCATCACTAACTTATGTCGCTAACTGCTGATTCTCGTAGCCGATGAAACTTCATTGGAGACAGTCGAGGAAATTAAACAGTCTATAAAATTCCACGTCGACGAACAACAAAGGTTAATTAATTGTAAAAATATAACATGCCCGCTTTCTCTGAACGTTCCATAGTTTTCTTGCATAAGGGACAAAAAGGATAAAAAAAATTATGACACAAGCTAACTTTTGACCTGTTTTTGTGGTATTCAGTCCTAAGACTGGTCGGATGCAACCCTCTATCCTTTCATTTCTATATAGCTACCCCTCTCCACATTCTTCCTAATCTGCTTAGCCTATTCCATCCTCGGCCTCCCTCTTCTGTTTTTACACCACATACTTCCCTCTATTGATAATTCTACAAGACACTTATGTGTCCCTTCTCTTATACAAAGTCCTCCAAATTGTTCTCTCTTCCCCTATTCCGCTTAGAACTTCCTGGATACTAACTATCCACCAATATGATTTTCAACATTCTTCTGTAGCACCCCATTTCTGTTATTTTCCTTTCTGCAACTCCTATCGTCCACGTTTTCCACCCATATAACGCCACGCTCTATACGAACACTTTTAGCAACGATTTCCTAATATTCACTATTATTACCCGTAAGTAAATTCCTCTTTTTCACGGAAGCCTTCTTTATGTCTGCTATACATGTATCATCCCTAGTTATTATGCTGCCCACGTAGCAAAATTCCTTACTTTGCTTCAAAATATATTCCTTTAACCTTTGTTATTCCACTGTTTCCATTACCTTGGCTTTCCCTCTATTAATCCTCATGTTGAACTCTTTCCCCAGGATCATGTTCATGCCACTTATTATGGTTTCCAAGTCTTCTTCTTCTGACCACAATATTATCAAAAAACCTTTGCTATTTTATTTCTTCTCCTTGCATTTTAATTCCCCTTCCATTTTAACTTTATTCATCGCCTGTTATATATATATATATATATATATATATATATATATATAAGTTAAAGAGCATGGATGGTAGACATCATTATTGTCTTACTGCTTTCTTGAGTTCTGCTTTCTTTTTACTATAATTACTGCTGACTGACGTCTGTAGAGATTATGGACAACTCATCTTTGTAATTATTTTATTCCTGTCATCTTCAAAATCTTTAATAGTTTGTTCAAGTTTACATTATCACCTGATTCTCATTCTCGACCTATGCTATGAATATACGAGGACAAGTGTAAGAGGTTTACAATTCTTAGCCCAATCTTTATAATGCTCGGAGATTACGAGCAGAACGTTGGTAGACACTCGCTGCAAACGTACATGGACAAGAGCTCAAAATCCAATTATTAATTAATTTATATAAAAACACCAAATTTTAACTTTTACAGTTTTATAAGTATTATTTAAATCTTCTAATTAATTTAGTTTCTAAATTATTAACTTACTAGATGGGATTCAGCATTTCAAGAGTAATTATTTGTATTTGCCCGGAACAGTATTTAATTCGACACTTATCTAATTTAGTGTCATTTAAACGGCATAGAAGCAGCACAGTTTTTGAACTCTTACAAGTCATCCCTGTCCCATTACTGTAAGAACGACCTTTAAAATTATTTTTCAATGACTAGCGGAGGTATATGCAATTGAAGTTTGTATGTGGCGTCAAGTCGTACCGTCAAACTGACAATTTGTTTTTTGCCATTTCTAGATACTGATGGTGATACTAATACACGTGAAAAATGAATCTTTCAATTATTATTCATAAGTAAGGAGATATCTGCAAATAAAATTTGCCACTGTGACGTCACCACTAACAATCACCCTTTCACACGATACGCACACAACCCTAATTTTGATTAAACATGTAGAGCTGTAATTCATAGAATCATATATAAATTTACGTATTTATAAAAGCAACCTCTATCCTCAAAAATTACCATTACGAAACTTGTCAATTTTATTATGATGTGCTAAAGTATGTTGCTATAATAATGGGTGCCATTAAACGTCTGTTTAAAATTTAAAATTTCTTTCATACAGTAAAAATATTTATTTTGTGTAATGTTGTTAATTTATTTATAAGATACTGATTTTAATTTAGATTCTAATAATTTAAAAACACCAAGGATAAAAGAAGCCATACTTGGTATTCTGATACACGTAACATGAGATTTGATTAAATTAATTTTAATTATCAAAATTAGTGCAATACGTATAGTTGACGAGTCGAAAATTATTTTATTAGTTGTCTAAAATAAAGTATAAGACTGATAAAAAACCATCAGTGTAGTTGTTAATTCATAAAAGTTATGAGGTCATGATATTTTCAGATTTCATAATTGAAGAATACATAAATTTAAATTTCCCGCATTACCAGTTTTATCTAAAAGTCTCACTTATGAAATTGACCAAAATCTAGTAGCTATAAGGATTGAAATCTTTCCAAGGATATTATTACCCACCAATATTTTCTAAAATTGTTTTTTAAGATATCTTTAGGAGAAAATCGAGTTTGTTATTAGCAAGTGAGAGCGTATCATAAAATAAACGAAGCATCCTTACGCGAAAGCAACATTTCCCAGAATCCCAATTCCAATGACCGGTGATGTCATAAACTTTTACGCGTTGGCAGGTATATATATATATATTTTATCTAATTTCGTCCACGTTTACACCAGGAGTTTCTCACTGTGCCAGTGTTTTTCTTCCGGATTTTAAGAATATGTTTCAAGTTTTGTTGCGATTTGTTTCCGCATTTTAATTTTTGTAAAGGATTTATAACAGTTTTACAAAAAAGCAAAATTACTCTTTTATTATTACATATCTGACTGTTCCCTTTGAAAATATGAAAAATAAAGGCGTATTGCCTGCTCGCAGCCTTTGTGACGAGTAAATATAACACAAAAAACAAGAGCGATTAGCTTCGCATACAATAACTGAAATATAAAACAGAATTTTCGTCTCCGTTGCCGCTACGAATCGTCCACAGAATTCGCCTTGTTTGTTCGCGTGTTTGTATTGCGTAGTTTGCGTGCGTCATAGTTAATGAAAGAATGTCCGCAGCAACGAGTGACCACTTGCTTAGCTGGAAAACGTTATGAGTCGTTCCCAATGTACAAACAATATTTTTCTATTTAGCTAAAGAAGATGGGCAAATAATTTATTTCCTCGTACTTGTATTAGCAAAAGTATCAAACATTCATTGTAACATATTTTAATCAATATTACACATTTTACTAACCTAATGTTCTACACAGAATTTAGTTTTTTCATTTAATAAATTTCGGACAATGATAGAGATTTCTATTCATACAAAGTCAATGAGTCGTTTAAAACCAATATTATGAAAAATCAATAAATAACTCCCAACTGCTTCTGCTTTATTAATTTTTCCAGCTGAATTTACAGCACTGCCTACATTTACTATCCCAGAAAATGAATTGATTCGGCCTTTTTTTTAAGTACTTCCTTTCTTTTCATCCTCAACGGGTTAAAATTGAATTTATCCGGTATCGGTCTTATCTCAACTGCACCTAAAACTATAGATTCGCACTAATTGCAAGCAATACTTTTCACAGACTTACCTGATCTATATGAGCTGAGATACAAATGAGCTTGAATAGTAAAAGTCAGTATTCAGCTCAAATTGTGTATTAGACTCCAATTTCGGTAATTAAAGTATTTTTGTTTCAATCATACGCCTCAACCCAGCTAAATGAAATTCATTTACTTTAATTCGTAACCGTGTCATGTTTGATTGAAATTTCTCATACGTTTAGGAGTGTATGAGGTGGTTAAGTACACATTACGAAAAATATAAATATAAGCAATCTATGAAAGACAATGTATATATTTAATTTCAACGTTAATAAAGGCCAATTTCAAAAGAAATCCTCAAACGATTTCAAATTTTTAATTTAACACTAGTAGTTAATTGATATAAAATAGGAAATATTCACATTAAATACACAAATCTGGAATCATTACCGAAGATGTTTAGAATGTTGGGCCTTTCTTATTTAAAAATTTCCGGATATATCTTTATATACATTAATAAGTTAAGCTATAAATACAATACAACATATTCTTATGTGTATAACAACTAGCAGTTGATAAAAATCGGAGTGTAACCGTACATTTACTTATAAAAGTTTAAGAATTATGCTAATAGTTTAGGAATTAATAGAAATGACTTATCAATAAATTCGTGACATATTACATATAGAAAAAAACATTTTACATTTAACACTACGACTTAATTCAATTTTCCTTGTAGGTACTTCTTATGAATTTAATATGATACTAATACTATTCTAATCATCATGGCTTGCTAGATATGTAAACTACTACTTTTAATACACCAACATTTTATTAATTCATACTAATGTGACGTCTGATTATTTTTAAAGATTTAGGACGATCATGTTCCCGATATTTTTGCATTGATCAACATCAAGTGTGAATTCCCTTTCACCTCCATAGAATCAAAAAGGCCATATAAAAGATTATTCAAACAGTATCAAACCTGTTGTATAAACAGAGTTGTTCGGGTACCTTTTACAAGTCCCAGAAGAAAATGAAGACTACCAAGAGATTCTGATCGTGTTGAGAGTAAGAAATCGTGCAGTTTCTCTAAAAATTGTGAAAACTTTGCTAAATATAACTTAAATAAACTGCCGCTTTTTGTATACCACATATCAATAGAATAATAAACAACATTAAGTAAAGTAAAATTATATATCATGTAGATCTGAAATTAAAATATTAAATGATTTCTTTTTTGTCAAAGATCGAAGTTTTTCCCGGTGTGTATTATGGATAAACAGTTCTTGGCTATCCACCCGAGTTAAATGAAGCTTAAGCCACAACTCTTCGTTGGCATACTCTGCCATCTTTCTCAAGTGAAATATAGCAGAGTACGCTATCAAAACGTCGTGGCTTAAATTTCATTTAACTAACCCAAGAATTGTTTATATGCTTTCTTCTTGTTGAAACAAAAATGTCTTAAACAAACTTTTGGGTGCCTGTATGAATTTAAACATAGCTTGAATTATTATGAACTCAATATTGAATGAAGTTATTTAATGATACATTCTTAAAACTAATGTATTTTATAAATATATTAACCCTTTATTATTAATTATGGATAAAATTTATCTCGCCTTTTTGAATGAATTAGATGCTTTGCTCCTAGCTACAATTTACTGTGGAATTAGAGTAATTTTAGCTTCTGAGATATTCGCATTGTAGAGTTGACTGACAATTAGAACAGTAACTATGTAGTTATCAAAACATACAACACATGATTTCATTACAAATTTTTATTTAAACCACCCAGAACATCTGGTCTTAATGTATTTCATAATTTTAATTAAAAATTTTAAAAACTAATTGACAGCCACATTTATTTGCTTAAACCAAAAATGTTTTAACATTTTGTGTTCTGTTTTCTTATTACTAGTATTATCTTTAAATTTTTGTTTCTGTAAATACTATAAGAGCATAAACACAAATATTCCAACATTGAATCTATTGTAAATATTACAACAGGAACTAATAACAATAATAATGTAGGCCTGCTGTGCTGGCGACATCTTTCGTGCGGTGCTTGAACCAATACTATCGCTTTCTTAATCAGATTCATATTCCCGTTGACACTTTTTTATTCGTACTCGCAGTAATTGATGACAGATACTTATCTTTTCTCTTAGGCATGACTAAACTACACATTTGTATTTCATTACCTAAGAATACACAATTTCAGAAATCAACGCTACAATCAACCAACCGTAATGGAGATAATTCAATTTTAATCGAATTTAATTTTTATAAGTAAATTATATAGATAGTTGAGAGTTGCATAGAGACGAAATAAAGCATCAGATTATAAAACGCTTCATACGACAGCTGCGCCAGAACATTTCAAGTGAAACTAAGCTGCCAGTCCCTGATCATTTTCTATTTCAGCCGACATTGGAACGGCATATGGGCATGATACCTGCTAGAAGGCAGCGATAGGGTTTCTCACAAATGCTTATATTCATATTTTAATAAACCTTCATAGATATCTAAATTGAAAATACACGAAAATTTAAGTCACAATTTCTGTGCCACAGAATTTTCATGAAAAATCGTGGAGATGTTTCGGATATTATTCCAGACAAATTTCCGACCGACAGACGGTAATTTAAAACACAATAATTTATTACTAATAATTGAATAAATATCAGTATTCACTAATATTTTCCTTCGGAATCAAAGTAATTTTAAATTTATTTATTTATATAGGTGCGGTATTAAAAACTTCAGTTCAAACTTGATCATAATTTTTTATGCCAATTAATTATTTTAATTATTGTAGTTCTAATATTTTGAAGCAGTATAAATTACTTTTCAAGAAACTATTATATATAATTTTTAAGTTTTTTACCTATTTATAATTTATTTTATAAAAATATTAAAACTTTTTATAAAATAGCATAAAAGAGATTGAAATTATATTGAAACCTATTAATTATATTTCTAAAAGTTATAAATTTGACATCTGAGAACAATTACTTAGTTTATCTCATACGCTGAGTAAACTGTTCAAATGGAATTATTGGTTATAATTTGACTTATGGTAGAAGCAAAAGTTTTAATCACAGGTAAAGCACAAATATAAGGTTATCGGACCAATTTAACAAGAAATCGTTGTTTTCCTTTTGATTATACTAATATGTATGGGAAATAAATATAAAGTTTCAAATTCCTGAAACCATTTTAATAAATATACTAATAAAAATTACTTTCGAATCGTAAAATGAAGTAAACTATTAAGAGATAAATATAGTGCTGCAAATTTTAATAAATTGATACGAATAAATTAGCTGAATTATTATTAACTGAATTCGTAGCAATTTCTGGTGTTTATATTCTTTGGGAGCTTTTAGTAATTATTTTACGAGCATCAGTTGATGAAGACGTGATTGTTTTTAAGAAGAAAAAACACATCAGAGTTGTTAAATACTCAAATATAGATCAAATACTGTTATTCAATTTGGGTCACAAATTGTAGAGTGAATCTTTTTATGATGTTGGATGATGGATATAAAATAAAATGAATTTTTAGTGTACTATTAATTTATCTTTTTGAGCTACGTTTTATAAGATGACCGACATAGGCGTAATTCAGTTAATACTATTGAAGGCTTATAGCGCTAATAATGTAAAACAATAAATTGTCAATTTATTTGAAAAGTGTGATATACGTCGTCAACCTTTTACAAAGGTTTCTATTAATTTTAAAAATAATTTATAAGCCACACATTTGTAGAATGATTTCATTAGAGTAGCTTTCACTTTGATTTGCTTGTGAAAGATAACAAGAGTTTCACGTACTCCTTTAGACGCGCTAACGTAGCGATATGGCTTCTGAGAGCCTGGGTTAATCTTCTGGATGTGTAATATCACTTTACCCTCAAAATCGTTACAAACTCTCTTTAACGACGTTCGACAATTTTCTGGGATAAGTTTCCTCAAATACAACCGGTTAAAGTAATTGACTGCTTCAATAGCCTAGAAGCTTCAAGAGTACCTCACGATTTGTTAATATGAAAATGTCGTGAAAATATTTCCTACAAATTCTTTTATTCTGATTTTTATTTGAATACCTATGGTGGTAATGATTATAAACGATAAAGGTTTTGTTGCGATAATATTATTCGTTATCTTATAATCAGTGTGTTATGAATTGAATTAATATTAGTTTGGAGAGCAACGAAGAACCATATTTAACTAAGGGAGCCGTATATCTACTTAAATACATACAATTTTCGGGGAGAAAGCAAGGCAGAATCACTAGATTAAAATTCTGTATCGCCTTAAGTTGTCTGATGGAACGAAATATCGTTATTAAGTTAAATATAATTAAAAAATTTACTGCACAATTAATTATCCTTCTAAATCGCGATTCTTACTGGAAATTTAAATTTATACACCAGGAGGGAATGAAAATAATAGAACGATATTTATAAGGCACGAGGCTCACAGTGGGACAATTAGTTAACTTTTCAAGGCTATTTGGAAGAATAGATACTGAAAATCAGTAACCAGAGCAGCCATCTCTGATAGAAATAACAGACTTGTCAGTCTTGGAATGGAATGGACTCGTATAGGGATAAGATGGCATGAACGGGTAAAGCTTCAGTTCACACAGATTCTGCAGTATTCGACATATCATCGACCGTGGTAACTGGCGAGTGGATAACGTGTCAGTATCTTGGCAGACGTGCTCAACTGTTACGAGCGCATACTTATCGAACGTAGATGCAGTCGCGTGGTGGTATACCTGTTGCTCGGTAAACATTAATCAGAAATTTTCAATTTGGTGAGATATCTGGAGAATGGGCTGCCAAAAGCAACAGTCAAACATGTTCTGTGGCAAGGAAGGTCACGAAAGTACGGGCAACATGGATCATACGTTGTCATGCACCTCGAAGAAATGACAAATCGCGGGTAATGAGCGTCGGAAATGTAACGGATGTTGCTCTTAAAGGCAGCAGGGGAACCAAGAGTTGATCGGAACATGACATCTCACACCATAACTCCATGTGAAGGACCAATATGACGATGCCAAACATTAGCTGGAAATGTGAGGTATCCACGATGCTGACAAACGCAAATGTTACCATCATGATATTGTATACAGAATCGAGGTAGCAGACAATGCTGCTGTCAACGCCGTCGAACTAACTATATGTTGCTAACGGCTCCATTTCTTGACTCAAGAGTTCGTGACGTGACTGTCTACTAAAGCAACGCTAAGAATATGTCTGTCTTCTCGGCCGCTAATTAATGGAGTCTCAGATGTCCTACTTGGAGTTACGTATTTGTCCTAGAGCTATCGATTTCATATTCTCTTGACGGACATGGAATCTCGACGTACGATATCAGAAATACTGCGGAGTGATAAAAGCACAATCCGGAATTCAGCAATTGTTATTCAATCAAAGTCCAGCCGTGCTTGTAGGCATTTACCATTGTTGCACGAGTCATATCCTATACAAAATAAGTAAATGGAACTGCCGTATTATTATCCTCATGTAAAATCACGTGTTTGAAAAATGTTTTAGTACAGTTCAGGAGAATTAGCTAGTCGTGTGTCAAGACAATGCGCAGTTGGCAACTCCGCTCATTTTGTAATTGAGGTAGACATGAGCTCACTTTTACTCCAGTTTTCGTTGAATAAGTTGGTAGTGTAAAAGCAATTCTGAAAATATTGGCGTTAGAAAATATATTGCTGTCAGTTCAGAATATGTTGCATATCAAGAAACGCATCCTTAAAATTTGATAAGTATAGCGTGAGTTGAAAAGATGTCACAATGAATATATTCTGTTCGTATGACGACAATTAATGCTCTTTACAATGATAGCAGCGTTTAGCGAGGCTACTTGGAGAGGTAGTTCCTCCGCAAACGACAATACTCCCCTTCTCCTTCCCCTAATGCGTATGTAAACACGCCATGTAGAATGTCACGAACTGTAGGCGTCGTTAGCGCCACATGCATTGTGTGACTACGCTGTAAAAGTGATCATTGTATATCACACCATGTTATATATGTTATGCAAATTACAGGGGAATGAGTGTGCCGCCTTTCTGCTGTATTAAATTAATCGGTCCTTTTAGTTTATATAACTAAATTGGATCGGAAATTGAATGCCTCGTTGTTTAGCAGCCTAGTATACGAACGGCCCGTTGTTGTTGCTTGCCACTTCTGCGGAGCCCACGGTGTAAGCCCACTTTACGTACTATGGAACAGCGACTATGTAAAGAACTGTCGTGAAACTTTTTAATTGACATTCATAATATTGGTTTACACCTAAGCGTCCATAACACTACAATCAGATACTTTTTGTGTTTATTTCAAACTTTATGAGAATAATATATTTTTTATTCTTTGTTTCTTTACATAATCTTATTTGTTCATTTTTAAATAACATGTCTGAAATTTTAATAACCACTTCTCATCAAATGTTGTCTTTGAAATTCTCACATGATCATATTCCCGTTGACTCTGAGAAAAAATATCGGAGGCCTTAAATTCGGAACTTCCCTGACTGAAATATTATCAAGCGCTTCAACTATTGTCCTCTCTCTCCCTCTTTTTCTTTGCAATAATTGAGGACAGATTCTTATTTTGAATTTCTTTACCTCAGAATTAACCATTTCCGAAAACAACGCTACAATCAACCAAAAGTAAAATATGTTTCAGAGCTGGACACAGCACTGTAGCGGTTTTGGCAATAGTGAGGGAGTGTTTTTGCAACCAGCAAGTAATCATTAGTTTTCTCCACTGATGAGAATCATCTTCATATAGTGTGACATGTGATGATGGTGTCATGTATGTGGCGAATATGTTCAAAAAAGATGACAACGACTGAAAAACGGCATCGCACTAGTCGGTATTAAAACTTTGCCAAGAGAATGAAACCATATTTTCTGAAGGATCGCCGATTAAGTGTGCGAGATGTCGTCTTCAAAGTTGACATTTCCGTAAGATCCTTGCACACAATCTTGCACGATGAGCAGAAAATGGGTGGTTTCTTCATGGAAAAAGCTTTGAAATGGTTTCTCATTTTCTAATGATCAAAACAAACTCTTAAAGAGACGCTTGTAGCACCTTAAAATCGTGGTCCCGACGTTGTGGAGAAGTTTGTCCATAATTACGTCGAGAAATTCACAGGCGTGGCTATTTTTTGAAAATCGTAAACGGAAGAATCATAAAACTATAAATAGCACGTTATTTATATGAATAATTACATGAATTTATTACTGTGCATGTAAAGTATATATCACTCGCAGATATAGTTTTCTAATCACGAGCACCAAAAGTATAAAAAAATTTTAATGAAATACAACATACAATAGTTCATGCATAATGTCTTATAAATTGTTGTAGAAGAACGTATTCCACAAACATATTTAAAGGAAACAATAAATAAAATCCTTCATTTTAAAGCACTCGTGGTTAATTAAGAAATCAGTTCGGAAAACTTCTGTTGTGATTCTTTATTTAATATCCAAAACACATCAAGAAGTTGTAAATTTTGATTTCACTTATGAAAAGAAAAATAATATTTAAAAATTATTATTTTCGGATGATAAGGAAAAATAAATACATATTAATGTGACGGAGCCGCGGGGGAACGCGGCTTATTTTACAGTCTAGCAAAAAAACCTGTTAAGTGCTTTAGTCTAAAAATAATTTATTTTCTTAAATATTAATAATTTATTTTAAACTTGCATCAAATTTTCCTTAATCGACTTTTCACACTAATATTTTCCGCAACAAAATGTGTCAGGAATCCAGGTGTATAACTCGTAACGACGCCAAGTATTCATGGATGTAAATGTCATGAAAATGTAATGCCTGAGGTCGCGCGGTTGTAAGGATTGGGTCCATTAACACCTCTCGTTCTGGGGCGCATTTGGTAAGCGCGTAACGTGATAATGTTTTCATCAGCTAATGGGCTTCGTGCGCCGAGCGGGACTCAAACGGACGACATTAAAACGATTGCTCGTCCATAATGCAAGCGACCAGAACATCGGAGACGAGACAAATTGCATTCGACCCGAGCAGACCTGAAGAATACTTTCCCAAGCCTTTCTTCAAGCATCTCGTAAATTCTCTTTCACCACGTAATCCAAGTACGCTGTAAAAATAAAATTCAGCAATACTCCAAAATACCGAGAAGTTTTGGACTATTATATAATTCTAACATTTTAATTTATGATAATTCTTTCATAACTGGTATATCAGTATAAAATTTAATACATTCTCTTCATTTTCCACACGAAGTTACTCAAATTAATTAATTAAATTGGATATTCTAAGTGCAATAATCATCATCTTAATAAAAGTTAAAATTTTCAAGTGGATATTAAAATAAGAATACACAATATATAGTTCAAACTATCAGATATATTTCTTTTATTAATTTTTAACATTAAGAGCATGTAAAATTATATTCTTATATACACCACAATGTAGAAATAATTTTGTAACATGGTTAACTACGTACAAAGAAGTCCTATTTCTTTAAAAAAAATTGTATATAGTCGCACCAACTGCAGGGTTATTATAGAATAAGCATGACTAAGGGAACTAATATTCACGTAGAGTTATCATAGTATGGTTTCTCAAACAACACAAACGTCCTACCCCTTCCAGGATTCGAACCCAGTACATCTGTGGTGCGAGGCAGCGACGCTAGCCACTAGACCACAGCAGGTCGACAAACCGGTCTTATTATGCTGGAATTTCTGCTACCCGGCTGATTACTCATTTGGAATTTCTGCCTTAGTTGGTCACGACCTCCTTGATCTTGGCTGACTAACTGCACCCGATTCACCAAATGAATATCACCTTGTGTCTACGAATTTTCACATTATTTTCCAATGAATTTACTGTATCATTAGTTAACAATAGATAAAGATGTAATTATAGTGTAATGTTTTAAGGGGTTTTATATTAATTAATGAAAAAAAAGATAGATTAAAATTTATAATATTTTGAATAACATAAAAAGCCAAATGAAAAATAGTTTCTTCCTGCTCTTTAAAAAAATACATATTAGAAAATGAATTCATAATAACAATTATATACTAACAAAAAAACTTATTCTTTTTCTCAGGGGTTCAAATACCAGGCCTTTATTATTTCTAACAGTAATTCTTGGTGGCTATGACCACCGAGATATTTATTTGACGGGTTTTAAGGATTTATAGTTTATTATGGTACAGATCATCACCGGAAACTTTGTTGTCAATGAAGCGGCAAAGCTTTTTGATCTCGATGGCCGATACCACCGTCTTAAAAATCTCTGCGTACTCTAGGTGTTTCCATCCACTCAACAACTTAAATAGCTTTCTTAAATTTCTAATCTAATCTCTTCCATCACTTCCTATTTCTCGTTTCTTCGACAACTGCCCTGACTGAAATGTTATGGACCGCTTCAGCTACTGTCTTTTCTGTCTGAAATCTTAATAACCAATTCTCATCAAATTCTGTCTTTGAAATTCCTTTACCTACTCACTAAAATATTAGTTATAACTTCAACAACTGCTCTTCATCCCAAATTAATAATTACTTAACAACAACCTAACCACTACTCCTACTTAACAACAACTTCTCCTTAACAACAGCTAACCACCAACCTGGAAACCTCCGGTCTCCCCTTCTCCATGCGAATTACCTACGACTTTCGCCAACAGGAATTCATCTTACATTTTCGAGTTCCCAATACCTGGTCCACATTTCCGGATTGAATGTCGTGAAACATTATGCATCAGGCAAATGCACGTTTTATAGGAATGTTCCAGACGTGTCAAAATGTTGAGATCGAAATTTATCTATCGGGCAGATTTACAATCCTGGCTGGATCAGCCGCGGCGCTTCTGAATCCATTAAGAAGCCACTTCAAAAGATTTTGTGATGCCAGGCCCCGCTACCTACAAACAACGACCCCGCGAGTTCAGCAGCTACGAAAACGTAAACAAAAATATTTAATTAACCACCTTAATAATTTATTAAACTTGTGTATACTACAGGAGAAGTAAAATAAATGGCTGTAGATACATCATTTATGTAAATGCGATATTGAGTGGTCTCTAATGGATTCGGATTTTCTTTTAAAGACGAACGAAATTACTGGAAATATCCATAAATATGCTTATATTGCTCTTCCTTGTCCACTTGTCGGGGGCTGGATTTGTTACATTATCGAAGTTAATTTTGTTTTGAATTTAACCTAAAGTAATTTTAATTATGAAAAAGTAGATTATTATGACTTTTAGATGAAAGTTATTTGAATTAAATAAATTAAATATTTTTAAATACTCATTTAATAATAAAACAGGGTTGAAAGAATTATAGAAAACGAATAAAAGATTTTCTCTTGACTCACAAAAGGAGAAAAAAATTTACTTAAGAGGTTCTGTAAGGATTATTTCAACTATTGAATTAAATGAAACGTTTAGACTGCTAATTATTTAATTGTACTATAAATTGTGGCCCAAGAAGCGATGGTAATGTAATTATAGAGGAAGAGGCCTCTAATTATCATTTATGACTTCACTTGAATTAATATTTATGGAGCAAAATTAACCGAGGTGTTGCATAAATTGCGAATAAAACTCACGTCTACAGGACAAATTAATTTTCCGAATGAAATACAATATTGCTAACCATAGAAAATGTTTATAGCAAACTTGAATGAACATTTCGGCTAAGCATCTTGTCCGAAACCAAGAATGAGTCAGTTTTATGTTTGACGTATGAAACAGACACAACCATAAAATTAATTATATTAAAATTTTTAATTTAAACAAAATTTTAATTAACGTTTGAAGAGAATATATCATAATTTAATATCAATTATGTGTCCAGTGTATAGGACAGGAATTATTTAATACATCGCAATTAGTAGGAGCAATTTTTTAGTTGTTGCGGGACTATATATAAAACTTAATTAGACACGAAATATACGTAAATTATGGATTCTTGGTAAACAACAATTTTCAATGAATTGCTGTAATGTGTGGATGATGAAGCTGACAAACGCGAATAATTTCGAAATAAAATATTGCTGAGATAAATCAAAGGTGAATATTCGCAATCATGTGAGTCATTGCGTTCATCGAACATTTCAAAATATGGAAGTAATTAGATATTAACGCTGAATCAATTTTTCTTCATTGCATTCTTCTGATGGCATTCACACTTAGCTAGTACTTTCTTTTCAGCAGCGTTAAATTAACCATTGAAAAATGTGGAATGTAATCAGACACTGCTGGAAAACGAGGCGAAAAATTCTTACCCTGCCGTCGTTTTTCCAGCTTAAGGGCTGAGGGGCAAATCAGTAGGAATGTCTGCGCTGTAAATACGCTGTGGAATTTAATAATACAGGTGGCGCGGGAGTCCGCACAGCTACAAAATCTTGCTGAATTGTTCTCCCCACAAAGCTGCTTAGACAAAAGCCCCGTGCCACAGCTTGTCTTCATACTATTGATTCTTTCATCCTCGACGAGCTTTGAGCTCGAGCCCGACTGGACGCGCATTTCAAATCGTAAGCTAAATAACTGCAAGCCAATTTCTGAGTCTTCGATTTATAAATAGGTCACGTTAAATTCGAAGTTACTGGTAGTTTGTTGTTACTACCTCTAGAAATATTTTACCTCATATAAATTTACAACCATGTTCACACAAACAATGTTTTTAGGCTTTATTTAACATTTTAGCGCATTAGGATGGTTGTTACCGTGCATTACGTTTGGCCTGTCGGTGGAATAAGAGGGTGACTATTGTTAAATGATTGAAACAAAGAGTGACAGAGTGTTTGTGATAGTGTAAGTGAGCGAGTGTGTGTGTGTGAGAGAGAAAGAGAGAGAGACTAAGTGAGAGAGAGAGGGTGAGAGTAAGAGTATTTTTACGGGGAGAGGTGGAAACGCCGGAAAGTCTGAACTTTACGGTGTATGAGTGTGCGTGAAAGATAGTGTGTCTGAGAGAGAATGTAAACCCTTTCAACGAGAATGAAAATATTATTAATAATAAGTTGGACTATGTTCTTCATGGATGTTTTATAATGGTCTTATTTGGAGTATCCCTTTACACGTATCAGAAATATAAACACTGAGATAAAATGAAATTAAATGCACGGAAAGGATTCAAATTGGGTTCTAAAGATATAAAAAAATATTAAATAGATAATGATATTTAACAAATAATGAGTCACTACAGAGATGAAAAATGATCCATATTCACTTATCGACCATCTGAAGGAAAGACGAACGTATTATATTATAAAATGACCAACAGAAAATAGTATTAAATATTATTAATTTGTAATAATTGTTAAAAAATTTGTTATTGTAATTTTTCATTAAATTCAAGTCTTTCGGTTCAACTAAACATTTTATACAGTAATTTACCCTGAATTGTGTTTTAAAGTTTTTAATGGATTTTATTTAAAGTATTATAATATAAAAATATCAGCCGGGCCCATGACTCGTAACACCGTGCGATTGCAATACCACTTTGCCAGTCGGAGTTAATGTCTCGAGGACTGATTCATCATCCCTCCAGTATTGTAAACTGTAGTTGAGTCAAGCTTAGCTTTATAAGAATGGAGAGATGCTGAATCGGTCCACGGTCCTGGTAAACATAGGTCCTGGGTTCGGATCCGATAGACATTTTTCTATTCTGATCCTGTAAATTGATTTTCACAACTTAATCTGGGCTTCTATAACAGCATTTCTTCTCTCTTTAATTGACGTTATTTTCCCAGAATTAAAATGACAAATAATCAATTGAATAAAATGCTCTAAATGCTCTTTTTTAAAATAGTTTCCTTTCTCCCTACTAATATGAAAAGTGTGCAAACCTCATCCATTACGTTGTTGTTGTTTTGGTTTTCAGTCCTAAGACTGGTCTGATGCAGCCCTCCATGTTAACCTATCTTTTCATTTCCGTATAACAGCCACATCCCACTTCCTCCCTCATCTGCTTAGCGAATTCCAACCTTACCTCCCTCTTCTGTTTTTAAACCTCCCACTTTCCTCTAATCCTAATTTTACAAGAGCCTCATGTCTTAAAATATGGCCTATTAATCTATCCCTTCTCTTGGTCAACGTCCTTCATATTGTTCGCTGTTCCCCCAATCTGTTTAGAACTTCATCGTTATAATTCTATTCACCCAGCTGATTTTTAGTATTCTCCTATAGCACCACATTTCAGAGACTTCTATTATTTTCCTTTCCGCAACTCCAATCGCGCACGTTTCGCACCCATATAACGCCACGCTCATACGAACATTTTTAGCAACGATTTCCTAATATTCACAGTTGTATTACCAGTAAGTAAATTCCTCTTTTTCGCGAAAGCCTTCCTTGCCTGTGCTATCCTACTCTTTATGTTTACTGTGCCTTTATCATCCATATTTATTACGCTCCACAACTAGCAGAATTACTTAACTTCCTTCAAAATATCCCTTCTCAATTTACCGCTTTTTGGTATTCCATTATGTCCTATACTACACTCCATCACTTCAGTTTTCCCTCTATTAATCCTCATATTGAACTCTTTCTATCCTGGCATGGGCTTAGATGTTTGTGCCGTTAAGGTTGCTGGAGCATTGATACACTGACCACGTATCACTCCAAATTCGGAATGTGTCACGCCAGATGACAGTCCGCAGCCGCCCTGGTAGGCCCAGGCCCTCAATGGGCTGTAGAGCCAATCGAAGAAGAATTTAACTGTTTCTCCAAGACCACGTTCATGGCATTTATTATGGTTTCGAAGTCATTTTCTGAGTCCCCTAATGTTGCAATGTCATTGGCAAAGCGTAGGGTTTTTATTTCTTCTGTGACATTTCCACAAAATAGAAAAATGTAAACCGGGCCAATGACTAACCCTGAATCCATATCTGTATCCATAATACTTCATCAAAAATAATGTATTTTGTCATTTACGTTTTCAGAGAAGTATCTAGGGAGAAGGTGGTAATAAATTCGTGTAAAATTTATATTTTATTAGTACAATATTCAACTGATTTAACTCTTGATAATTTCAGTCTATTTTATTTTATATCTGTTACTTTCTATTATATATTCAGGGTGATTCTAAACCTCTGTGACAAACTCTGATGAATGATGGATCTAACAATAAGAGTCAATTTTGTTATACAAGCTATATCTTCTATCGTGTCATGTCTGTTCTTGGTATATGCGTAGAGTTTTGCTTCCGTCTCCGCGAGCCTTCCCATAGAACATTACCATGTCGGTTTACGCCAGGAAGTACAGACATCCATTCTCAATTACACTCAAATGACTCAATATTGTACTGTCTCCAAGCCTTCTCGTCTCTTACAAACGTCAACAAAAAAAGGGTACACACATTCGCATTATAGCGAGAAAACATTTTCAGCTGTAACTTCGAAACGGCGCAACAGAAGATATACGTTTTCCGAGGTTTCGTTTCGATACAGATATATATATATATATATATATATATATTCCAGAAGAAATTACTCCAATTTGACCTACGATTCGACTCATTTCGGTCACAGCTGGCGCTGTAATCCACAAAAATTAAAATGAGTAAAAATCGTTGAAAATGTGGCCATCTCAAGAAATAAGACACCAGATCAGCAAAATAAAATTAAAAGCGTTTGAAATTCTTACAGATGTTACTTAATGACAACATAACTCTCCACCCACCCCCACTCCCAGTGGTGGTGAAGCGAATTATGTCAAAATTTTCAATGGAAACCATTTTTTTCTAGGTAACCTTGGTTTTCTAATGTCAAATACAATTGATTTGAACTCATTATTCATGAAAATTGTCTACATAATCCGGTTTCGAATGTATTATCATGAGATGTCCCCCTTTGAGACGAACATTTTTCATATAAACACTTTTTTTGATCCGCTATGTGGTTCTTTAGATATTTCAATGTATTCTGGTAAAGCGAACACTGTATATTAGACAAAAATGGTTTATAAAAATTCATTAATCAATAATTAAAAGTAACACTGTAGAAATGAGTGAAAACATTTATGATTTATGATTTATTTTTTGGGAATAACTGTGGAACATATTAACAGCACGTTAAAATAAATTAAATGAAAATTCTTCTACCTGGAAGATGGCGACGATGCAGTCGACGAAACGTCAAGCCTTTACAACGCCATCCGGTTGTAAACTCGAGAAAACTTTTTACAACATTTTCACACTTGCGAAATATATATATACTGATGGCTAAAGTCAGACAATAATTTATTACAATAATTATATTAACAACTTCACAGCGCTTCCTCAACAATTTTCGCGGACCTTCTCGGGTGGGTTGTATACAGACTGAATGTAGCTCACTTGAAATTGTGGACAAAACGTTGCAAAGTTGGTAAACATGTTATTAAATTAAGTGATTTGCAATCACTATACCTGAGCAGTATAAAAGGTAAACCAACCAAATCAAAGCTTGCGAGACTAAAATTTGGCCTTTTATTTTCAATATTTTACTTTATATATGTTACAGGTGCTTACATGTTTATTAATCTGCATTTTCTTTTATGTGTGTATGTTATATGTTGTTCCTATTTTTTGTGTGTGTGATGCTTTTTTACTCATTTTTCATGTACTTCATTAATGTGTATGGTATTTACGTATATCTTTATGCCTTAGTAAATATTATTGTCGGGTTTCTCATTGCCTACATGGGTTGAAGTTAAGTGAAAGTTAAAAAGAAGTTCTTAGTTAGAGGAAAGAAATAGGCCAAAGTGAACACATTAGCCATTAGAATTTTGTACAGTTAACAAACTCAAGTCTTTATCAGAGTAGAAAGCATTCAGTGCATTGGGAAGCGAGTCCTAACGAAGTACTGAATGCCTTCTACCCTGAAAAAGAGCTCAGTTTGCTAACTGTTCAAACTTCCTCTTGCAACTCTTTTGACTTTGGTCTATTTCCTTCCCCTCACTAGGAATTCCTTTTCAACTAGGGTTTATTCTGAAACTCCCTTAACTTCAACTAATAAAGGAAACAGGAAACCTACAATAATGTCTAATAATGATTCCAAATTGTTGCCACAAAATTTTAATTCAAAATAACCTTTTCGTGACTTATCATATTTACTCAAATGTGGACTAGGGAAATCAATAAATAGGTCTAATCGTAAATATAATTGCTACATCTGCTATGTTAACCTTTTATGGTCATAACTTCCTAAGTGTCGGGGACTGACCCACGAGTTTCGATAGGAAATTCCGTGTAGTAGGTAACAGGAAAAGATGGCGATAAAACAAATAGAACTGAAGGTAACAGCGTTAAGGCAGTATTCTCTGAAAAGAGAGACTAAGAAATTAACTCCCCAAATTGTAAGAACTACAATACTATGTTTAAATAGATTTCCGCTTCTCGAGAAGTCTCTATTTATGACCGAAGTTGTTTGGGTTTCGCTCCTTTAAGTTCCTCTGAGATGCTGTTGTCACAGAAATCATTCTCTACTAGAGGGTGTGGCACGTCAGCAGGTCGATGAATCTTGCCACCTGGCAACACCAATTTATGAAGAATATACTTTTGAGTAGAATACGGTTCTCGTTCACAATATGTTAATGTGACACAGATAATCATTAACAAGTATAACTGCAGAGAAATAGCTAGTCCTTTGTAAATATGATGCAGTCGTTCACTGACCAAGGTAGTGGGTGTAGGCCGGAACTTGGTTTAATACGAACATTTATTAGGAAAAATTTGTAGTGTAAGAAATATTCTGAAGACAATAACACATGGAAATTAATTGTGAATAGTTCAGTGCTTTTGCACCTAAGAAGTTCTAATGAAATCGCTAAACATTATTAGCGCAGGGTGTGGTATAAAGACCTTGCTGTTGTACTTCCCGCTCAAAATAATATGTTCAGTATTTTTAAAAGTAATAGTAGTGATACGTCAGCTACTCCTCCAAGCGATAATTTTCCACTGACGAAAATACTCCACTCCATCTTGTCTCTTCTTCATACGATTGACTGTTTCTCAACATCTATAATCATCCGTATAAGCACGATCAGCACCCTTCTACCATCGGGAAATCCCCAAAAAATTACTCATGTCTATATTTTATAGTATAATTTGGGGTAAACTTGACGTTTCTACGAAACATGAACAGAAAGTAAGCGTTCTGTGACCATAACAGGCTATCGTTGGAGGATCTGACAAGCGAGCATCACAGGAATATGTTAGTATGTAAACTCACGTAGTAGAACCTAGTTACGTGAAATATGTCGAAAAGAAATCCCGCGAGCCATGTATAGTGATCCGCTACCTACTCGCGAAGTTTTTTTGCCAATGAAAACGGTTTACGGCGAAGGTGTTATGAACAGAACAAGTATGTTTAAGTAGAGCAGGATATTATGAAGGTAAAAAAATGTTCATGACGAACAAGTAGGGCAAAAAACGTGGCCTCGGTGCATTTGGATTGAAATTATTACAGTTTGGTCATATTTTGTCTGAGGGGATCTATCATAGGATCGCTGGTGCCTGTGGGAGTTTTCTCGCAGGCGCTTCACCCCAGAGTGACTGCGGGGATCACCTGATTATGTCGGAAATGCCTCGTACTGTCTCTGGGCTTTTTAAAAGTTCTCACATACCAATACACCTTCATCCATATTCGTAGGTTTATGTACTGGAGTTGAAGACCTTGGGAATAAACCAAAAGTTGTCCGCTGATACCATTATATCAGTCAGCACACTGCCTCCTAAAACTAGTGCAGACGCGGAGAAGGGGATGCTGCGACCCCACAGCAAACTCGACTCCCGTCATTCGGAACGGCGTGAGAATAGTACGCAATGCCCCACCTACCTAATGCAGGTTTTCTAGGATTTTCCCTACATCTCGTAAGGTGAAACAACGCGTAGGATCCTTAAACTATAGCCCAGAGGTCCTAGTCAACCCTTGGCTACCTTGCTCTACCTTCCCTTTTCAATTCCCTTCTTATACTATTAAAGGGGAGTGCCTGTTTCAGGATCACCCTCATATAGCCTGTTAACCCCAAAACAAATTCTATCATGGAGTCTCCTCGTGAAAGTAGACGACGTTCTACGGATTCTAGCGTAATCTGAAATGGTTTTTGGCTCATTTCAGGACGAACATCCAACCATTCACCAAGGTCAATATGTCAGTAAATACCAAATAATTAAAAATTATTTATTTTAATAGTGTCAATAATGATTATTTTATATTAATTTATGTGAAGATAAAATTTGTTGCTACGAAAAAAAGTTATGTTAGTAATTAAGGCAATATCAACGGCAATAATATATAGCCTACGTTTAAATGAGCATTTTATATTTCTCAAACGTGAAACAGCAATCTTTCGCGTCACTTTTGATTTTTTTTTCTCCATGGCTCTACAGCCCATTGAGGGCCTGGGCCTACCGAGTCGACTGCGGACTGTCATCTTGTATGACACATTCCGAATTTGGAGTGACACGTGGTCATCGTATCGATCCTCCAACAGTCTTAATCCAGGTCTTATTGACCATAAAAACACAAACATCCAAGCCCATGCCTGGATTCGAACCCGGGACCTCTGGGTTGTGAGTAAGCAACGCTAGCCACTAAACCACAGGAGGTCGGTCACTTTTGATTTGCCAGAGAAAATAATTAATTATAAACCATAGCGTGCCCTTCCGTGTTTACATGGTCAGACCATTAGCGAACCTGTCGCCCTCTCCCCCTCTCGTGATCCTCATCACGCTACTTCTCATTTCCCTACTCCTCCTTCGTACTAATTCTAACAAGAACCTAAAATTAAACAAATTACTCTATTTATAGAATAGAAGCTACAATACGATTTCTTTCGTTTATTCTTTAAATTTCTCAAACTGTTCAATCTTATTCAAATCTCATATCACCACTTTAACATTTATTCTGGTTTTAAATTTTTATTACAGAACTTTAATATTACTAGTAATTATTCGATTCGTTTATTTCAAAATCACATTTACACGCCCACGGTCGTAGACGTTATTTCTTCATCCACGAAGAATCTTTTATTTGATACTCCCATTTACGGCGCAAAATAACTACGATATGAATAATGATAATGTTGTGTATAAATTCCTCTCGGGATTCCAACCGGGTCAAAGATTTTAACAGTGACGTTTCGATGGCTTGCTCTGCCATCATCTTCAGTCTGATGGCAGAGCAAGCCATCGAAACGTCACTGTTAAAATCTTTGACCCGGTTGGAAACCCGAGAGTAATTTATACATGCCATTCACCGGGAGAGACCTCGTACTTTAAGAATGATAATGTTGGTAGTATAATATGCTTGTCACAAATTCTTTCGTCACCCTTCTGTAAATATTGGCTCCTTCACCCTGTCCAACACTGACCTCCTTTCACACCACTAAACTGAGGCGTACGTAAACGCACGGTGGAATGTTTTATTTTACCCAACTGTAGTAATATTTTTCAATTTCATTTTATTTTATAAAATGCCGCATCAAAGCCCCGCGGAGATGTGTGAATTTAGCGTGCCGATGTCTATAAAAATGAAGTTTTTGATGCGGAATCATTCATTAGCCAGCGATATAGGTGATGTCGCTTTAGCGACATATTAATTCATAGTACTCACAAACAATAAACTTTATTTACTCTAATATCTGCTCTATTTATGCTTACTTAATGTTGCTAAATGATTTTATTAGCGTTACGCATGAGTCTAACAAACGAACCGAAGTTGAACGTATTAAGTATACATTTCAAATACAGGTATATATGTGTGATTATATATATACATATATATATAAAGTGCATTTATAATTATTTAATAGTGTTTTAGAAAACACTAATGAAAAGTTCAATTAGTTCAAGCACCATTCTCATTACCAGAGTCCAAATATTTACATAAAGTTTGAGTATTTATACGCACAGTTATTGTCTGCGAAGCTGTTTTCATATAAATAGAAATATTTAACTCTTCTCTTGCCCCCGTTTGAACACCTCTGGCGTCGTTCAGCTAATGGGGAATGAAGTTAAAATCAAGGTTTTTACAGTTGGAATTTGGTTAATGAAAGCAGTTACTAACGAACTATAAAAATTATGGAAGAAAGAAGTCACTCAAAATTCGTTGAGTAATCGATGTCGAGCGCCAGTTGAATACCTCCTGGAATCGAGTTAGCACAGTATTTATTTGCGATATTTCTGTACGGCCTTCTCTACGATTCTGCAGAGAGGTTATGTTCAGAAGTTACATGAACATTATTTAGTAGACTATTCCGGACAAATATGTGTGAATTTCTGGCGGATAAACGACATTTTACTCAGAATAATAACGTGGTTGCGTAACTTAAGTTTCCCTGAAGCTTTGTTTGGATGTTCCACCTTTTGATGTAGGCGAATCCTCGGGTCGTCTGGGACGCGTCGCGATGTTTTGAGGATGCTGCCCACATCGCTACTATTCAGCCAGATGTCGAGAATATCCAGAACCCTTGCAGGCACAGTGAAATCACTTAATAGCGTCTTTCCCTTTGCACACTGGAAACTGTTTAACACAGTTTTCCGATAATACTGGGTTTATACAATTTGCACTTTGCGGATAGCTTTAAGCTTTCTCGATTCTATAGACAGATTAGTTTTTAAGCTGTGCGTCTTGACAGAATTCCAGATATCCACACTTTTCAACAAAGCGTCATACTGTTTCAACCCCTACTGACTAGCCCCGGGTTTCCCAAACTGTGTTCCGCGGGGCCTGAACAGGTGGTCCCCAAAAATTTATATATTTATATACTATTGATTATATTATCATGTTTTAATACCACTTAATCAGTTCGTATGGAGAAAACTCCTTTTGCATTGAACGGGAGAAAATCGTTGGGAAAATACGAAACATGAGTAACAATGAACAAGTGTGGACGAGTTCAGTCAACCAGAGCTTGTACGAGTGAGATAGAGATTGCCATAGCCCTCAATTACACAGTTAATATTTTATTTAGCTTGACAATGAGCAACTACGACTAAAATATAAGCCAACCTTGTACATCTTCCTTTGTGGGATTCAATTCAATAGCACATAATTGCAGCCTGTCAGGATCATCTAGTGCAGCGGTTGTCAACCGGATATCCGTAGGAAATTTTAGTGGGCACTTTAATACAAATTATTTAAAATTTTGTGCGATAACATGGCTAGTGAACACAAAACACTTTTACTACATACTGAAGTGAGATGGCTATCCAGAGGTAAAGCACTATTGTGACTTTTTGAACTTTGAAGTGAGTTGTTGGTCTTATTGAAGGCACAAAATAATTCAGGACAACGTTTTATTGAAGCTTTACTAAATCTTTTATGGTTGATTAAACTCGCATATCTGGCAGATATTTTTACAATGTGCAATGAACTTTTTATTACAAGGAGAAAGTATTATAAATATTAATACAAGAGATAAAATTGGATATTTTGATAAAAAAAATGCAATATTGGATTTCATGAGTTGAATCTAACGTTCTTAATTGGTTTCCTGACATTCATGAATGTTTGAATGAATTAAATTTTAAAATAGGTGAAGAAGTTACCAATATGTTATTATATATAACTCGAAATCAACTCTTTTGCAATATTTTCTGGGTTCAGAATTATTTTTCTGTGACAGTTAAACCTGTAGGTTTAGGTGCAAGTGACTATGAAAATCTAATTGATTTAATCAGTGAAAGAAAAATACAATCATCAGTCTGGGCTAGTTCAAAAGAGTACCCCAATATTTCAAAACATGCTAAACATGCTCTTATTGTTTTACTTCTGTTTCCTGCAAACTATTTATGAGAAGCTGGATTTTCTCACCTCCCGCCATTTGGAAGGGCGTGAGAATTGTACCCAATGGCCGACCTACCTTATTCAGGTTTTCTAGGATTTTCCCTGCATCTCTTTAGGTGAAACACCGGGTAGGATCTTTAAACCATAGCCCGGGGGTCCTTCCTATGCTATTAAAGGGGAGTTGCCTGTCTCAGTATCACCCTCATGTAGCCTGTTAACCCCCCCCCCCAAAAAAACCCACTTATTATGCTGCAATGAAGTCAAACTGCAGAAACTGACCACACCAGATATTATAAATTCAATTTACAAATATTGTGCCTGATATCAATAATATATGCAATTCAAGGACAAAAAAAATCATCAAAGTCACTAAGTACTTTATTTATTCGTATATTTGTATTATATTAGAGATCTATTTTTAAAAATAATTTCTAAATTAAATTTATTTTACTTTTTACGGCTAGTTATATAGCATCTATGCTTCACAGAAGAGAGGTCCCGAGTTCAAATTCTGGTTTTGGCATTTCAGTTTTTGTGTCTATAAAGAAAATCTCAGAAAGAATTCTGTATGCCTTATTGCCTACAGTAAAATTATTTTTAAAAGAATTATTTACAAAAATTAGTAAATTAAGAAATTCCCTCTATGATACAAATAAATAAAGTGTTACAACGGAATTATGTAATTATATAGTTACATAACTGGTTGATTCTTCTTCTTCGAAAATTATGTAAAATAATAAGTATATATATTTCCTCGAGGATATCTATATACTATTAGAACGTTTCTCCAGATTATCAGCATATTATAAGACGGTCAATTGTTTTCACGATAAAAGCACTTAAAATTCTTTTAATATTTTATTCGTATTATTTATCAATTGCGTGAAATGGAAAAACAGTTTCAATAATTTAAGTATCATCAAGTGACGTCAAAAGACTAATATTGTCCCCTTTGGAGCTTGGTACTGGTGCTACATAAACGCATATTTTTAAATGATTAATACTGGTGAAGCATGCTATTGAAAACCTTATGTTCCTCGCCTACGAACATAGGTCGCGCGCTTTACACATGCTCGAGTAATTACTTCACTAAGCTCACGCAGCTGACTGCACCGCAACTTTTTAATCTCTTTGCTCCAGTATACGCATTCACATAACCTAGTGCACTTCATCCTGGCGCCGAGAAAGTTGTGCAACTAAAAGTTGCCCAGCCCAGTCCAACGAGTTGTAATGAACCTCAGTACCGAACATTAAATTTGAAAGTTTCGCTTGATACACTCAGTAATTCACATCTGTGGATAAAGTGTCTCAATTTGGTGACACTGTATTTTTGTATTTGAATACATTTATTCTGAATTTTTGTCCAAATAAACGGGCAAAAGTAAAATTATCGTCATTTGTGCCCTTAATTTATTTTCTTTGTTAAAGGAATTCTTAGAGCAGCTCTGTATAGTTGCTTAAATAATTTATACATATATATTTGAGAGACCAATATTTCAGCCGCATAAATTGTTGACTTGGAAAAATTATACTACTAGAATACTTTGGTCTAACTTATAACGGATGACCTTCATATGAAATTATAAGCGGCCATCATTCTAATTGAACGTTATTTTAAAATCAATATAATTTACTGTAAATTAAAAGCAAAGCAAAATACTTAATTTAAATATATAAAACATATTGGCTCATTCGTCTAAAGAATTTGAGCTATATTCGTAATTAATTTTACATTACAACGATTAAAATGAAGGAAAATTTAATAGTTGTAAATCAATTAACGTTAGTTTTTCAAAATAATTAAATCGAATATATTTACGACCAGGACTCGGTTTAACTATATGTAAAGATAAATGTGTGTTTATTTGAAGATTAAAATTAGACTGTTACTGTAATTTGAATTATTTTCAAAAATACACAATTCACTCCTCAATTATTATTCTTATGTAATCCATCATATTTGCAGCAGCTACGCCCCAAAGATTGTTATAATGTTTTGATGTAAATAGCTGTGTATATAATTTTTTTGTTTAAAATATTTTTACTGATGAATATGCCCTATAGGCCGAATGATTCTATAGCAAATAACAGAAATTAGGAGGATAATTGACGACTGATTTACACTGCTTTTTAAAAAAGTTTGTTTCTTAAATTTTATTATATATTTTGCTGCTTTACCTTAAAACATAAGCGCTATACTTTAGATAAATGGTAATTAATAGGAGTGAACAGTTTTTCAATCAAATTAGTTTCTTAAGTTTTACAGATTTCAAGCTTGTGACACATTCTCCATAGCATTAGAGAACGATTGTAGTGATTAGTTTCAGATTGATATCTAAATATGAAATGATACTTTATTATAAGCATTTATACTCAAACTAAATTAGCATTAGAGGGTAGTGTGTGAGGTAAGAACAGAAGAGGAAGGAAAGGATGGAATATGCTAAGTGTATTTGAAAGTATAAGAGACCTATTAGTTATGTTTAAATGAAAAGGCTTTGGCAATATAGGTTAGCATGGAGGGTTCTATCAGACTAAAGACTGAATACCACAACAACAACAACATACCCTAACTCAGACTATAATGTTTATTTTTTTAATGTTATCAATTAAATTATAACGCCTGACATTTTAATAACAAAATAAATGTAATGTTCAGCAAGTCATAAAATATTAAATTAGCTTTTTATTTGTTTCCCATACTTTAAAATAAATGAAGTTGTTTCATTCTATATTTTGGGACTTACTCCTTGTGATAAATACTGTTGATCATTCCTCGTAAGTGTCATTAATACAAGAATTTGTCTCAAAATTAACAATTTCATTTCATTTTTTTAATCTGCATCATTTGAATTGATTCAAAATAAGAGATATATTTTCTTTGAAGAATATATGACCTAATTAAATTAATTGTTTCTGAATTATTATTTCTTGATTATCAAATTACACTGTGGTGCTGTTTCCACTTAATAAAAAACATAATATTTGACCATTGTCGCACGATGGACGTAAAATTTGTTTTTATTTGTTAAATTTACCTAATTATAAAATTCATTGGTTGTAACAACAAGAAAACTATATTTGTTTGGAAGTGTAAAGAGGTCTATTTGTTCCCGGAATGGTTCCCAGTAGTGAATCTAATTGCATTTTCCATGCTCTCGACGACGTTTCCGGTCGTCGGTACAATATTTACAATAACAAAACCTCGGAATATCGTTCGTTCGCTCTACAAATACTGTTTTCCCCCATCTGATCGATGGTAAATCCGCTGTGTAAACGATTACTCGGTCTGTTGGGGGCTCTCGAGGTGCTGTATTTTTGTACGAAAGCGCCACTGTTTGTCGTTCCGTGCCGCTAAATTTGGCGGTCATGTACGCCGTGTTTTCCTCGCGTCTGAGATAACATTTATAGCTGCATCAGGTGTTCAGCAAGCAGCCAAAGTGAAATAAATTGCCGTACCAACTCGGCAGATTAATTACTGGAGCTTTCACTCGACCGTCCTGCATCTAATTAAACTGTAGGAGAGCTTCTAAGCTTAGTTTAGACGTGCATTGGACGTAAAACGTATTATAGTCTTCTAATTACTGTGGAATATTCCCAAGATGTAATTAATCCGGAAATGATGTGGGATTATATACTTCACTGTTTGGGATTAATAATGAGTGCATAATTGTGTGTTAGTACTCAATGATGAAGTGATGTGACTATTGTGTGAAAATGAAATACAACAGTAAATTATTCGATTTGATTTATTTATTCCATTAATCCTCGAAAGAGGGAATAGGATACGTCCATAAATAAAAAATTACAAAATATTTCATGCATGGTACAATTAATAACAATTATAGGTTTAAGTGTACATAAATAAAATCGGGACACACATTTTCTTGTCCAACATGGCTAAAATGCAGTATAATAATAGAAGTATAACCGAAGCTCACGTAAGAGCATATAGATATTTTAGAAGAAAGACAAGAAAGGAATAAATGTCCACCGGACCAGGGACTTGAACCCCGGTCCTCCCGTTTTCCGGGCGGGCGCTCTACCAATTGAGATAATCTGAGTCGACGTCCAAGGACCGATTCAACATCCCTCCATTACCGTAAACCTAAGCCAGGCTCACCTACAATTTACTCATCACATTCTTCACATCGTAATTCTAATAAATACGTGAAGAATGTACATTGCGTAAATTGATCGAAGGTGCAGTATAATAATAATAATACTAAAGCTATGACATAAGATTAACTGCATGTATTCAAATACCCTCACATTAAGCAAATAATTTTGAGAATTAAATTTCACAAATCACTAAAAATGTAATTACACAACACTCGAGACTAAACCTATCACAAAAACTGTATGGAGAAGCACAAAAACAAATCACAGACAAGTCACTTCACGAAACTGAATCTCTATGAATGTGCCCTTCCGTAGCAACTACAGAGCCTTCATGAAACGCACAACACACAAAGGAAGAGCGTAAACAGGAAGTAAGCAAGTTATTAAATAAATAGTTTGAAGAGCAAAACTCTTGTATTTATTAATGCTCTTTATCTCTCCAGGAAGATTATATTATGTAAAACTATCCGTGAATGGTGAATACTTCTCTGGTTGAAGCGGTGCTTCTTAGAGCTGAGCGAATATAAATCGCGATTTTGTGAAATTTGTCATTATTATAAAGAGATTCATGTTCCGCTTTACAAACTATAAGATATAATAAATATTTACACTGGGTACAGTTAATATTTGCAAGCTTTTAATATATGGTTTGCAATTAGAAATTATTGTAATGATACAGTTTTGTAACTTCAGTATTTTAATGCTTCTGCAGTAAGTTCCCCAATTTTATAAGCAATAACACATTAGAGAATGAAAATACGAAACTTATACAATTTTCTTTGTTGATCTGTCAGAATTTTGCTTGAATGTTCCGAGAGAATAAAAACATTGAACCGAGTTCAAGCTACCTTCGGTCCTTCCTTCATAGAGGTTTCAATAGAATGAATCAATTCGTACTTCCCCACTATTTGTAGAACTTCCTTTCTGGAAATATGCTGTGTGGAATTAAAAATATTGTACCGTCTCAAGAAATCAAGTTATTTTAGGTGAATTACTTTTTCGAAAATTTTAGAAAGCCAGGAAGCTGAGAAGTGGGCTAATAATATACGACGGAATGAGACTGTTTCTTGAACAAGGGAATTACTTTCGCGATTTATATAGCGTCTTGAAATATTCCACTTGTAATGCATTTATTAATGTATGTTGAAGTGTTATTGCATTGTAATCGGCACGCTCTTTTACCATTTTTCTCGTTAAACAAGGTAAAAGGTGTCAATATTTGAAGAGGTAATAACCATCAAGTTAAAGAAAACGCCCAGTAAATATGGTTTCACAAACGCATATTTAATTAAATAAGTACACTTGTCCATAACAGATGAAGAGTCAAGGACACAGGCTCTCTAGCACACCACTAGGTGAACAGTGGAAGCCTCGGACAGTCCACACACCTCATGTGGACGAGCGTGTGTAACACCCGTCGCGTGACTCTGACGAGTATCACAGGAAATAGGAAACGATTTCTCTTGATAGGATAGACGATAGGAAAGGAAGATCTTCGGTAGTCTTGGGAAAGGGTCAACCCTGGAGTTGACCAGTGGATAGCTTGATTATGGATGTCGCTCAATAAAGAACGCCAAGTCTAAATAGGAAAGAATTTATTCCCAAATGCAGCAATTTGGAGAACAGAAGTGTTAACAGTACGAAGGAAGATTTCAGACTGCCATGAATGTAGCGTCTAAGTGCCTCTAGAGAGGGGATTGCTGACTTAGAGCTTCTCGTGGGTGACAGTCCAGACGCTTGTGGCCACGGTTCTCATGTTCCGCTACTCAGCGTCTACTGTCCGGCTCTTAAGATCTTAACTAACTTTGAAATTCACTTTCCCTATTACACGCCCCCTCTTTTTTTAAAGTTTTGATTATTTAATAAAACTTTACCGAAATGCTCTACTTTTTATTCTAGATTTTGATGGCCGTTCTATTTCAGGGAGAACAACATCTTCAACAGATACTTGGCAGACATCATTAGAGGATACATTCACGACTTCAGTAATTTCATCATTACAATTATTCTCTTTAGAAGACATGTGGATTACAATTTCTCTTTTACAACTTTTTGGAATACATTGATTACTTATAAATCTACGACATTTTTCACTTTTACACATTAAACAAATAATTATGGCGATTATACAGAATAAAATAAAAGATGCACTACCAGGAACAGTATGAATATACAATGGAAACTTATTAGTATTCTTTAAAATTTGCTCTGCGTCATTAATGTTTTTACTAACAACACGTAAATCGTCAATAGAAGACAAAATTTTAACTTTTGGAACTTCTAAATTTAGTTCATCAACATTATCTGATTTCTCTACTAAATGACAACAATCAAAATTAATTGATATATTAGGTGTAAAATCTTGATTTGTAACTGTACTAAATGAATCTATTGCATTTAGTGTCACCTGTGAAGAAAATGCTTTACATCCTGATTTTAAAGTCAACTTACCTTCATTTTTAATTTGAACTTGCTTACTGACACCATTGCAAATTATTGTTAATGTAAAAGTTATTGGCGATACAAAGAGCCATTGATTTTTATCTAAAGGTATCCAAAGAGTTTCTTTAAATTTAACAATATGAGTTTCACAAATATCAGGCATTACTAAAGTTGAAGCATGGAGGAGCGAGATTTCGCAATCCTCACTTACAACATAATTATAAATTGGAATATCTCCTCTGCAAATATATAACAATTCATTGGGCTTAAAACATCTAGACAATTCGTTTGAGTTAAGTTTACCATAAGTTTGTCTTGTAGCATCACTGAAAACATACTCTTTATGAGAATTCACAAACACATACACATTATCACTTTTAAACACTGGATAAGGGATTACACGATATATTTGATACACATTTTCTTTAACAAGAGGTACTTGAATTACATAAACTAATGATTGATTAAAAGTATAGATATGAGGAGTTATTAGAGTTTCAAGTTGAGAGAAGGGAAGGTTTGGGAAGTCCACCCCATATGGTAATTGCTGTGCGGTTAAAATATCTCTTACCTGTTCTTTTAGAACCAACTGTGGTTGCAATATTCCCTTTTCAGCGTGTATAAACGCATCTATTAATATTCCAAGGCTGTATTGACATTCATCTATACCCCTCTTGGCCATCCCTATCTGAACATTTAATATACTATTAGTTTTCATCAACAATTCTAATGCATCAAATTTACTTTGAGTATAATTAGCAATTTTCATCAAATTATTTCCCAAAATATTCTCATTTTCATTAATGCGTTGGATGGTTACATTTAGAACTCCTACTGTTGATTTTATAATAGTCATCTGAGAATCTACAACATGCATAATATTTTCTTGTTGTTTTTCCAAATCGGAAATAATGTTTATTGAAATTGTCTGCGTCCGATTGACTTAAAGTCCCAAATAACATTTTAGAAACATCTCCTACAAAATTAAATGCGCCTCGTTTCATTCTATATTTAGGTAGGTATCTGAAAAACCTAATAAATATTTGTCTATTATTTCTTTTAAATGATTAATGTACTGAATTTTAGCAACTGAATATTGTTGAAAAGATATACAATCAGTAGTTGTATACCAAACTTCGCTTTTAAGTTGATTACAAAATTTTGAAATGTTTTGAGAAATTTCTAACGTTTGACTCCATAATTTCCATGTTGTGGTTAAACTAATATAATTTACAATTCTCCACTGCATAGGATAAAACTGAATAGTCCCTAATTCATCAAAGTAGATTCCACTATTAGATCTCAAATCTTCTACTAATTGAGCTTTTGAATACTTCAACAGAATCATTGTGTAAATCACGATCCATTGGTTCGTCTTCATTTTGCACACCTGAAAAGAAATAGTATTGTAGTATGTGGCACGTTATTAAAGGGCTATATGTTTGTTTACATCTGTCAGCTGTAACGCTGGCCAACTCGACCTTGCGCGATCAGCTTCCTTACTTATCTACAGCTGCTTGGCTACTTCGCCCTGTGAAGGGTTTTACTCTGTTTGAATGAACAGTAATATGTTTCCTTTTACCAATTTCCTGCAACACTAAATTAGGATGTTTCACTGTAACAACCTCGTATGGACCTTTCCAATAAGCGCCCAACTTGTTCCTTTGTTCAACTCGTAACAACACTAATTCTTTTTGTTTGAATTCCACAGAGTTGGCTTTCGTTTTCTCTCCTTGATTCTCCTTGAACACGTTTAATGTTTCTCTCGCTAAATTCTGACTGTACTGCATTCGATACCGCGTTGCTTGAACTATATCATCATAGTTATAACATGGTTGTACACTTGATTGAAGAACACCTGGCAAATTTTTATATTCTTTAACATAATTTTTAACATCCTGCTCTATCCCTGGCCAAGTTGTATATAATTTTATCTTTTCCAACGTGCGTTCAACACCAGAATGCCCATCAATTGGACAGTCGTGTAATTCTTGCAATATTTTTAGTTTCTTTCATCTGAAATTGTTTTCTCTTCTACTACCATGCAATCGACTGGATAACGACTTAATGAATCTGCATTATCATTTAATTTTCCGGATCTGTATTTAATTTCAAAATCATATTCCTCAAGCAAAAGTCTCCACCTAATTAATCTTGAGCTAGGGTCCTTCACATTTAATATCCAAGTGAGTACCTTGTGATCTGTAATTACCGTAAATTTTCTTCCTAAAAGATAAGGTCTAAAATGCTTACATGCCCACACTATCGCCAAAAGTTCTTTTTCTGTTATTGTATAATTCATTTCTGCTGAATTTAGAAGTCTACTTGCATAACTAATAGGTTTATCCTGTCCTAAAATAGCACCTAATGCAAAATTACTAGCATCTGTTGTCAAAAGAAAAGGTTTACTAAAATCTGGGTATTGTAACACTGGAGCTTCTGTAAGCTTTTTCTTTAAAATTTCAAAACTTGTTTGTTCCTTGATGGTCCATGTCCATTCGGTTCCCGCTTTTAACAAATTTATCAGAGGCTTGGAAATAGCACTAAATTGATTTACATATTTTCTATAATAAGAACATAATCCAATAAAACTTTTTACATCCCTAACGGTTAATGGTGTAGCGAAATCTACTACCGCGCGAATTTTGGCTGGGTCAGGTTTGACTCCTGAAGCAGTAACAATGTGACCTAGAAAAGTAAGCTCGGGTTTTAAAAACTCACACTTATCCGTCTCAATCTTTATATTATGTTTCCTTAATTGTGTAAGAACGTCACGAAGCTTTTCATTGTGCTCGGTTAAAGATTCTCCCAATATTAATATATCATCTAAATATGCGATACAACGATCACCAATTACGTCTTTTAAAATGGTGTTAATCATTCGCTGAAAAGTAGCTGGAGCTGATTTAAGACCAAAATGCATTCTTTTGAATTCAAAGTGTCCATGACTAGTGCTGAAGGCAGTTTTACATTGATCCTCTTTCGCAACATTTATTTGGTGATATCCAGAAGCACAATCCAGGCTAGAAAAATACCTTGATTTGCCTACTTTATCAAGAATCTCTTGAATACAGTAACTTCATTCAACTTACGGAAGTCAATACATATACGCCATTTACGCTCACCTGACGCGTCTATCTTTTTAGGCCCTACTAATAACGGAAAATTCCACTCGCTTTTACTTTTAGTTATTATACCATCTTCAAGCATTTGATTCACTTGCTTGTTAATCTCAGATCTATGCACTTCAGGCACCCTATAATTCTTTAAAGTAATCGCCCGTCCTTGCGGAACAGCTGGAGTTGGTATCACGTGCACAGCTGCGTTACTTGACGTTAGTTTATCACCCGGCAATTTAAACACATCTGAAAACTCTATACAAATTTTCCGAATTTCATCCGCACCTTCCAAAATATGTTGCAATCTTAATTTATCGTTCAAGAGTTTTGCTCTCTGGGTTGAATTGGAATCTGTGCAATTACTATTAATAGCACTATTACTTAAATATTTTGGTGGTTTTACCAATTTTGGTGCCACCTGTACTAACAAATTATCTGGCATTAAATTAATCAATAAACAAGGAAATAAATTATCTTTACATTCAACTATACTTGCAGCACAAAATAAACCTGATTGAATCATTTGATTTTCCACTAACCTTACGCCTTTTTCACTTGTGGGAAATCTAACAAGTTTTTCACTAAATGGGGACAACATAAACTTATTTGCCAAAACCATGTTATTCTTCAATAACCAGTCAGAACCAATCAACAAATCAATACCATTAGGTAATTTATCAATTACATAAAACTCGTGTTCATCATTATTCACTAAGCACAATTTCACTGACCCATTGATCTCTATGATATGACCACCTATACCACGGATCCTACTCATTTTGCTCGATCTAGGAACTTCCTCTAGCAATGCTGCGTTCCTGACCAAAGATACCTGTGAACCTGTATCTATTAATGCCAAACCCTTTCCACCTATTAACTGCGGACTTTGCACTGTAATCTCATAAGGATTTACACCTTTTTCACACACATTATTATCGCTGTTGAGAACGTTCTCTTTAAATTCACACTGTTGTGGACCTTTCCACTGCACGGAATTCCGATTTTCTATTTTAATACCAATCGCACTAGTACATTTACCCACAGGAACCTTTTCCTTTATTCGGGCGTGGACGTCTCCACTCATCTGGACCTTTCCCGGCTCAATTCGCACATCGTATCTAGGCGACCGCGGTCCTTTCCGCTCATCACGACCTATTTCGTGGACACAATATTTACAAGTGCAGCCCTCATCTAGAACATTCTCTGGCTGCAAGAGAGGCTCTAGGCTAAGTTTCCCTGAATTTTACACTTCCGTGTCTCATGACCCTTCTTGTTGCAGTTTCTACAAAATGGAACCCCATTGCAGCTCTTCGCAATGTGTCCTATCTCATTACATCTGTAGCATCTGTCGTGCGAAACATAGCTAACTTCTCGTTTTACCTGGGGGCTTCTAACAACTCTATAATGACTTTCTTTAACAACTGGAGAAATGGAGTGATTTTTAGCCACGTATTCTTTCTTAATAGCGCCCCTTGGAAATCAATTGGTTGTCTCTCCGCTTTTAAATCGTAAAGATTTCACTTCACTTTCTTCCTGAATAGCGGTTTCAATTAACTGGGCTAAACTTTCCTCTTCGCCTTTAGTTTTAACTATATATTTAATTCTATCATCTTTTAGTCCCGAAATAAATGTTCCCTTTAAGAATTCACTTATTAAAATTAAACCACCCTCTACGTAATGCTCTCCATCACGCGCTTCTATTTTAGACAATCTATTGCGTACTTCACGTCTTAAATACACTGCAATATTATCCAAACGTGAACCCCACTAAACAACACGCCCGCGTAATATTCCAAAGTTCGCTTGACCAAATAGTTTTCTTCCAAAATTTCCTTTATTTTTTCCCAAGAATGTCTATCAGTTCGTGCCAAAGCCTTTCTTTAGCATCACCCGTGATTTTTGACTCAATAAATTTTAATAGCAAGGGCTGTTGTGTAGGGCGTACTACATGAATCGACGCCTCAACACCTTCAATAAATTCACGCAATAATTTCGGACCCCCATCAAAGCTAAAAGGTATTAAGTGACACACAGAGATTTTCCATTTCTGCAACAAAATCATTAATATTTTCCAAACTATTTTCTGCACCAGCATTAGCCATATTGGATTGGACTTACCTTGAGTCTGCAAAGAAAACAGGAAAGATGACAGACACCGAATCGCCCACGGTAAGCCGGTAAGCCCACACGCCGCTCTTATCACGTGAAGGTATGGTTGGCCCCGACCGCTGCTGCGCCGCGTCTCGCCGCCCTGCGTCGCCCGCGCGCTTACCCACGTAGTCGTGATGTTCTGCGAAGCCTTACGCTCCGACAGCCGCGCCGCCCACGATTAATTCTCTCCCGGCTGCTCCAAAACACTTCCGTTGGCTCGTGTACACCGACAACTCCCGTCCATAGACGGCAACACTGGCAACACTGACTCAGTCTGCAAGGTGTCATCGCAAATTGTCTGTAAACGTAGTTTTGTGAGAATATTATTCAAACCATAAGGTATGATTCATTTCTTGTCTTTCTGATGTAATATTTTGATTTCTTGCAAACTATATTTGATAACTAGATAAACACTTGGGTAAATAATACTCAAGACATTTTAATAAACTCGTTTCTGTTGTGTGACGTGATACATGAGATATTTAAAATTATTCATCATTGATGACATGTGCACGTTTGCTCCATACATGCACACCAATTACGCAAATAAGATTTAAATATTTTTTGCTTCAGAAATTATCAATTTCTATTGATTCCGCATCACAGTAGTCACAAAATTCAGGCACTGGACCGTTGCTTTTTTAAAAGCAATCAAAACGTACTCCGCAGAAGTAGTAGCCAATAAATGGCTATTAAGTAATCCAGGAAGAGCCATCACAAAGTCACAAGTATCACTGCCTACTGTTGAGCAGCTTCAGAGGAAAAGGCTGACAGTGTTTCTAAGATATGTGGGATTTTAGTTGTGGATAATGGTTTGTTTAAGGACGAAGACTTCGCTGTAACTGATATAGAACCTTGTAAGAGAACAAAGACTCCTACAGAAACATACAGATCAATTAAGTAGCCTCATCATCTGGAGCATCAGATGTAGTTCCATATATTTCTAACAACCAGCATGGCAGGCTGGATTCAAATGCATTGTATTATCAAAACTATTCATATTCTGACTCGTATTATGACTGATGCAGACCAGTCTCCCCAGCAGAAATCAGGCTACTCCCAAAAGTGAAAGACATCCACGTTCACCTTTTAAGAATAATCTACAAGCCAAAGCTGTTGATATGATGAAGAAAACTTCGAAAAGACATCTCCCGCAGAAACTACAAGGTCATTTAAGTGTAAAATAACACTGTTCTAATAATGACGCTCAATGTAATCGCAAAAAAAAGAATGTTCAGAACATAATAATCAGCCAAGGATGTGCAGAGATGTACACGGAACCTCCATTCGAGGACAATCATGTGTAATAATGCGAAGAATGGTGACACGAAGCATGCTCTTGTTACTAAAGCTGTGGTTGTTACAATTGTGGCAACTTTTAAAAAATTGCCACGAAATTAGAGCAAATGTTTATTTTGATAAAAGTAAACGTAACTTCCTGTGCAATTTTCCATATATTTTTAATTCCAATGCATTCTATGGAGTCTATGAAGTCCTTTATAAATCTTTATGAACATGCGAAAATTTATATGACAAGTGCGTTTTTGATGTTGGTTGAAAGAAAGCTTATTTAATGAAACGTATTCAACATAAAAATAAAAACATTAATGAATTTAAAAGAAAACAGTTTGATTTTGTGGTATAAATGACATAATTTTTATTCCTTTTAAAAAGGATGTATGCAAGGTTAAACATTAAGCGCGTACTTTTACCCCACTCTACTCTGTCCTTACCATCTTCAGTGTGCGTCCATGCATTAAGAACAGAAGACCACCGTTACAGATTGCAGTTCTGTCAATGGCTCTTGCAGATGTGTACTGCAGATCTACCTTTTTTCGAGGATTTTATTTGCCAGTCAAGTAGTGTTTTCCAGCGTTTTGAGCTTTCATTAGAATATGTAACGGTTAACGAAAATTTATCTAGTTGCAGAAAGAAGGCATCAACTTCTCCATCAACGTATGCGCAGGCATACTTGGTGATTAATTGCTAGGACCATAATCCTACCGCAAAGATTAAATCCGCCTTTTTATCATCAATTTATTGATAACATATTGCCTGTTTTGATGGAGGATGTGCCATATCAGCAAAGACTACAAATGTGGATTATGCACTTCCTATAACAAGTGTCATGAATAGATGTCAGGTTGAACAATTCCTATGAAAAAGTTAAAATATGTCTAAAAGTATTGGTTTTCGGACACATATTTATTGGACGTTTTTTGTTTTGATGGTTAATACCACATCACAAAATATTAAAATCTTTTCAGCACCCTGTATTTGTGTGTAGGTTGGGAGGATTTTTTTGATAACTATGGTAAAAATGTAACAAAAGAATTTTTTAGATAACCTACTTTATTTCTCTACTTGGCTCAATTTTTGGCTTTACACTTGGCCCAGCTAGTTTCCAATTATTTCAACCCATCAAATAAAAAAGGTTTTCCAAAATCAGAAATGATTTCATCATGGACTCGATTACTTTTAATTACACCTTTCCACCGAGCCAAATTTTCACGATCGGTAACAAGAAGTAACTTGGTGCTAGGTCTGGTAAATAAGGAAGATAAGAAACAATTCGAATCCAAACGCGTACCTTTCCGCCATTTAGCTGCTTCTGTGTGCGCTGGCGTATTATTCTAGTGAAGAAGCACTTTCATGCGCACCAATCATGGTCTATTCTTAAACAATTCAAACAATCCAACTGAGCAGCACAATAGAGCCCAGTTATGGTTGCAATAATGAATCTATAAATATTGTTGTTGTGGTATTCCGTCCTAATACTGCCAACCTATCATTTCGACATATCTAATCCATCCCACATCCTCCCTAATCTGCTTAACCCAAGCCTTTCCTCCGTCTCCTGTTCTTACGCCATACACTTTCCTCTAATGCTAATGTTATATATATTATACACTGAGAATCCATAAAGACAGTAGCCTTCATGTGTTTGATTGTTTTCGGTCTCCGGGGAGTGGTGACGGATCCAAGTTTTTTCTACGGCTACGAATATTCGCAAAAAGTCTTGTTGCTTACATCTGAACATTGCTAGATTCTGGGTTGAAAAGTTTTTCCGAATCTTTTTTTTGGTCGTGGCAAATATCGCGAAAATAACCAGTTTTTCATGGAGGTTAAAATTAACTCTTTCAGTTAAGAAGCCTACAGCTTCACTACCTCACATTTTTAGTCTACGATCTTCCATTATGATATTGTGAACTTTTTCTGTTTTCCTGAATGGTAACCTCAATTGGGCGGCTAGAGTAAGTTTCATCATCTGTACTTCTCATTAATCCAGACGTTAATGGTTTTCAATGCAGGTGCAGAGTCCGTGTGAACTTCATTTAATTGGGGCTTGTTTCTTTAGCTATCCAAACCCTTCAAATGAAAGTTTTCACTGATAGTGCGAAATTAATTGTTTCCATTGTCTCCGCCTGAATATACATCTAATAGAACAGTTGGTTACCAGCAATAAACTACGATTGATATATGTTTAAAACTTTTAGAAACATCTTTGAAAGGATCATGGTTACCAACAATGGCGCGATAGTGAAAATTTTCTGTTTTTTCATAAACGTTTTCCATACGTATCGAACAACCCTCGTATGTGGTTGTTTATCTAAAAGTATGCATTGTCGCAATATTTTTCAATATCAAAACTAGCGGTGTTGGATTGTGTCCTGTTTTTTACATGTAAATCAATACTTTACATGTGAATTTGCACAACCTACTTGCCAATTTGCCTACGATTCAATGAGCTAGAGTAAGTCTTACACAACGCAATGCGATTGCCTTCTGGGTGGATCTGTGTCGGACAAGGTTCTTGGTTCACGCATGCCACTGACACATGGATTGGGTAATTAGCCAGTTACAGACCCAGACACTGGAATGCTATTGTTGGCTCGGAATGCCTATATTGCTCGTAACGTTACGTTACTGTGATTGGGATTAATTCCTCTTTCGTGTAGTACTGCTGCTTTGAATTAACAAACTCCAGATGATTATTCTTTTTTAACTTTTCTTAGATTTGGAAATGTATAATTGTAAGTATACAGTTTCAATTAAAGAAAACGCCAAACTGAAATCTGTTTGCAAATTTAAAAAATACAGATAGAAATTCATTTTAAATTTCATCCCTTGAAATGTAAACATCATAAGATAATCATTGGCGTATCTATAAGTTCAATTTATAATTATAAAGAGCATTTCGTTTTTTCTTGTACTTATTATTCTGCATACTGAAGGTTGAAATTTAAGATACACTGTAATTTTACTGGTTAATGCTGCAAGTTAAAAACTTTCAGCGTAATGATACTTCTATTAAACTTTTCATTTGGGGAATTTCTTTATTCTATGTACAGTATTCTGGTAGAAACGGGAATTAGAAAAACTGAAACAAAAGGAGGTGCTTCAGAGTTTCAAAGAAGATATCAAGAGTAGATTAATACAGAAAGGAGAAAGAAACAATTTTGAAGAGAAATGAGCCCTCTTGAAGGAAAAAAATGACTTGAACAGCCAGCGAAAAGAATAGGAAGAATAGCTCAGACCAATAGGAAAGTATGGATAACACAAGAAATAATAAAGATGATATATGAAGGGTTAATATAAAAACGTCAAAGACTCAGGCGCTTGAAGAATGAGATAGATATGAAGTGAAAAGCAGCCAGAGAGACTTGGCTACAAGAGAAATGCAAGGCGGTTAAAAATTTCATTGTGAAAAGGAAAATAGACGTAGATTATAGGGAAAATGGGATCAGACAGTAATTGAAGAAGGAGAGGAGCTGGATGATGAAGAGTTTTTTAAAAAATATATTGGTAACTTTATTGTACATATATTGGTACATTACAGGGATGAAGAGTTGGGGGACAAAATTTTAAAGTCGGGGTTTAATAGGGCGTTGACAGACCTGAGCAATTGTAAAGTGCCAGGAATTGATAACATTCCAGCGGAGTTGATAAGAAGCGATACTGTGGTTGTTCAGAATAGTTTGCAAAATCTACGAAATAGGGAAAATAGCAGGAGAATTTAATAACAACATAATTATACCCATACCGAAGAAGACTGGGACTGATAGATACGAACATCACAGGATAATTAGTTTAGTATCTCATTCATAAAAAATATTAATAAAAATAGTATAGCGGAGGCTGGACGTCAAATAGAATGCGAGTTAGGAGAAGATCAGTTTGGTTTTATAAAGAATGTAGGTACAAGAGAAGCAATATAGATTTTGCGTATAATTTTAGAACTGCAACACACTATTAAGGATTTTCAAGAACACAGGAATAAGGTATCGAAAAAGAAGGCTTATACAGGCAGCTGTAATTACAATTGAAGATCAAGAAAGGATTAAGGCAAAGATGTAGACCGTCACTTGCTGATTATATATAGATTATATATATATAGAACAGGAGATGAAGAAAGTTAAAACTGATTATGGAAAAGGAATCATACTGTAAGGAGAGGAAATAAAAACCTTACACTTTACCGACGATATTGTAGTAATAGGGGAGTCAGAAGAAGACTTGAAAATCATAATAAATGGCATGATCGTGGTGTTGGATAAAGACTTCAATATGAGGATTAATAGAGGGAAAAGCAAGGTAATGGGTGTAGTATCGAAAACAGCGTAAAAACAAAGTATGTAAGATTGGGAAGGGATATTTTGAAGGAAGTTAAGTAATTCTGTTAATTGGGAAGCGTAATAACTAGGGATGGTAGATGTATAGTAAACATAAAGAGTAGGATAGCACAGGACAGGAAGGCTTTCGCGAAAAAGAGGAATTTACTTACGAGTAAATAAGTGTGAATATTTGGAAATCATTGCTAAAAATGTCCGTATGGAGCGTGGCGTTTTATGGCTTTGAAACGCGGACGATAGAAGTTGCAGAAAGGAAAAGAATAGAAGCCTTTGAAATGTGATGCTATAGGAGAATTCTGAAAATCAGATGGGTGGATGGAGTAATTAACGATGAAGTACTACACAATATAGTGGAAAAGCGAACAATATGAGAACTTTGACCAAGAGAAGAAATAGATTAATCGGCCAAGTTTTGAGACATGAGGGTCTTATGAAATTAGCATTAGAGGGAAGTGTGTGGGGTGTGAACAGAAGAGGGAGGAAATGATGGAATACGCTGAGCAGATTAGGAAGAATGTAGGGCGTAGAAGATATTCGGAAATGAAAAGGCTGCTTATGATCGTTTGCATGGAGGGTTGCATCAGACCAGTCTTAGGACTGAAAACCACAACAACAGAGTTTCGAAATCTCTCAAGAATTACTCTTTAGTGAATGATAGGAATTTGTATTTTCTGATATCAATTGTTACATTGGTTGGAATAGTGTATGCGATGTTCTTTCTTGTAAGGTAATACTAATTATTCTTAAATATTTTGCCAAAAACTATTTTCATCTATTAAATATAAAATTACAATTATCAGATATAAAAGAGACAAATTTTTAGAGTTGAATTAATTAATTATTATACTAATCCAATATAAATGTAACAAAAATATTCCCCTCCCCTAAGATACTTATCTGGATTCACTTCCTTGATTAGAATTCTAAATATATTCTAAGTAAAGCAGACAGTGTATTTGGCTTTCAGTTCACTCCTGTTTAACACGTCTTATTGAGAAAATAAACCGTTTATCTGGTGTATATATAATACATATTTATAAAATTACATTTCCGGACCCATTATTAATATTTAGTAATCTTAGTAATTACATAGAACAAAGCAGTTAATTAACTCTCTGTAAACAGAGGGAGACGAATGGAAATACTTTTGCTATACAATTCTCAATCTGTCAGCTGGCAAACTGTTTCACTAAACGCTAATTGTTTACGTTTCCCTTCCCTCTAGCCGCTTAACCTACGACTGACACATTTGCAATATTATAAAGTGGCAGTAATATACTTTCATTCCCTAATTTTAAAGCATATGAGTTGCGGGAACGGTCATGTGTTTAAATAAATAAAACGATAAACAAGTAAGAGGCAATTTAATAAAGAGCCCTTTCTTTGAAGTACCGTTAGTGTCCATTTATAAAGTAAGAAATTTGCCATTTTAAAAGGGTTATCATCTACATTTTTAAGGAAACGATTTTTATACAAACATGATATCACAAAATTAATTAAAAGAATTGGAAAAATTGATAAAACGTTTATTTACATTCTTTTTCCTGTCATACAACTAGACTTAAATACAGAATAAAATTTAGGTGTGAAATTTGTTATTTTCAAAATTGCTGTTTTATATAAACTCATCCATAATGAAATGTTTATATTCTAAATGTGCACCAGTGGAATTTCCAAGAAAAGGGACTAAACTTTTTGTTTTTAATGATTTATTTCTGACATACTGGTCGGTTTTTTTATTTATTGATTCAATTGATGTTAGATGAGCATAACTATTAATAATATGTTTCAGTTCAGATAATAAATTCCGAAATTGTTATAAACTTCCATATAAAAGTAATAGTGATGCACGCAACATAAATTTCCTGGCTATATCTCAACTATAAATTTCTTTTAACGTCATTTTTTGTTATATTAGTTAAAATTACTTTTGCATTTTTCTTTGAGTGCAAACTATAAATCTGTCAGATCGAAAAACTAAATAACATTGTTACGTGCAAATGAAAATGTTATAAAAAACTCAATAGTTTCTTCATTATTTTCCTACTGGAAGAAATTTATTTTCTGCGCAACACGCTGTGATACTCTCTTGAAAAAAGTTAGTGCGACGAGATACTGTCAGATTGGTCGCTGTAGCCTTTACTAACTGCTAAAGTCTGCTTAAGTTGTAAATTAAGTTAACGGCTGGAAAGGGGATTCAGTCGTGCGAAGTACATCCACTGGCAACTAAATCCTCAAATGGAAGCCCGAGCATTCCAAATGGAGAAACAATAAACACGTTCATTTAACTTAAGCTCAAAACTGACATATAAAATTAGATAATATTTTGAGAGTAAAGATTATATATGGGATCAGGTAGAAGATACATAATTATTACGAAATAGGACAGTTTTAGTAATATTTTAACTGTCATCACTCAACAAAATTATATTACACACATTTATCAAAAATATTTTTGCAGTTGAATATTGACTCGTTCTAGATGCCATATTTTATAATAATTACACGATTACACATATTAATTTAGTTCTGAATGAGTTACGGTAATAGTCATAACGCCATTATAAATTGTGTGTGTTTTTCACATACCGAGGTTGGCACAAATCTTCACTGATGAGTTATTGGAAAGATCAAAACTCTAGCCAACGTCCTTGAATCCTATTAAAATATTACCAGATAAGTATATTGATTGTTTTAAATTCTGTAGCTGATGTATTGATTTTGACAAACTTAACGCATAGTACTATTTTAGTTTACTCCTGATCGTTTGTAGAATATTTAGGAATCTCTTTAGATTTCGCATTCTCCTTCTTGAGTGTTCTCATGACAAAGCGTGATGTGTCATGCAAGATGACAGTCAGCAGTCGATTCGGTAGGCCCAGGCCCTCAATGGACTGTAGAGCCAAGGAGGAAGGAAGGAAAGGGAATCATATTATGGTAACTCAAACAACACAACGTCCAAGTCCGTGCCAGGATTCGACCGCGGGACATCTGTGGTGCGAGGCAGCGATGATAATCACTACACCACAGGAAGTCGGCTAAATAGGTATTGAAACCTATGTTATAGAAAAGCGAGGCCCGAAATGCTCCCTTGTCAGAAATTTTTGGATTTTATTAAGAGCCATAAATATAATAGCATTATGAGTGAATAAAAACTTATCGTCATTAAATTTCTTGAAAGAAGTCCTTTTACCATCGCAGTGAATCTTTCGTCACAAACGTCGAGTTTACAACTCCCGTGATGTGGTAATAACACACGCGCCAGCGAACGGCGTCTTCATAAAAGAGCTTATAGCATTCTCGATGCGACTCTAATCGCCTCTCAGGACCGAGAGGGGGCGGCGGCGGGGGCGGTGGGGGTGTGGGGCCTTGATTAGATTGGGCAGCGGACGCTTATGTTTACGTGGAGCGCCTTTAATTGGAGAGGCGCACCGACCTGTCAGCTTGGTCTGGAGAGATCAATACCCAGGCCGCTCGATACCCAGATATCGCACCACTGCCACCGCAAACGTCGACTTACATACATCAAGTAGCCCACCGACTGCTGTATTAAAGGGCCACGACAACTTCACGTCCTACGAACATAAGATCAATTCGTTTATCCTGTCACTTGATGCAGTTCTCTCGCTTTTTAGCCTGTATGTAGTATGACATAACTTCTTGAGGCTTGCTTCGTCGGGAGAAAATCCAAAACATCGTTCCATCCAACATCTACTTCAAGATGATGAGACTGTTAAGGGATGCATTGTTCATTCCAGGAGGAAACACTGTGTTTCTGACTTTATCTCAGACTAATTCTGGAAGAAAGTCACTGTTACAGAAAGTCGAGACAGTGTTACATGAAATCTGAATTGACACGGTCAAGTTACTTTGAATTTGGGATGCCGCACCAGTAAATATTTGGTGAACTAATTCTGTCGATGAACATGTTAGCACGGCAACAACAGGTGGTCGATCGTCAAAATTCACCTGCGACTTATTTTTCGCAATAGCATTCACCTTATTATCAAGGGAGCGTGGAAAATTATCGAAGACAACTTTTTATCAAAAAATTGCCAATGTTACAGAAAATAGAGTTTCTTCAACTACACATGAACAATAATTCTAGTGTGGCAACAGCAGAACTTTTCACCATATATATGGCTATAAAGATTTATCAAGAGGATCATTTGGACAATAACATCATTTTGACAGGGTCGATAAAGCCGATAGAAACAATAACCAACTAGGCGGTGAGAATAAAATACGGAACTGTCTAGTAATGGAGAAAAGAAAAATAATAACATATTACTGTGCTGGATCCCAGCGCTTGTAGGCATTGAGGGACATGGTAGGGTAAATCAACTGGCGAAACTGGCAGCCACCAACTCACACAGGCTCAATAATGGACATGTACAAGCAATAACTACAAAAAGAGGATCCTAAAAAATAGAGGAAAAATGAAATATATATTTTTTTGTTTAATAAGAAATTTAAAATCTGTTCATTTTGAACATTAAGCAAATTATATGAATGAAATTACACTGAGGAAGGAAATGGTCCAGTGGCCACGCACTGAATTAAACAAAATGATACATGAATGCAATAAAATTAATCTTCACAGATGTGTTGTCCGTCTCCTCTTCAGTCTGCGACGTGATGTTTGTTCATTTGCTTGATGGCTGACCTCTTCTCCATGGTGTCCTGGGAGATTTTAACGATAATTAGTGCTGATTCTGTGTATTTCATCTTTTATAGTAGGTATGGCTAGATCTTCATGTATTGTATTGTTGCTCACAAACCAGGGTGCATTTAAGCTGGTATGAAAGGATTTTTAACTAAATAAGTTGAATAATTTTTGAATACGAAGGCTTGGTGCTCCCTCATAGTTGGATACCATATGTCCATATGTGTTTAATAATGCATTTATAAATGAGTATTTTGTTTTCTGTTTCCAATTTGGCATTTCTGCAAAGTAGCAAATGCATTTGTCGAAGCTTATTTTTGGTATGATTCCTTTTGGATGTTAAATGCGGTTTCCGATGTAAGTTTAGAGTCCAATAGTAGACCAAGGTATTTGAGTTCATTCTTCTTCTTCTTCCTATGGCATTCAAGCTAACATTCGGGCCTTTGCCTACCAGGATGATTGCGGACTGTCATCTTACACGACACATTCCGAATATGGAGTGATACGTGGTCAGTGTATCGACTCTCCATCAATCTTAACCATGACAACACAAACATCCAAGCCCATGCCAGGATTGGAACCCGGGACCTCTGGGTTGTGGGGCAGCAACGCTAGCCACTAGACCACAGGAGGTCGGCATTTGACTTCATTGGTGATAGGCAATGGTGTATTATTTATTGAGGCATTTGGGCAATTTGTTTTCCTGGTGGTAAAATTTACTTGCACGGATTCATTAGGATTTACACTTATACGAAGCAATCCACGTCAAAACTCTTACGTTGAGTCAGAAGCTAGTGGTGTCAACAGCTGGAACTGCACACACAGTTAAAGCACTCATTTCTATTTTCTAGGGTGGTCCAACCTATATGTGAGGGATGCATTGCGCTCCTATTTAAGCATCATCTTATTTTTGCGTGTCCCACATACAACAAGATAAGAAATGACACAATTGCGCAATTCATCTCGGAGGATCTATACATAAACCTCGAATATTCACGAAATTATAACATGCTCTTATGGAATTCCTCGTTGCAGCAAATTTGTTCAGTGTTTTGAAATTATAAATGTTATTAATTAAAATTATGCAGAAGTTATATGCAGTCGCTAATGACGTAGATGTCTAAGCGACTTTTAACTTTAAATAATAATAAAAAAATTGAGTAAGGGGGCGTAAATTTGAACAAATTCGATGCAATCGTAAATGTAGTGGTGGATTGTGCTGGACCAAAAAGGGCTGTGATAGATTTGCGGGCGGAGAACGGCGATATCGTGGGAGATAGAATTGTCATTAAGGCTGGAAGTCTTTACGCTGGGAAAAAATGACCTCAATCCTGCAAATAACGTTCCTGATTATAAACAGATTATTTCTAACCCCCACTCCCACAATTTCAAAAAATATTTGTCCGTAGACCAACAATGTATTCCGGTAATGAAATTCAGCGGGTCTGTGGTTCCTTGGTCTAAACCTCTGGTGGGCAATCGAAGGTTCGCTGTCAGCTGGTGATCCCTCACTCAATTAAAATTTTTTCTGAGGTAACTGAATAAATTTCACAAACAAAGCTAAATATTTAATCCGAATTATATGTAAATTTAAATAATAACATTATAAGACGAATTGAATTGTTATTAAATACTACTCTGACTCGGAAAAACTCTACCTCAAAGTTTATGATCTACTCTACTCATCATTTAGCAACATCACCCAACACAACAATGAAACAATAAGTATTTTCACATAGCTGCTACAGTATGGCTACCGTATCTGTGCAACAGAGGTTATCTTCGTTTAGTGTGCATTCGACAGTACTTAAAAAGGTAGTTTCGTTTGAAAATATTTGTTCCCATTCTGTACTTCCTTAAATACGTTATTGTTGCCTCGGAAGCGTTTGAAATCTTGTACTCACCAGTACGCAAATATATTACTTTTGCATTTTTATAGCTACAGCATTTTTAGTATACATTACGTTTTATTTTTTATTGTTTTTGTATTACAATCAAGTAAATGCGTTTCATAATCAATATTTAAATTATGATGCATGTATGTTATACTCAATGCTTAAACTAATTCGTTTCTTTAAAATTAATTTCAATTATTCCAGAGATTATAAATTGTGTATTTAGTGGTCGACAGTATTTATAATGTAGCCAAAAACTGCTCTAAATTTTGAATAAGCATCCCACGATTAGACAAAATCTTTTAGTGGGCCTTTTGTGCTTTACTATTAACTTTTTAAACATAAACATTTACATGTTTCTTCGTCTGGTTTTAAATGAAATGTTAAACTCAAAAAACAATTATTACATTTTTTTCGAGTGCCTACCCTAGTGTTTTTGTTGCAGAAGGCAGACCCGAAACAATACGACCAAGCTTAAAAAACCAACTATAATATGTTTTTAATAAAAAATAATGTTAAAAATGACGTGATTATCTAAAACTGACAACATTAATACTAATATATACAGAATATTGTTTTATGATAAATAAAAATATTATATTTTGAATCGGCTAACGACAATTAAATTACAAAAGTAAAACTAGTTTCTTTTACTGTCAAAGATGACTTAAATCAATCAACAAAATGTTAAAATCTAAATTTAAAAAATCTCTTTTGCTATTAATTTTATACAAAATTTCTAAAAACGTCTATGAAATTTAATTTATTACTAAATCAATGTTCAGTAGCCAACATGGCTAATTCCTTAAAAGAATATTGAGTAGACAGTTCTTTTTCTTTTTTTAAAAGAAAAGGTTTCTTTGCCGGTAACATCAGTCTGGGCAGCGTTATATTAGTTAGCACTAATATTGATAAGATATCAAGTTCTCATAAACAGTTATACTTTTATTGTTTACTTATACAGTTTTTAATTAAAATAAATTTCATACGACAAATTACGACAAAGAGCAAAAAGCTTTTGAAGTTTATAAGTTGTAATCTTACTGGAGACTGTTTAAATGGTTATAAGGTTTCAAACGTCTCCTGTGGTGTAGTGGCTAGCATTGCTGCCTCACAACCCATGTGTCCCTGGTTCGAATCCTGGCATGGGCTTGGACGTTTCTGTTGTCATTGTAACGGAGACTGGGGTTAAGACTGATGGAGCTCGATACGCTGACCGCGGATCACTTATTCGGAATGTGTCATGTAAGATGACGGTCCGCAGTCGTCCTGGTAGGCCAAGGCCCTTAATGGGCGACAGAGACAACGAAGAAGAAGTATGTTAAACGTTAACGACACCGGCGTCGCAAATAGGTATTGAAATTACACTGGTTTCGGATCTCCTGGTGCATGAAACGTAAATATTCTATTCTACATCACTCTCAGCCAAAACTATTATTTTATTTCTATAAACTTATAAGTGGTTACGACTAAATATTTCATTTGAAATCATAATTTAAAAATTCAACCATTTTAATTCAATTTAGGAGAATATCTGTAGCTACTAAAAAGCCGGGACGTAACAGTTTAGCACGGCTGAACGTTTAGCATAGTCCTTTTGTTGGTCAGGGTAATGGAAATTTAAATGATAATGTATTATTACGCTGTGCGCTATCAAAGCATTCGCCTCTCTGAACCCTTGAATAATTTAACCTTCAAAATACACGCAGTTTTACTGAAAAAATGTAACTTGAGATCGTATCGTTGAAGCGCAACGATCCGCAGTGAAAATTAGTGTGGCATGTTTAGTTTACAATATTAATTAAAGTGTAATATGTTTTAGCATTTAAAAATGTCAAATATTACCGTGATAGAATACTGGTTAATTTTATGTTGGCGTTTGCTCTATTAATTTATAATTTTCTGCATGCGTTTCGTAAAAATAGGTAATAACAAAGAAGTGTCAACAAATCTTTGTGTGAAATACAGGCCTTCAATGAAATTTTTTTTAGCACGACTTTATTTGGTTCTGGCTATTAGTGCCGAGTTTCTTCTCGTCAATATTCTACAAGTTAAAGCTACACAACACACACCGAGGATTTAAATTATTGACACTGTTACAGTTAATTTTATGTATTTCTGAATCCTGGAAACATGTTGTGCTGGTGTCTAGGACCTGCTGAAGCTGCTGTTTCCTGTAGAGATCTACACGCCACTCTGCTTTCCTTAATTGTTTCCTGTCAGATACGAGAACGGAAACTACCTCTGTAGGAGGGAAAGTGATCGGAACGAAATAAAGCAGGAAGCACATAGAAAATTGGTCCCAATGTTTGTGAAGAGAAAATAGTAATTGTTTCTCTAGTATAAAGCTTTAAAAGGACTTATTTTGATCAAGGGATAGTTTACGCTCTGTAATGCAAGTCAACATATAAATATTAAATTTATACGTATCCAGGTATCTGGTTCCCACTAACATGTTTCATCAATTAAAGTAACGTAATAATTTATATGAGTTATCTTTTTTTTTAATTTCCTCCTGCATTACAATAAAGGTTCGCTATATTTCTAAAAGGTTCATTTACGCCTCGTTTTTTTGACATGTTATAAACACTTTTAACCAATAATAATAAAAATGCATATAATAATAAAATATATATTTCACATTATCAAGGTCAGAAAGACCTAAATACAATTCGTGAGGATAGAATAAATGGATGACACCGACTAACAGAAGAAAAAAAAACCATAATAGGCTACATTTTAAGCAACGAAGGACTTGTTCAAACAGCATTGGAGTGCGGTAGGAAAAGAAGAGGAGGATTAAGAATAGAATCTGTCAGGCAAATTAGGTTATGTAGAAATAAGATTATCTCAGAATGGATTAGTATTAACAGCTGCTTCAAACCAGTCTGCGGACAAACTTCCACATCAACTACAACTTAGATAAATAACTAGAAATTTTCATTTGTGTATGATTTTGTTACATATGTACGGATGATAAAAACGTAACTTACGTCACAAAAACATAATAACTATATAATATACATTTTTAAGTATCTTCGGAAACCTAGTCCGTTGATTTACTTTTCAATTCAAAATAACTGAATGTAAACTTACAAGAAACATTACAACTTTTCACAAAAATGTGAAAATTTAAAATTGTCTGCATTAAATGCTGACTTGTGTGCTAGAGAAGCAGCTAGTTACCACACAAAATTAAATATCTGTGATAGAAAAAGGATGTATGTTTGTTTGAATATTGTTTACACATATTTAAAGGCAACACAACGTGCTACACATAATCTTAAACGCCTTAGAAAAACTTTCGTTGAGAAGGGACGGGGAGAGAAAAACCCGTAGGGCAATCGCGTAGAGCATATATGCAAATGTCAGTAATGAAAAGACCCTGACGTCAGTGAGGCAGAGAATACAGGGAATTTCGCCGTACAAGACGCGACTACTTGTTTACATTGTGCTACTCTCACAATCGCTAAATTACATTTTGAAGTTGAAACACTAGGAACACATAGAAGGATAATAAAACACATTCCAAAAGATTTTTTTAGCTAATATTTTATTTTTTTGCTATAACATGTCATATTTCACGGATATCAAATGTTGATAAAATGTCAATAGACAATATGGTTTAATCATTATAATTTAATAGATTTTTTTCACTTTCTAAGACTGGAGTAATAATTTCAAGTGATAATTTCAAACAATTAATAGTATCATACCTAGTGAATACACTTTCTATTGCGGATTTGGTAGATTTCGTCATGTTTTACACGTTTTTTATACAGTAAATCATAATTCATACTTTAAGCTTCAAGTCTTCTGTACACAGCGGATTTCAAGCAACGCGAGGTGTTTAGATGAAGTGCCACTAAATTTGGTGTTCTTCAGAAAAACGTTTTCATTGGACGATTTACGCTTGACGAGGCATAAAATTTGAGAGTTAAATAAATAACGACACATGTACCGCCAGTGTTTGTGATACCATAAAAATTCCGGAAAATTGTTTAGGTACGGGTGATATTTTCACTCTGTTAATACACTGGAATGTTTCAAACTCTTTTAAGATTAGAATTAAATTCTATACCAGGCTATCGGGCACGCAGTTACCTATGCAACTAAGCAAGCTGTAAAATAGCTAACAGAACGTTTCTGTAAATACTTGTTGCTTTCGTCAGGTGAGTTGCAACAGCCGCAAGAACGGCACACCCCGATAACTGCGTCAAAAAACACGCCGGAGTTTATTAAATATTAGGCTTTCCTTTTCTCGAAGGCTTGCCTAGCTTTCGATTGGAACATCTGTTTAACAACAGTATGTATACATCTATTTGTAACGAAACAGACATTTACACGCGTGTAACGTCGTTTGTAAGTGTTATTGGTGGTTAATAGCTGTAAAGTGTCCTTCTGTCCAGAAGGTAAAAACAGAATACGTATTAAAACAAAATCCTTTGTTTCAAATTCACGAATTTTTATTTTTATCAATTTTTCTATTCATTTATAAGTGTCCAGTTGTTATATTCTCACTTAAAATTAGATTAGACATAATTCCGAACTTAGAATTGAGTGTTCTTTTATAAAAAAATATTACGTAAATTATCGTCAAATAATAGAAAGTTTTTTTCAATGAGCGGTAATAAAACCTGAGACATTTATTTGGAAGTTGACTCATATAGCTGAGTAGGTAACCAAGCAGAGATCCCCGATTCTATTGTCGTTCTGATCGAAAATATTACATCCTGTTCTTTTCATTAGTCACAATGTCAATACACCGTAATATCTTATTCAACGTATGATGTGAACGAATAACAAATGGGGGTTGATACTTGATGGCTGATGCAGAGTTGGATATTCACTTCAACACATTTGTCACTAAAACTAAATAACGTAAAAATTTTATTTATGTAATATAATTTATTATCTTTCCCACAGTTTGCCACATTTCAAAAAGAATGGAAGAAGAGCCGACCAAGGTGGATCCCGTCACGTATACTAAGCGTTCTGGAGAGCTTTAAAATATATAAGTTTTCCACTCTTCTGTGGAGGCTGCTCCGCTGCCCGTGTATTGCCAAAATAGATCTGTTTATCGTGATTGGAGTTTCAATTTGAAAATAAACATGTGGCCTACTTGTATCTTACTTGCTATTGAGATGATTCGCTCCGTGGTCCTCATCATCGTGTTTCTCCGAGCCATCTGTATGTAATATGTGATAGGTGATCCTATAGGGTTTAGTAGTCTTAGTTGTATGTTATATTTGGTGTTTGTTTCGAAACGAGTGCGCTGCGGACTAATTTAGCGTGGTCGATTGTGTTGTCGCGGTTGATAAGAGTGCGATAGCAGCCATGAGTTTCTTCAACTCCCTGCAGCAGTACGTGACGAGCAGCGTGGCGAACCTCAGCCTGTCCCCAAAGCGCTTCTCTCTCAAGCCGGACGCTGGCTCGAATGCGGACTTGCCGCCCCCGCCAGTGTCGCCCGGCGGCCGCAGTGCCTCCACAGGCAGCGTCGTCGTCGGCGGAGGCGGCACGGGTCCCTCGCACCCGCCCCACGGCTTTCCTAAAGTAGTGCCGACGCCGGGGACGGTGTCCGCACGTCGCCGCACGCTGGATTGCACGGGCCCCATGCCAGGGCTGGCGCTGCCTCCGGGGGCGGGCCCGCCGCGGAGGCAAGGCTCGTTCCGCCGCCAGCAGCCGCCGCCCAGGCAGCCCCTTATGTTCTGCCGCCGGCGACAGAGCTGGCCCGAAGTCGACCAACAAGCGACATCCGGGTAAGACGCCGTTCCCTTACATTCAATATGCAACACTTAAAGAAAACTATGGCTACCAAAGGCATAAACTAAGATTTCACTATGGAACGAAAGTACAATTCTTTTGTTTCTGAAATTATATGTTAATTTTTCAATACATTTGAGATGATAATATTCATTGAATGCATTCACCTGTCACATGAGCTAGAATACTGCTCTTGGCTGACCCTAATTTATTAAATATTATTACAAGATTGAAAATTGTACGTATATTCGTTACAGTGGTAAAGGCTAAAGGATTATTACATTTAATAATGACTATATATAGATTAAAATATCTCACTGTTTATAGCGTCTGTGTATTGCTTGCGCTTGAGTCTTTTCCGAGATTTAGCTTTAAAAGATTATTTGCTGAAGCTCTTGCTAGCTCATTATTATACCGCACCATGGACGTGTGAGGACTGTGCTAATTGAAATTTACGAATTGTAGGACATAAGGGATGTATATACATATATTTATTTATAGCCATTGGTCGCATAGGTTCTAAGTATCGCGTTGTAATATAAATAGAGATTTGTATTTTAAATTGTTTCTTTAATACTTGTGCAACTCGTACACACAACTATGGTGTACGCGTGGTGAAAATCCATTTCCACGTGGCGTCATCCGGGATGCAAGCCCAAGCCTTTGAGTCAGGAAACTGCGACATTTCGATATAATTTGAGGACTTGACGCTCTCATTCCTTCAATGGCACAAATATTTCAAGCCTAATTTTGTCTCTTGGAATGTGATTGTACCGTTCTTTTCATATTTTACGTAATAAAACATATAAGTTTCAGAAAATTAACAATAGAAGGTGTCTTTATTTCCCCGGTATAAATATGTGTAAAGATCACAGAACATATGTGATGTTTATAGTATACCAACCGTTATTATAACAGTGGTACTAGTTTACATTTCTGTAATGTTACGCATTGAACGCCTTTGTTAGAGTGTTTTTCTCTCATCATCGGAGTACAACTACAGCACGACATAATAGCAAATATTTTAATAAATTTTTGAAAAAATTAAAGATTGGGTATATATACATTATACATTTTCATACACTATGAATACTATTAATAAAAGTAGTAATATTTTATCAAAAAAGGAACGTTTTGCAGAGTATTTTAATTTATAAATTTTGATACTCATAACTTTAGACTATTTGTATTACCTTGTTTTCATCATTAGCAATTTTGTTTAACTTTTTCAATTGGTCTTGTAGTTTTTTTCTCCATAAAGAGCTTCCAATATTATTTTCACTGTGCTTTTATTTCATCTTGTAATCGTTTTATTGTTACTTTTGAATCATCAGGATATCTCCCAACGCGCATTGTCCCCCCAAAAGTTGATTCTTTCGACACAGTATCTGTAGCATCTTTACACGATTGAGGGTATCAGTCATTGACTAATTTGTGACAGTTTTTTGCAGTAAGTCTAACTTATCGACATGCTTTTATCTTCCCAAAACTTCCTGGCAGCTTCTCAGTAGTTATAGCTGCCGGTTTTAAATTTCGACTATTCTCTGGTGTGTAATTCATAAGTTTTTGACGCAATAGTATTTCGAAACTATTTTCAGAAACACATAACAGACGCGGGCTGAAAATAGCGAATTATAAATATACTAAATAAAAAGTATACAAGTATATTGCTACATGATTATAATTTGTAATTACCGTTCTTCACATTAATCACATCTTTTACATGACAAGCATTGATTCATGTTCCACATAAATTGGCACCTTTCGGAAATGAAAAATACTTGATACTCGTTCCTGTAGTTTTTCTGTAACAATTTGTGCAAGCAAAAGCACGACGTCATTCTCCGTCTTCTTTAAATACAAATTCACACTGAATTCATCGCAAAGCAGTTCCTTCAACCAACAAGCCACTAAAACAACAAAAAACCCGGAAGGGTAATCTTCGGAACCTTCGATACAGCGACATCCGCGAAAAGCTTTTCTCCCGCTTGACGTCATTCGCAAAATACGACCGAATTACTTTAGACATATGTCTCAACTTTTTTCTTTCGCCACGCACACAACGTTATTTATTTATCGGGGACCTGCGAACTCACTCGTCTCATCTCTCTGAACTGACTCGCTAAATTTCAAAATTCAAGGCAATGTCGCTGCAAATATTTAAGTCTTGGTGAATGATGCTGTTTTTTACATACCACATAGCATAGGTAATAATTCTAATGGTATCATTTGGGGCTGATCGGATTCTTTTAGTTTGTGAAGCTGAAACCAATTTATCAAACGATATTGTCCGTATTATTCCCAAGTACATTTTATTGGAAGTCTTGAATTATCTGAAAAAATAAATTTTAAATGTTTTAGCCGGTGTCTTACTTTTTAAACCAGTGTTTGTATATGTGGAAACCACGTTAATTTGGCGTCGAATACCAGACCCAATTTTGTACTTCTGTAGATTGGGGTATGAATTCACGAAAAAAGGGCAATGGGCTAATTTAAAACATTACGTTTCTAATTAAAATTAATAAATATTGATTCCTACAATAATACACTTTTTATACCAGTCCTCGACAAGATGCACATACTCCTGCATTTTTGAGGAACTGATACCGGAAAGTCCAGTGTGTAATAAATATTGATATGGACCTATTATGTTTCCTGGAGGATTGGGATTTCGAAATTCATCTTCCCAGTAATGCCAATCTTCCCTATTCGTAAAGGTGAGACGCGCATTGCGCAAGCTAAGCAACCGTCCTAAACAATACGAGATATTACTTCATTAGGCATAGTAAACAATATTCTTCTGGTTTATATTACTCCCGTCTTTCAAGTGTCTTTATAGAAAGCACTATGTTTAATTAATTCTAACTTAAAATTGAGAAACCAACAATTTTTCCTTGTTGTTGTGGTATTCATTCTTATGACTGGTATGATGCTAACCTATCTTGCGCAAGCCTTTCATTTCTCTTTAACTAGCACATCGCACATTCTCCCCAATATGCTTACGTATTCCAGCCCTGTCCTCCCTATTTTGTTCTTATTCAACACACTTCATTCTAATGCTAATTTTTCAAGACCCTCATGACTTAAAACTTGGCCTATTAATCTATCCCTTCTCTTTGTTAACGTCCTCCATATTGATCGCTCTTCCCCTATTCTGCTAAGAACTTCCTTGTTAGTGATTCTATCCACCCATATGATTTTAAGCTTTCTCATATAGCACCAAAACTCCTATCATCTAATATTCATACTTATATTGCCCGTAATATATTACGCGAAAGCCTTCCTTGCCTGTGCTATCCTACTTGTTTATGCCTACTATACCTCTACAATCCCTAGTTACTACGCTTCCCAAGTAGCACAATTCCTTATATATTCAAAATATCCTTCCCAATCCCCTCTGTTATTCCACTGTTTCCCAAACTACAATTCATAACCTTTGTTTTCCCTCTATTAATCGTAATACTGAACTCTTTCTTCAGGCCATTTATTATGGTTTCCAAGTCTTCTTCTGACTCCCCTATTACTACAATAACATCGGAAAAGCGAAAGGTTTTTATTTCTTCTCCTTGCAGTATGATTCCTTTTCCATATTAAGTTTTAACTTTCTTCATCGCCTGTTCTACATGGGTTACTCCTTTCTTGATTATGACTTTCTTTTCTTGATCTTCGATTCTAATCAGTGCTGCCTGTCTTCTGTAGAGGTTATGTATTAGCCTCCTTTCTCGATATTTTTTCCAATACTCTACAAAATTCTTAATATTGTGTTCCAGTTCACATTATCAAACGCTTTTTCTAAACCTACAAATGCCATGAACGTAGGCTGGTTTTTTCTTATCCTGTCTTCTAAAATTAACCGCAAAATAGATAAGTGATGGATTTTTTTTTCAAGTTGGAATTGAAACCTTGTGCAAATGTTAGAAGCATGAGTGAGATTTACGGAAGCAAAATGAGCTATCCGTAGGTAACAAATTAAGAAGTTTTCGGAAATGAGGAATGAGTAGGTTCTCATGTAATGGACCTGTAAGTGTTTGGGTCATCCCACGATCTGTTACGCTTGTCGATCATAATGATAGTGGTGTACTTCCACATTTTTGGGAAACATGTGGCGCGGTTAATGCAGTTAAAATGTGTCAGCATGGCTCTTTGAGCAAGGGCTGAATTATTTGGTCATATACGTTTTTTCTGGTGCTCATTCTATAACATTTTATACATTAGGTGACATAGGTGATCACTAAAGATGAACCGTAAGTTTGTCAGAAGTTTTGGTCGGTTGACGGATTTGGAGTGAATTATGTTTCAGCTTAACGTTGAACAACGTGGAGTCCGGATTTGTTATGAGGGATTTTGTCGATGTTTCTGGTAATATATTCTGTTTTTAACCACGGTCATCCGTCACTAGAGCACACAGTAAGAAGTATATTCACTGGGGCTGCTCTTCTTCCTTCCCTCAGAGAATTTGACAGGTAACGGTTTGCTTTATTATACGCAGATTTATCTCATTTTAAACCAGCGTTTACGATATTGTTTTTTTATTTAATAAAGTTTTACGAACAGAGTTAATTGTGATTTTAAATCTTATTGATTTGTTGTTTATAATTTTTTTTACTTGCAGTTTTTGCCGCTCTTTATATGTTCCTTGTTAATGTTGCCTCATCAATATTGCTATACTTTCTTGTCTTCAAAGTTATATGTATGTCTGTAAGTTGACCTATACTACTGGTGAACAGTTTATAATCAAACCGATACTGGGTTAGTAAATTTGACGACATACATAGAATAGGTGCAGTAATTATTTTCAAAATCACTAGGAAGTGCTTTTTCTGTTAACTGTCATTGGCATTAAATTATATCCCCTGTGGTGTACCACAAAGGATCTCTAATGGCGTTTTATCAATTGTAGTCATACATATTTAAAACTAATCCTATAAGTAAATTAAAATAGTCTATATTTTAAGGTTCCTGATTCTAGACCCTTTCTGGAAGGAATAAAAACAGTGGAGAATAAATGAACACCGTACTGATATAATATACTAAATTTTAAGATTATATAAGTCGAGGCTTACATTTTTTATTATCAAGATAAATTAATCTCCATGCTTTAAGTTGAAATCAGTACTAAATTAAACGGTTAAACGTTCCAATACTTGGTTTGATTTGTATTACATTTTTACTTTTCCGTGAAATTTAAAAGACGATGCGGAATTGTTCAAGTACAGTGGGTTATGATATTAAGCCAATTAATAAATGCAACTATCACGGCATAATTTTAAATGTATTTAATTGAGCACGTGCGTGACGTGGAGTCAATACGAAATTTGCAATCATCAGTACTAATTTTGTCTTGTACCTACTAAAATTCTTTGAACTTCAAATTTCATTATTGATTTATTCTAAATTATTTTAGTACTTCATAAATGTTCCTTATCCTAGCTGTTGCCATTGTTGGAATAAGGAACGAAGACTATGTTTTAACAACTGTTGAAGCAGACGCGTCACAAGTTATAACAGGTGGTCTCCAAATAAAGCAGAAGGCTGTATCTGATAGAGGACAGAAACGAATTCATTGCATCTGCTGAGGTCATCAAAGAGTAATAAAGGTAATGAATATTTACAAATAGGATGAAACTTATTATATGAGATGGAACAGTAGTCAGTCAAACAAAAATACTATTGTTTTGTCGAGTATCATCCACGATGAATATTAAAAATTACTGAAAGACATTCACTTAGTAGTGGAAACAATAATTGCGAATTTATTTAACTATTTTAACTATTAAGTGAAATGTAACCACTCTATTCACGCTCATGAACATCTACCACGAAATTTTATTATATCTTTCACAAACTAATAGAACCATGCAATTTATTTGATGCATACCTGTAAACTCATGCCAAGAATCTGGGTGCTTGTACAATACAATTTCGTATAATTAAAACCTAAAGTACTATTGAATGAATTATGTCCATCCCCTTAATACTAATTTCTAGATTTATATTTATTATTCAATCCATTAGTCCTCGGTCGAGGAAATAGGATACGTCAAATATAATGTTACAGAGAAATATACTAAATTTTACAATTAAGAATTTAAGGACAAAAAGTGGAAAGATAAAATTCAATCTTCAATTTTCAGTCGACGGAGGAGACAGCAGAAAATCGTACGTAGGTTCCCGTCGAATATGAAAAAGAAAATAAGTCGGCAGTTAAATTCTAGTAGAGTATAGTTGTAAAATAATAGGAGAATTTGATAGGACACAAGCAAAATGGTTTAGCCCTTCCTATCTACGAACTATTTCAGTGAGTAATACGCTCCATTCATTAACAGAGATTTACGTCGACGAATCTTTATTTTTATCGATAAGTCCAGAAATTTTCCCTCTTCAGCCATATAAAAGAAATTTAGCGACTATATGACGTTTCACTTTGTGAACTGTAACATTACACCCATAATAATATTAATAATTCAAAATTCTGCCTTCAATATTTCCCCAATTGAAATGATATCTAACATTAAAAAGGTTTCGAATAGGCATGAATGTACTTATGTGAATGAGGAGTTGTTATAAAAATATTTTAGTCTTGTTTATGACTTTTCTGCATTAATCCGCATTTTGTTGTTATATTTCGATGTTTCAAGTACGATAATATGTATTTCCTGACAGTTTACGTATATCAATTGTTTAAATTATCGAGTCCAAACCACTAGTTATTAATTCATATTTATGTATTAACATATTATTACAATTAATTTTTAAAATATTTAAGTTTCTCGACGATCTTGATCTTCAAGAAATAACAACAGGACTTATATTCTCATATGCCAGCAATTTAATTAGTTTCGACTAATTTTAATATTGAGTCTCAAGCACAGACGCAATATCAGGTTAGACGTGGGTTGTTTTATATTGGTTCAGTGCACAAAGCTCTTTCCAATTTCGTGTTCCAATATGTTTTAGCTCCACTGGAGAATGTTGTCATACTATCGTTTATTCCTGAACAATATTAAGAAAATTTGGATTAAATTTTTCTTGTTTATAAACATACTGTACACATTTATTATTTCCATATTTAACTGAAATATGTTAACGCCCAGGCAGTCCAATTAAAATTTTTATTCATATTTGTTTTGATATTATTCATTCTTCACCAATGTTAAAAACAAACTTTTAATAATTAATTTTTAATATAGTTTATAAATTTTTGCAGTAACGTTTGAAGAAATAACCTGATGAATTCCCAAACATGGTGACAAAACGTCGGAAGAGTTAAATAGAAATCTATTCTCTGTAATTGCTCTTCAATTTAATTGTAAAAATAAAACGTTAATTCATATAGTATTTACTACATTATCACTATTATTTATTATTACTACTACATTATCACTAGTATTTATTATTACTACATTATCACTTGTCGATCTTAAGAATGCGTTGATAGAATTTTAAAAATCATTGTTATATTCAACATTTTTCTTATTATTTAGATCTTCTATTAAATGTTGAAAAATTTTCCTTTATTGCAGTCGTTAAGCAATAAAAGTAACAAAAGTTGACCTATACGTAAAAGGAATGGAATATAAACGTTAATGAATCGACATATGTACTTCAAAACCGCTAGAAATAAAGTTTATAAATACAACAAATTGACTCACATTTGTAAACTATCATCTTTAAACTTTGTAAATAAAACTGTAAATCTAAAATGATGATTAAACACCAAACTAGTGAGTGAATAAACACTTCTAAACTTTATAAAAATAATTCATTCATTTGACAAATCCATCAATTTTCAATTGTTATGTATTCTACTAGATGCTTCGTTGCAATCACTTTAATTTTAATTTTGTGTTATGAAATTACTCGCCCACATGCTCGTTTCCAGAGGATACGAAATGTACGAGTGGTGATGAGAAAATCTATAGATGAATAACGTTGTTAAGTGTAAAAATATTTAGGAATATGCACAAGTAACGCATTGTTTATCATCAGATAAATGAACACAATATTTGTGATCAATATTTGACAAAATTGTAATTATGATATCTAATAAATATGCTTTCCACGACGTCATTTGTAATGGTAGCTAGATTATATTTAAAGAATCAAGCATTAAATAAAACAGGGTAGGTGTAGTCTATATGTATTGTAATGAGTTTAAATTTAAAACAAAGTTGTACCGGTTGTTTATATTTATTTATGAATCAAAAAAGTCGACGATTCTAGTTATATCACAAAAAATCGTTTTAATATTTACAAAATCAAAATTCGTTATAGGATCCTAGGCGACAGAAAAATTTCTCTACAGTAAAAATTAAAAGAATTACGATGTAATTTGTAGTTCTACATCACTGTTCCCAATTTAACTTTAAACCAGGCCTTCAGAGTAATACTGGCTGCAGGTTTAAAGGAAATGCAAAAGTTAACCTGTGGTCCAAATAATTAAAATAACTATACGCCCTCAGCCAATACACTTTTCAATCATCGATACTCAGAGCCGGCTGCTTTGATTGTCCTGCTCAGTTGGTCTCGTTTTCAATAACAATTCCTCGCCACCAAATATCAACTCTTCAAAACAGATGTGAATATCATATGAAAGTTACAAAAATATATTAACAGTAATATATAAACGCTAATGCATATGGCAGTCAAAGACTAGTAGGGTATTTATTTATATTAGTCCGAACAGTATTGAATTCGAATATAATCTCTCAATATGTGATTATATTGACAATGAAGGCGTTATACGTACATAACCCCCTAACTTTTCACGATTTTTACACTATTTTACCTGATGAAAAGTTAGTTTCTTCATGAACGGCGTATGACTACAGTACATTAAACAAGTAACAAAATCTACAGTTACCTAAAATAAATACAACTACTTAAACAGCATCAGATACGTTAATGGAGTTTAATACAGTCCCGGCAATACAGTCGACAATATATCAGTATTATAATAAAGAATACTCCCTCTACTTTAAGACAGACGAATGTACTTTCATATGGCGAGAATACACACCAATTTTGTTTATTAGCGTGTTATTGACTTTCACATCATTCTCGCCCACCCCTAAACTGAGCTGGAACTACAAATTAAATTGCATGTTGAATGTCAAAATTAAAACCAACGAGTTTCATAATTTCATAATAGTTGGGACCTGAGTTGATTTCGTGTCATTGAATTCCACCCCGTTTCTCCCCAACACTATGGGGCTGAAGCACAACTTAGGTTGTATATTAGGATTAAATTCAGTGACTTCCATTACACCGGAATGATCACGGTCTTCGTTTATTTCGTGTTAGTGAGTTTCACATCATTCACTCCCACTCCAAATCTGGGACTAAAGTATAAATCTCTCATTCCACGCCGAACGGGGTTCGAATTAAACACAAACAACATAAAGAGAACACTAAATACCTTATTGACTACGTAAAATATAAATATCAGCCGTTTGCACTTTTTTAAAAAAAAAATTCCAACCCGTCTACTCCTCAGTCTTACAGTGGTTGTCTTTGCGTCAGAACAGAAATGCCAAAAACGTTAATCGGAAGTTTGCAGAACTTTGTGTTACGACTTTTTACACACATCTCCAAGACGAATTCAAATTAACCGGCACATTCAGTGTTAGAATTAAACTCTGTCACTCCCATAACGCCTGTTTTGATGCCGATCCTGATTGTTTTGTTTTTTGACAAGGTTTTCTCGGGTTTCCAACCGCGTGGTAATTACACAGCTGTCGAAACTGTGTATTTCACATGTTGGAAGGTCGAGAAAATCCTGTCAACTACACACATCGGAAAAACGTTCATTCGATTGTTTTATTTTTATTTTTATGTAATTCACCTTGAACCACACCACACTCTCTTATGTCGAATGGGGGAAACACTGTCAAAGTAACTGACACCGAAAACCATTATTTAGATGCAGATATGGGTTGTTTCTGTATATGTTAAAACTTCCATAGTTTTATTGCTCTTTTTATCGCAAAGAACAATTACTTCACGCGTTAATATTTGTTTACAAAACATGTTTTCACAAACCGTCAATTTGCTTTATAGAGATTAATTAACGAAATAGTATATAAAGGAACAACGATTAAAAAAATAAGATTTTATAAAACTTGAAGTAATGAATGGTTGTTTGATTATCAATAGCTGAAACTACTGTAAGAGCCCAATTACATTCATATGGATCTATTACTTCTCCTAAAATAGCCATATTACAGAGAAAATTATAAGATAATATAAGTACCAATTTGCTCAATTCTTTAAGTAAATAGTAAACTGTTATCACAGACGACCTGTATTTTATGTTTACCCTCGGTAATCAGACCCTCTAAATAAATACTAATATTTTTTCAAACGTTACCGAATGTTTCAATATTTTCAATTTGTCTAGAAAAGTAGCCTTATTTAATCGATTATTGTTAATTGGCACATCTGCGATTAGTTTTACGTTTTCCTATTCTTCGCCATGCAATTGTAGACTTGTCATTGGTTTCTATTCTTGTAGTAAATGCTTTGCTCATTTCCTTAATTTCTGTCTTAGGAAATCATTATAGATACGGTCCTGAAATTTCGACAGTTTATATCTTACCTTATGGTAAGTGTATGAAAGCAGAACAAATGATTTTAATTATTAGCCGTCGATAAAAAATTTCTAAAATTTTCCATAAAAACAGTTTTCCGACGACATAAAAACGATATTACCATTATCATTCTTTTTATACGTTTTCTAATGCTTTGTACTAGTTGCTTACAGAAAGAAAAATTAAGAAAATTGAGCAGAAAATTGGAAATTTCAGAAAACCTCACTTAGAGAAGGTTTCTTTTCATTCATGCGTTTTAATCACCAATAGATGCTGGTTGCCTATCTCCACCGCCTAGACGACCTTCAATTTCCCCCTCCAGATTGCCAGCACCTTATCGATTTTTGATAAGTTTTGATAGACTAACACGTAGTATGCATTAGTAGGGGTAAGACTCGACTAAAACCACTAGCGCCGGAGGTGGAAAATTTTAAATAACCAATAACATTATCAATTAATTTGATAATGTCTCCTCAGATACTGCCAGCATATAACTACAACCTCATACATAATCATAGGGGAGTTTTCTTAAGGGTGGAAGTGGAGGGGGATCACATAAAAATGTCCAACAAATAATCGAGATTGGGTTTTAAACAGCTCTAATGTGAGCCACTGAGTTTCATTCTGATATAAAAAATGCAATTTAAGTAATATATCATCCTCTAAGAGAGATTCGAAGGGGCTAAAACAGACTTCCGCATACTATCTTTATTGGATGGTACAAATTCGACCAAATTGTGAACAGGTGTTCTTGGCGAATTGAACTCCACACTATTTGGGTAATACACAGCTACAACCGCTTGGGGGGCAGAGGCGGAAAGGCGGTAATTTTTAAGAATCCATAAACTGCCGTTATTTCCTTCCTTATTTTGATAGCGTTATCAGTTAATTTGTTTGCGTATGAAAATAACAAGGAAACTATCAAATTTGGTGTCGAAATCGGTGTAATGTGAGTCGCTGTGTTACATTATGATTTTAATATGCGATTTAAGTGAAAATTCATACTTTAAGTGGGGTGAGCATTTATATTCTGTTAGAGTACTGTATATATTTTTTAGCCCTGTTGCACCGGAAGTATTTTTGAATCTCTATTAATACTGAGAGCATATCGTGTCGTTTTCGATGCCGGTTGAATCATGTGATGACCAAGAATTAAATAAATTACCAGGATAATATAAATAAATACCCGGGCAACGCCGGGTCCCCTGCTAGTAATTAATTATTCCTCAAAAGAGGCGGAAGCTACACTGCTGCTTAACTCATTCATAGAGAAACTTCACCCATTTAATCTTTGATTCATCTCAATACAAATTCATGCGCTTCTACCTTTAACCGAATATTTCAACAATGCATCAATTCCTATAACAAAATTGACTATATGTATATATGTGAGTATGATTGAATGTTAGGAATGTACGTAATGTATGAATGTGTGTATGTTCCACATAAAAATCTCAACACTAATCATTGTCAGGTTTGTGGGCATAATATTGATGCTCTCGATGACGGTTTAATCACGAATCAACCAAAACTTAAATATTGCACCGGGTTAATGTAAATAAAACCCAGGAAACTCTGGGTATCCAGAAAGTCTAAATAATGACAAGTTCAAGATGGTGGTACTTGAGTAAGTCGTCTGTAATTTGTCAATGCGTATAATATGGAATTATTCGATTTATTCATCCAGTAATTCATCTAACAATCACAAGATTAAATCTCACAAGTAACATTTAAGAACAGAAGAAAAGCGTGTTTTTCTGTATATGCTGCTGTTATTTTTGCAATCTTGCTATTGCTGCTGCATTTCTTTCTTCCTGGCGTTACGATGTTAATTAGTTGATGGCAGTTTTATGCCACTCCGCTTGATGAAGTAGCCCTCCGGCCTCCCTGACTTGCAGACACTTCTACTCACTCAGCTCAAAATTGGCTGCAAAAGCTACACTTTAAGTCGTGATTAACAACATCGTTAGTTGTCACATTGTGTAACAAACGTTTTAAAATGCGCTCAGCTCTGGATTAAACTCTCGCCGCAGCTCAAAAGTTGAAATGATTGGAGGAAACACTAATTACATTATACGTAACCTGCTTCCGGAGAATATCATAACAATTAAACTCAAATAACGTGCCTGACAATTCGAGCGCGGGTTTTTTATTTCCTTTCAGAGTTTTACACTTTTTAATTATACCCTAATTATTTCCTTAAATAATTATACGAAATTCGTTTATTTTGTCGTTTATTCCTGAGAAAAAGTGGATTCAGAAAAGGGACGCGTATTTTCATATTCATAAAAATTTTAATTTTAATGGGACTGCTAAAATTTTACAGGCATCAAAATGAACGTAACAATAAGAGTTATAGTTAGCTAAATCAAGAATACATAATTTTATTATTTTTTAGAAATCGTGTTTTATTGAACATCATCAATAACAGATTTGATACGTTATAATTTTATAATTCACCAATGCCTGATTTGTTATTGATGTAGAATTCAGATATGTAATTACTTTAAAGAAGCATATTAAAGGACAGTTAAAACTTGCAGTATAATGTACTGTTAAAAACTGTATGATACCGTTTATATAAATTTTGACGAAATTCTTTGAAAAAGAAGGGATCATAAAGTATTATTTTATACTAGTTCATCTGAAGATGTTTCAAAAAGAGGAGCGAAACGTTATGTTATTTTTAGTAACTGTTTGTGACGTCTAGCCTATTTTATTTATTTATTGACCGTTTAATCTTTCAAATTGTAACGTTTACGTGTTTCTTGAATATAATGCGCAAATTATTCCCTAAATTCCATTATAGCTCTATTATAACTTATTTCGATGTTTAATGACTTCTAATGTTTATTATACACTTTCTACAAAATAAAGCTGGAATTTATTAACATTCAGCTCGAATGGAGGAAGACAATGACTTTGATACACAAGTCGGTGTAGGTACAAAGCTCAGCGTAGCAGTGATTACTTGTTTAAGTTGTCAAGACGATACAGGAGAATGAAGATTACAGCTAATGCCCAGAGCGCTATGCTAATGAAATTTCCCGTCATACATACTTAAGCGCGGGCGGGAGTTGCGGACAGTTTAAGTGTTAACGGGCAGGAGGAACAGCTCCCACGGCGTCTATCATCTCCCCTCTAGGTGCGAAGTAAACTGTTATCGAATCCAGAGCCGAACTAAAAAATAACAAATGGAGAAGAAGCAATGTAAAAATTTAATTCGCGCCAATTGTTTATCAGCTGCAAAAGGGAGAAATGTATTCATAATAATAAAACAGTTAACAGTTTATTTTCTTCTACATATATCAGGATGTAGAAAAAAACTAACTTCGTTTCCATTAGTAATTAATTACAGTTTCCTCAATTTTTTGTCACGTAAATAATCTGTTAATTAATTACAGTTACCAATTACACGCGTGTAGAATTATTTACGGGGAATAAGTCAGCGTGATCTTATATATTATGCGTGATAACTAAGTATGTGTCCAAAATAACGCAATTATGTTAGGTACGGTAGTTTGTAAACTTAATTTGTACTCTGGTGCAAAATGTGGTTCAAATAGGACTAGACCATACGAATAACAGGAGACCCCAACTAGTAATAAAACACTTGAATAAAATACAGTAAATTTTATTAAATTTCACTAAAATAATGATTATGTATCAATGAAATAGGACTTACTCTTAGAAAACAAACTATGAACTTCGAAGCGGCTTCCTTAGGAATGGAAAAATCATAATGATTTGATTCCATACGCAGGGTCCAAGGTAATGATGGGCAGATCTATTCTTTTGAACGACTCTTCGGCTTTCCGAATCCCGTCCGATTTAGAAAATCAAGTTTGAGCATTAATAATTTGAGTAAGAAAGGGGGCGGGAGGTACGAATACACACAAAAATTATAGAATAAAATATGTAATATTTACTACGTCATTTAGTTTTGAAAAAAAAACATAAATATATTTGTCTAACTTTTTTGCAAAATTAATATTGCTGTTTACATAAAGGATTTGAGAAATATTTTGGTAAGTGAGCGACTCCTATGCTCCGTCATGATGTGCCTCCAGAAAATTTACGTCCACAAGGAACCGATGTTGTGGGAATATCAAGTCTTTTTAACACTGAAAGGTTAGGATTTTTATTTCTCTCATCCTACCACACAAGAGGATCCGTGTTTCTTTATATGGGAGTGGGTTGGTGATTTCAGACCCTAAAAATATTATTCAAGAGGTAGATCAAAACTATGTACATATCGAAGGACAAAAATCTCTGGGAATAATATGTTAACTATGGACGTCGAGTAGTCGTAAGAATAACATATCAAAATTAAGTTTATATCATGATTATTTTATCAATAATTCAAACTTTACTATACTGACAGTTATAAAAGGGATTAAGACTATTAATTTCCAAATTGATTACAAGTGTTATCGTTTATTAGGTCTTGGATAGTGCCGTTCATAACTTTTTCGATTCAGAACCACAGTCGAATCAAACAACAACCCGCGACTCGAGTCACTCAACCGACTAATGAACTCGTTAATAAGTTAAAAACAATAGAAGCATTTGAAACGTGGTGCTATAGGTGAATGCTGAAAATCAGATGGGTGGATAGAATCACTAACGAGGAAGTTCTAAACTGAATAGGGGACACGCGAACAATATAGAGGGCGTTGACTAAGAGAAGGGAGAGATTAAATAGGCCACATTTTAAGACACGAGGATCTTGTAAAACTAGCATTAGAGGGAAGTGTGTTTGGGAAGGACAGACGGGGAGGAAGATGGAATACGCTAAACGGATTAGTTATGAATAAATGAAAAGGCTTGCGCAAGATAGGTTAGCATGGAGGGTTGCAACATCACAGTATTAGGACTGAATACCACAACAACAATAACCTAAAAATTATTTTCAAGTCATCCGAATTTTCTTAAAATTAATTCACTGTAACTATAGTTTTTATAGATTTTTTGTAAAGTTTTATTTTCTGATTTACTAGTTTTTCCGGTAGATTGAAAAACACGGCAACCTCTTTACAGACTTAAACATTGAATTTAAAGTCTTGTTCTCAGGTACAAGAACCACAACTTGTACTTGTTGAAGCTAGGAGCAAGTATAGCTGACATTAATTAAATTTTGATTAACAAAGCCTTAATTAAGTGACGCTGAGCTGCATGATAGAAAAATAAATTATAAACACTATATTTGTGAAGAGGATATATATTTACAATAAATTTAAACTCACATAACAATGTAATATTAGTCCGTTAGCAAAGATCAAATTAAAATAATTATTTTATTCTGAGCATCATCGAATACAATAATCTAATTTCGGGAAATCATTTCATTCGAATAGGAATACTGTTTCATAAGAGGTCGTGGGAAGCTGTTTCATTGTTCAAAAGAATTACTTACCCCAAGTTCACCATCTTGAATAGCTCTGTCCCGCATTGTGGACAAGACATCGTATAGTTTGTGCTTATTATGACGCTTTCCTCCTTTCCCGTGGAAGCTATAAATCATGGCAAGCACATTAAACTTGAATGGGTGGAAATCTGCTTGTCCGGCGCCGTGCCAAATTCACTTGTTGCTTCGGAAACTTGTGCGAGCGGTGATGCGGAAAATTGCTATAATCGTACGCTTCGTTTATTTCCGACGCACTAATAGAGAGTTCAACGCAGATTCACTGAAATATATATATATATATATATATATATATTCCGACACACTTCACGACTGTATAATTAAAACAATAGAAATGTTCATCAGAGTGGCTCACTCTTTTACAAATTACATTTGAGTGTGGATTCGTAATAATATCAACGATTTTAATAACAAATATTTTAACTATTTAAAATGTATGATAGTCAGTGTCCATGAACACTCTGAGCCTTTATTTTTATTGAATGATTGTGAATCATTATAAATATATAAAATAATGGATTAAAAAATAATGCTTGAGTTCAACCGTTTTTGATCAATATAACTAAAATTATTATTGAAACATTATTAAGTTTAGTTGCTGATAATAAGTGTTTTGTTAATAATATTGCAATCATTCTACTTATATTCGTACCAACATTTCCACGTATCTAGTTTTTATTCTACAGACGAAATAGTAAAATTCATCTACTTCTGTCAAAGTGTCGCTTCCTAAACAAATATGAATAGAAAATATTATAAACTACAATTTGAAATTTGGTTCAACAAGTCTTCTCTTAAAACAGATTTCATTTTATTTATTCATAATGAAGTATGTTGGAGGATCGATACGCTGACCACGTGTCACTCCAAATTCGGAATGTGTCTTGCAAGATGACAGTCCTCAGTCGACTCGGTAGGCCCAGGCCCTCAATGGGCTGTAGAGCCAAGGAGGAAAGGAAGAAGAAAATGAAGTATAATGAAAAATAAATTTTGTGGTTTGCTTGCATAGCCGAGACATTCTTACAGAATATTTTTCGGTGTCTTCAGCGAATAGCTTCTGCTTCGTTGATTGTTCAGTCTCGAAATGCTATCTCCTATTTTCTGCAGATCTTTGTACATGGGTCATTAACTTTTGAAACGTCTCTCGTTACTCTCAGATGTATTACTATTATTATACGTGTAAGAGAAACGCTGCTGAAATGTAAAAATAACTTAGGTTAACTCTCGCGACAGTTTTTTCCCTTTTTTATTTGGCGTTTTCTCAACACCAGGAAAAAAAGACCACCTCTTTACCCACATGGTCTTAACGTTAAAGTTATTTCGTTCGGGTTACTGGGAAATCCCCAAATCCTGTGTTATTTCGCCGGGTCGGCACCACCTTTTATTACTAACTCAAACCATTATTTCAAATGTCTTGAGCATTCACAATGCATCATAAGTCTAGGTTATACTTTTCTTCTGCAAAGTTTAAAGGAGGTACTCGATCGTTCCACAATATTATTCTGTGAATATTACAGTCATTGCGAAGCCTCATGAAATGTTAAATACTTATTACGAAATTTATAAAATAATTTGAATACGTTCTTATTATTACGTGCAACAAACATTTATGATGGAATATAAACGATAATAATTAATGTAGCTAGTCTTCATAAGAACAGGAAGTGTTGAATCTTTGGGGTAAAAAATTATTCGACGACTAGTCAAAACTTTTCTTTCACTTCGTCGTGCAGGTTCGTATAACTGAATCTTTTGAAAGAATATGAAATTCTCCTGATTTCGTTTCCACATGAAATTAGTTCCTATAGAATATTGCGGGGGCAGCAATCCTCCTTTAACATTTGGTCTGCACCTATTGTTCCTTTGCAGAAGCAGACCATTTGGGCTTCAATATCCGGGGGCTGAAAACGACCCTTTTGTTCGCTCCAAGGCAGGCGCAACGAATCGATCCATAGGCCTTTTCCTCCAACACGACGAGTGTAGACATGGTCCAAAAGTGGAGACATCTTGTCATATTTTCTCTTCCAAAAATGTAAGAAGATTTTAAAACTTATTGTAATTCGATCATCTACTATATCGGTGAATGTTATGAATAGCACCAGAATCAATATAAAAATTCGATTTGATCGTTTCAGAGTCGTGTTGAATAATTTTTTAGGCACGTTTTCGAACACAATTTCTTTTGTTTATCCGCACTGTTAATTCTATATCCGATTGTATTTCTAATTATGCAAGTAGATAAATGCGTCACTCAATTTAAACTTTCTGAATGACTGTTAATAAAAAAGAAAGAAAATTGGTCAAACAGACAGTAATAAAATAGAATGAAACTGGTTTATCACGAAAAAATAGACGATATGAAATCTCTGCACCTGATAGCATCAAGTGACATTCAAAGAATTAAAATTTAAACATTGCTATATCATGAAATTAACCTCTTCGATACCCTGGACGAGATATCTCGCGACCCGACACTGACCGATTAACGCTTCCTACCACCAATATTTCAACATTCTAGACGAAATATTTTGTTATTATGTCACTTATGGTATGTTGTGAGTATATGTTGGAAGAATGGAATGATGACTGGATTGGAGTATCCGGTTCAGTTGTAACCTATTTATCTAAAAATATATTCCATCAAGGAAGACGGGTATACATATCCTGCTTTATATGAAAAGCTACACACCTAAAGAGATGCAGGGAAAACCCTAGAAAACATGCATCAGGTTAGGGCGGGCGTTGGGTACTATTCTCACGCCCTTCCGAATGACGGGAGACGAGTCTGCTGTGGGGACGCAGCATTCCCTTCTCCGTGTCTCCACCAGTTTCAAGAGGCAGTTGACCGGCTGATCCAATGGGATCAGCGGACAGCTCTTGCCATATACCCAAGGTCTTAGACCCCGGTATATATACCTCCTAAAGTAGATGAAGGTGTCTCGGCATATGAGAACATTGATAAAAAGTACCCAGAGAGAGTGCGAGGCATTCCCGACATGATCAGGTGAGCCTCACAGTCACTCTGGGCTGAAGCGCCTGCGAGAAAACTCCCGCAGCGCCCAGTTGACTACTGCACATACTCCCAGTTTTGAATAATCAACAAAACTTGTTAAGACTGCAGGAAAATTCATAAAAAACAATACCGTTATAGATTATAATCAGTACATGGGTGGCGTGGATGGATGGATCAAATCCTCCAAGGATGTTCTTCTTTACGTAAAAGCATGAAGTGCTACAAGAAGTACTTTTTGCATTTATTAGATGTAGCAATCTATAATTCCTTCGTAGTGTGGAAATGCCTCCACGAAGAAAATAAAAGTTATTTACAAATGAAAGTAGACATCATTCGTGGTTTATTACAAGAAAATTGCACGCAACATAATAAACGAGTAAGAACATGTAGTAAAAGACATCCACTTCGGTTTAAGAATGCGGGAGACGCCAAAGAAAAAGTACCCAACAAAACGTTGCAACGGAAGGAAACACTGTATTTTTTAAAAATTTATTTATAACGGTCGCATCGACTGCCTGGTCATTAGCGACCACAGTGACAACTACTTACATATTATTATACAATTATAAACACATTATTTACTATTATGAAATTACAAATTTAATTATTTCCAACCGATTTTTACAGACAGTTTTTTAAGTAAACGACGTTTCGGGGCATATTCGCTCCTTCTTCACGTTTAAAATCAAATTATTGTTAAAATCCAATTATCAAAAACTACAAAATTGTTGCAATCGTTAGACTCAAGTTCATTAATACTATTTCTTAAGTACTTACGGTAACAATGTACATCTTTTATTTCCAAATTTAAGATGAATAATTTAAAATGGTGAATTCTCTGAAAATATTTATGATTAATAAAACTATTAAAAAGTTTTATGTGGTTTAAATTGTTGCTAATATTATTAACATGGGAAGGTCTTGTGCAAACTGTTGACTAGATAAGTTCTTAGTGCTGCCTCGGACCTCACTTTGGTACAAAGAAACTAACGATTGCAACAATTTTGTAGTTTTTGATAATTGGATTTTAACAATAATTTAATTATAAATCTGAAGAAGGAGCGAGTATGCGCCGAAACGACGTTTAAATAAAAACTGTCTGTAAAAATCGGTCGGAAATTATTTAATTTGTTATTGAATAGCAGACGTTAATCGATTTTATATTATGAATTTACATAATAAAATATTGGTAGCATCCATTATTCTGCTCGTTACCACAAACTAATTATTTATCTTCTTTACATTTGATTTTTATATTTTAACAAAAGAAAACTCAGAATACAATTCATCTATATTAAATAAAAAATATGACTGTCCTTACAAAATTTAATAATGTCTTTTTGGTATTCATGGGAGTCCAAAATAGATTTGTAGTTTTTGCCCTGTAGGTATTTTTGTCTGTGTTGGTGGTATTTGGGGCATTGATTGATTATATGGTCTATATTTGAGGCAGAATTACACAGATCACAAGACTGAAGGTGGAATGGATCTATCCAGTAGGTAAGTGTGGCTTAATTTGCAGCGTTCAGTTCTTATTGTGGTGATGGCAACCTGTTCCTTCCTTCCAATATCTGTGTTGTTACTTAGATTATAGAAGTCTCTGACGTTTTTGTGGAGATCACTGGATTTGAAATTTTTCCATATATTGTGCCATTTCCTTGTCATCTTGTTGCAGGTATATTTCAACATATCGTTCAGGGTTATGAGATCTTATTAGCGCAGAGTTGCAGTCGTCTAACATATTCCTTTGTGTGCTGCATGATAAATCAGTCTGAATATCCGGAATTATCCATGGAGGGTGTTTGATGGTTCTTCTTCTTTCTATTTCCGTACGTTTGGTATTTAGCTCCTCGAGCATTCTCTTGACGGTATTTTTGTCAGAAGTGTAATGTCAATGTTTTCGGCTACACCACGTGAAAAATATAAAAAATAATTGCAATAAACTGTATTCATTTATTTCTAATAGCCATACGAATAGAGTAAGTTATAAAATATATTCGTCTAGAATGTAAAAATGTGGGGTTAGGAAGCGAGATATCTCGTCAAAAACGTGAATCGGTCAGTAACGGGTGTCGAAGAGGTTAAGAACATGGAAGGCGCACTAAGAAAAGTCGTGCACAGTGGTGTCACGATCCAGGGTAATGTACCACTCCGCTTAAAGCAACGCAGAAAGTTCGTACATGACATTTAACTTTTTCTTAAGAGGTCTCGCGTTGCTTCTGTGCTGCATTTCAAACGATAGAAAGTCGAAAACATTTCTGAAATTACTTTTGTTAGCTCTACTATATAATCTACGATCAAATAACTTAACTATAACTTAAATGTTATTTTGCATGTGTCTGATCGCCTTCTCTTTTTAAAATTAAATGTTTGGTTTATTTTCATCTGAGAGGAGAATAAAATCAAGGTTTTGGATCATTGTCCATGAAGTCTCATGTTGACTCATGCAGTCGAGAACAAGCTCGGGTCTTGGTTATTTTCTTGTGGGAAGCGAACAGTATCAGCGTGGAAGACAGACAGGAATTTAGAATACATCGGTTTAAGAAATATGAATATGAAATAAAGTCTTGAAGTCAGAAAATTTTATATATACATCACCGAGTAAGGTTGGATTTTGTCAAAATAATTAAAGTAAATTTTATGAAAACTTCAGTTTCAGGTAATCCACCCACTTTTTGTCTTTCCTATCCAAAGTAATTATTTTAGTTGGCTTATAATGAATTATTACGTCAACAGTCTACTCACTTCATTTATGGTCTGTCCTAGGCCAGCTACTGCAGATCACTGTATTTACTACATCCGATATTACCATTACTTTTATTGTTGTATACTCCTATTTTTGTCTTCAAATTTTCATTTGATCACTATATTAACAAAATTCAGACCAACGTCGCTTTTATTTTTTTCTCTTCCAATGATTGCTGCCGGCGAGAAACCTTCAGTCAACAGTCACCAGTCCGTTTGAAGTGTTCTATGGCATTTAAAAATATTCGAACCGAATTTAATCTCGGTAACTTTTCCAGCATTTCCTCTTTAACGTTTGTGACCACTAGTTTTCTTCCTCTGGTTTTACTTTTATTAATAACTAGCTGGGTTCCCGGCGTTTCAGTGTATTTATTTATAATAACATTGTACATAACACCGAAATAGAAATCTTGGATGATTTCGTGTTCTTAATAATTATGATCTTAAGAATCATAATTTCGATTGTCAAAATGTGAAAATTTTAGTTGGGAAAGTAATTAATTCTCCAGAATCATGAGTGAAATGTTGTGTATCAGCTTCCACCCTCGTGCACTCAATATTAAAAATGATACGAGTAATTTGAACAAGATTTACAATCCGTTTTTGTTATACTAGTTGAACTTTTTTTAAAATTCCTTTTCCATTGTTAAAATTTAACTGCCGAAAGCACTCATTGTTGCCATATTATTTCGGCCGTAACCGTCCGTGACACGAAATTCCTGTCATGTAAATTTATCAATACATTAGTAAATTTTTCGGATGAGGGAGTCAAGGAGTGAAGGACATGCTTTTTCTGAATTTGTAAGTTTTGAACCATGTGATATATTCAAAAAATTGTAACAAGAACCCATATTTAATCTTTTACAATGTTGTGTTTGTAATATGGATGATTAAGTCTCGAAAGGGAGACGAAACGTTTTATTTATAGTAATTAAATAGTAATAAAGCTATACGATCACTTATTGGCCGTCTTTTTGTTTATTATAAACTTAATGGCACGAAACTATAATTAAATTATGTGTTATTGTCGTCGAGCTCCTTCTGCCACCTCTCACGCTACTTCACTCCTTCCCAAAACTCTGAGACTGAAATACAAGTTGAGTTGCATGTTGAATGTCAGAATCAGACTCAGGGACTCAAAATACACTGTTTTTGACACCATTGTTTTCAAGTGACCCCCCTCCTCTATCATCTCTCCCTTCCCATGCTGAAATGGCTTGAGATTGTATACAAGTAGCTCGGAGAAAAACACTCTCAAAGAGAAGTATTAATTCGATGGAAATATCCGCACATTTTGAATATTAAAAATTTTCCGCTCCCTACACCACTGTCCCTATGGGTGGTAGCCGTGTCGTACTACGGAAGTGCTGATTGCATCACAAAGAACACATATACAAAATTTAGTCGAAATTTCTCCACGCATTTAGATTTGTATGCAGTACATAAATGCATATATGCATTCACATGTATGAAATTTTCGCTCTTCTTGAAATCCATTTATAAGAATAAGATAATTAGCGCGGAAATACTTCTAAATTTAACGAACGCTTTTTTTAAGTAAGAATATATTGTAAGTACATAAAACTAAAAATAGGAAGTTTTATTTTTAGAGTTCTTTTGTAATTGTACTCAGATTAGCAATATTCTGTAAAACTGATTTTTATTTTACGTTGCACCAAACTTACGATTTGGTAACAATCATCAGGTAATTTGAAGAACTTTTTACGTAATACCAATCTTTTGTATTGCAGTTATCAACACTCATTCTCTTTCCGTAAATATTCTGTTTAAATATAGTCTAGTGGCCAATGCACTAATTATATTTTAAAAACTCGCCAGAAAAATATCCTACAGTGATTAAAATTATATTCCACCAGATGCTTTCCTATCACCCTTTTGTTAGTTAAAATATTAATTGTAAATGTTTCTTTCTTCAGCAAGTGAAACGGTTGTTTTTCCATATACTGCGTATGCGCTGTTTGACAATTGAACAATGTTAGTAGAATAATAGCGCGATCTTACAAAGGAATTCAGTGGCAGATATTCCTGTGTAAGGGATATTGTTTCCAGGCTTTCTTTGATGTGAACTACGGCATGGCGAGAAAAACGAGCTCAAACGGAGCGAAACTCGAGTCTTACAGGACTGAATGTTTACATATTTTCTTTGCAGTTCTGGGTGAGAAATCTCACTTTGTAGAATTTGATGCTCAAAGGATTTTTTTTCATTGCCAACTTTTCTCTAGGAAATAATTGTAAAATATAAATACGACTTTATATTAATTTCTGGAATAATGGTGATTATTCTCTTGTTTTATTCTTAATAAAATACTGTGCATTTAATCTTCCATTATTTGTCAAATAACTCGATATTATTAATGCATGACACATATTTACGTATAGGTGTTTAGGAGATTCTTTAAGTGTGTGCTCACCAATCTATCTTATTACCATTAACATTAATTTGAAATATTTATATATAAACTAGCTGGGGACCCGGCGTTGCCCGGGTTTTTGTTTATATTATCCCAGTACATTATTTAATTCTGGGTCAACGCATGAATTAACAGGCATCGAAAATGTCACAATAGAACCTCAAATATACTCCCAGTAAAAAACATTTTCAGTACTAACAGAATAATACATAAATCGCATATTAAATGTCATAATGAAACACAGCGATCCCCTTTACACCGGTTTCGACACCAAAGTCGATAATTTTATTGTTATCTTCATCTGACTCATTTCCATCCCACCCCTCGCATACTGCAAGGTGTTGAAATTATACACAAATATTCTCGGGGAAAACATTATGAAAGTAATTGACCTCAAGAAAACATCAAAACACACTAAATTTTGCTGATACGAAAGAAAATGTGTTTGAATATGAATGAATGTCAATCTCTCAATACCATATCATACACGTCCATCCTGTCCAGTGGTAGCTAAATAACACTTATAATAACACAGTAAGTGGGATCAATGTTATATGACCGCCTAATATGACTTTCAACTCGCAGTTGGTTTTCACGCCGCCTTTTATTCGGCAATTAAGTGGGTTTATAAATATTTACATAAATATCTTCTGAATTATGCAAAATATCAAAATGAAACTTAGACGAAAATTTAAGTTAAAATTCCTGTTTCAATCCCTGAAATTTTCATTGTAATCTGTTGAGCCGTTTCGAAGCAGAACGTGAGTGTAGGCATTTGGCGACTTTAATGCACATATATCAAGCAACCTTCTCGTAGAATTTTTCCTTATAATGAAAATTTAAAAATTTTACGTTTTATTTTTAAAAATTTCCCTTCCTAAAAATCTTGTCCTAACAATAACATATACAGAAAAAAAGGAATTATCCTATTTGGTGTAGTCGTTCGGAAGTTATGTGCGATCATATATTTCGCAAGATATATATATTGTCACGTTTCGTAGGGATCGTGAGATTCAATAGCACACACACGTAGAGGTTACAAGCGTTTAATCAACGGCGAAGTGCTGTACAAAGCTCGTACTGCTTCAGACTGACTCCGATTTGGAATCCAGTCCTATTTATACATACATGGAATATTCTAGAAGCAGAACATTCTAGAAACAGAAAATACTAGAAACTAAAGGCAAACAATGTAAATAAATTAACAAATGAAAATGGTTGCTGGGACTCGAACCCGAGTCTGCGGATCTGCAGTCCGGCTCGCTACCGCTCTGCCATCACTGCAGGTCTTTCGATGTGGCAATATATATATATATATATATATATATATATATATATATATATACATATATATATATATATATATATATATATATATATATATATATATACCAGTCATGATAGTTCCCTAAAATTTATATAATGGGCTGCAGTTTAGGTCGTTTTAATTTTATTTTCAATTTCACATCACAATTGGTTATATGGTTGCCTCGCCCCAAAACCGTCCATTTTAAAATTCCATTTTTCAAGTTTGATTGTAATTATCCTATGAGTTTCGAGCAGTATAAGAAACATACGAGCACACATATACACATATATGCGTGTAAAAAATATTTGTTTTACTTTAGTTATTTTTGGTGAAATCCAGGTACTTAATGTACAATTTTACATTAAATAAGGAATTAGTGCTTAACCGGATAATATAATATTTTGTTTCGTAATTAATGTATAATATATATGCTGGAGACAAATTTTATTTATAAAACTCACAATTGCCGTTTTAATTGTTTCAGTATTTTTATACTAAGGGCAAGTAGTTTTTACACAGACCTGAGATTTTCTAGCGGCCTAGAGAGAGCGGAAAAAGCTAGGATCGCTAATCATATTTTAAAGTGACAGCAAAATTTTTCTGACGGATTAATGTTGGCCTTTTCTGATATGCGTATTCTGGCTGACGTTATCTGCCTCCCTATCTAGTGATGGCGATATTGCGAAATACATGGGTTGCTTCTCCTGACGTGCAAGTAGCAAGAATCCGTCAGGTAGTGACTGACGACTTGCCCTCCGAGTTGAATTCGTATGTCCCTGAAGAAAGTGGTTGACTTCGGCTCGCAAAAATCTGTGTGAAACTTATCGTTTCCCCACTAATTACTCCATTAGGTTGACTACAACTTTTCCTCTCAAGTTCGCCCTATATCTTGTCCAGAACTCTTCACGCATCTATAACCCTGCCACTCTCTGCTTCACCGATATCTCATCTATTCGTATATCGTCTCTCTGGTTCGTGACATTCCACTCTCTTTTACACAGTTTGTTCTATAGACCCCCTGCAGACAAGTGCTTTCAAATTTGATGTATGTAATAAATAAATAAAAATGGCTGAACAAAAAATTAAATACATAAGTAATGAAAAAAATGTAATATCTTAGTCTGCAAATCCCATTTAATGTATAAAAATATGTAAGCAACTAATATATACCACTGTTTGACTGTCCCGTCATATTAGAGTGCCCGCTCATTTCTTTCTTCCCTTCCATATTCATCCAGCTGTGATCTAACAGCATTTTTCTTTCTTCCTCCTACCCCCCTTCACTCTATATCCCACTAATCATATACTAGTTTTTAGGTAATTAGTCAGTAATATTGTAAAAAATATATGAATAGAAGAATTTTCTGTAACAATCTTTGTAAGCTTGTGAAGATAAGGCCTGTTGTAGATGTACCAGAAAACAGGCTAATTATATTCTTAATAATTAATAAAAAACTCTATTTTACCATTATTTCTTTGGTGTTTCACATTCTACTTTTACTGTTATTCAATGTAGTTACACTTCTACTGCTACCATTTAATTTTTATTGTTGATCACACAGTTTGTTATTTATCGCAAGTCTGTGTAAATTTCTTAATCTCGCCAGTCCTCAGCTTTAACTTCGTATATCATCACTCATAAAACATGGGACGTACCAAATTTCCTAGGGTACATACGTTCCGCTTCCTTTCGTGGGAATCCTCTATTACAAAATTGTGCTTTTACGTATATTTTTCTTGAAAAATTGTAACAATAATTCAAATCTTCAATTCGAATTATATTTTAAAATTGGGAAGAAACAATTAGTTATATTTATAAAAGAGTACCGTGAAATAATGTGTTTAGTTGCATGTACATATCTGCGAAAAATAAAATTGAGTGCGTGCTGCCATAGTCTTTATGGAACGTAATCCAATCATTTGGACTCCGAAGAATGAAAACTTTTGCATATTTTACAGAGATAAGAAAGTATCATTCCTTAAATAAAATAATAGTTAAAATTAATCATTTCACGCCTAACAGATATATTCTCTAAGGTTATGGTTAGTATGAAATAATGTGTATATCCTCATGAAGCTAGTCAAGCGTAAAATTAGGGCTTAAGTATAACAAAGATTTGATATAAGTACTGATACTCCTGAATTGTTTTTCGTGAACGTCGTCACCGCCGCTCCGTGCACGTGGCGACGGTGATTACGCCGTTAGAGAAAAGCAATTAAAAATTTGTCATTACTTACATAAAATTTTAGTTACATTCAAAATATAATAATCTCGCTTAGCAGACTACGCGAGGGGCATAATTCATACTTTTTCATGTTCTATATCTTAAGGTTACGAACTTTTTCAGCCTGAAAAGAGGGAAAGAATGATCGACAGAAACCTTCTCTGTGGTGAGCACCACTTAACTCCAAAAGTCGCAATGCAGTTGATCGAGGATCAGTCTACAAAGCCTAGGGTACACATCCCCTTATTTATAGATATATTAACATCTGTCATAAAAGCGTTAATATAAAACTTAATAGCGGGGTTAACCGTTAGTACATCTGATGATGGCAGCGCAACCAATGGAAACGTTCTGTTTAAATTCTGAATTGGCCCGGTTGGAAACCCGAGAACTGTATATATATATCATCTACACCAGGAAAGAACTCGTTTTTTTATGTAAAACAATTATTGTGTTTTATAATTTTTTGTTAAATATAATGGTGGAAAACTTACATTTTTAACATAAAATTGAATAAATTTATCATTTGCCATAAATAGTGATAAAATTTTACTGTCTTGTGACCTTAATTTTTCGACGATCTCTACATTTCCCAGCAGTATAGAAATGTTACGTCACATTGGCAAGGTTTGCTTTTACAAAATGGAGATGTGGAGTGTCACAGTGCTTCACTTTAATCATATTTCGTGGCAGTGAAACAGGCAGAGCTGAGATGCAAATTTTCCTTACTGTGAACAGAGACGAATGCCGGAGAACGCGTCACTGACAGTCAATACGGAGTCGTCACGGTTCCTTTGCCAAATTCAAACGTTTAAATTGCGTCCAATTACCTTCCCTTTCAAGTTTATCAACTATCTCGCAACCATGCTCTTAGGTAAATAGTTATTCCATTAAATAAACTTTAATATTGTTAATGCCAAAATAAGATGTGTTGCATAGAGATCATAATCACTATATCTTTTCATACAAATGCGTATTTTCAACCAATTTCTTGTAATTAAAAACGGTCATGAAGAACGGGATAGCAATCCAAACAAATATGAAACAGAATGAGTCTCTAACATTTATTAAGTATATATTCTTCAAGTCTGAATTAAGAAACGTTAAGGCAAACAATATCTATGACTATGTCAAGGAGTCAACGAGTATTGAACTACAACGATATAAATTGAGAAAAACTAAGCGATATTAGAGAAAGACTTAGATAATGGACACATCAATTGAAAAAGACGAGTGGAAGAGTGTGGGTCGAAGAGTGGAGGTTGAGGAATGGTTTCTGAACCGGAAAATAATTTTGGGGGGTGGGTGTAACAGGCTACATGAGGGTGATCCTGAAACAGGCAACTCCCCTTTAATAGCATATTTATACCTGTCATACAAGTTACACTGCCTACCAGTAAAATGCATATAGAAAACATTTGTACCCGTCATAAAAGATACAAGGTTTATACTAACCTCCAAATACCACGATGAAAATTTGAACAAATTATTATTTTCAAATTTAAATTTATGACCACAGCCATCCCGGTGAACACGAAACTGATAATCTCTAGGAAAAGCAAGTCTAGTTCGTATTGATAACTAGCTATGGACAATTGATAAAATCTATGAATAAAAGATTTTTTCTAATTTTGATAATTTCTAAAAAATTTAAATTTAGAATATTTGCATAAATATTAATTAAAAATCTTCATTCTTGTCTAGTATTCAAAGAGTTTAAATAAAAAAACTTTTAAAATGGTACTTAAATTTATTTTGAAAAGACCTGAACAATAAGTTCATTCTGTTGCACTCTCATTCTGAACACGTAAAGAAGTGGACAATTTGACAAATTTGTTTAGCCCGACCTACCTGATGCAGGTTTTCTAGGGTTTTCCTTGCATCTCTTTAGGTGAAACACTGGGTAGGATCCTTAAACCACAGCCCGGGGGTCCTAGTCAACTCCTTGGCTACTCTGCTCTACCTTCAAACTCCCATCTTTTCAATTCCCTTCCTATGCTATTAACGTCATAAAGTGTGTAAAGATTATTTAAAACAGCTGATCAAAATCAAACAATGAATTTATTTAAAGTGTACATGAGATGACATATCAATCAATTGCTACTGTATGTATCATGTTATGTAATCATAATAACAACAGCGCACGTGAAAATAATTCAATTTCAAAATGTCTGTACAATTTGTAACTTTAATGAATGATTGAATCTGGGTATACGTGAGTAGTGTCGGTGTATTATTGTCACAGCCAATATGTGAATTTATTGAAAACAAGATGTGTAGGAATTTTCGCTATGAATTTCCTTCATAGATGTGTTGTTTGTTATTGTGGTATTGAGTCCTGAGACTGGTCTGATGCAACCTTCCATACTAACCTATTTTGCTGAACCTTTCCATTTCCGCATAGCTACCACATCCTCCCTAATCTGCTTCTCCTAGCCGAAGTCCACCATATTGTTCGCTCTTCCTCTATTCTGTTTAGAACTTCCTCGTTAGTGGTTATATTTGATTTTCAGCATTCTCCTATAGCACCACATTTCAAAGGCTTCCATTCTTTTCTTTTCCGCAACTCCTATGGTCCACGTTTCGCACCCATATAACACCATGCTCCACACAAACATTTTTAGTGACGGTTTTCTAATATTCACACTTATATTACCCGTAATAAATTCTTCTTTTTCGCAAAAGTGCTCCATGCCTGTGCGTCTACCATCCCTAGTTATTACGCTTCCCAATTAGCACAATTCCTTAACTTCCTACTAAATATCCCTTCCTAATCTATCACTCTTTGTTATTCCACTGTTTTACATACTACACTCCATTACCTTGGTTTTCTCTCTATTAATCTTCATAGATATGTATATGTTATAAACTTTTAAGATTACAGTTTTCTTTCCCGAACCTGCCTGATCTCACGTGAGATGACTCCATTTGTCTGCACAGATTCAAAATCTACCTTACGTTTTCTCACCCAACTCGTGTGTTAACATACAGTTTAAATAAGTAGTTTTGTAATGAAAAAATTAATTTGGCTTGTATTTTTAAGAAAGGTCACGTATCTGATGTTAATTAATTTAAAGTTTTGCTTTATAATAAAAAAATGAGTGAGGCTGCATCCGGTTTATATTAGTATGAAGGTTAACGAGTGGGAAATAAATTAATTTCAAAGTTTGTTGAACTGTTCTTAGTTATATTCTTAAAGGCAAGGGATTGTAGAAAAAAGAACATGAACCAGGCAAATCGATACATCCCAACAGTAGATGGAAATTTGATATTATGGCTATATAACGAAGTTTCGACCTTCAATCTTTTTTAATGCAAGATCCGCGTTATACTCCGCCGCTAGCTTCACTGATATAGTTCTTGTAATTTTCATAAGGGAAACGCGAGAAAAGCTGGTGAACGTATTCAACGCTTTTAAAGGGCGTCGTAAACTCAGAGCCTGATATTCCGGTAGAAGGGGTGAGAAAAGTGATATGTGGACTGCAAAGCAGGATTATTTTCGTCTTAACATAAATAAGTACTGGACCAAATCATCTGTTTTCTGTACTAAGCATGTTTCTTTATGGCCTTCATTGACTTTTTGTAATGTCTTTTTTTAATTCTTAAATAACAGTAACAGTTTCCTGTCAAACAGTTAAAACAATTCAATATATTTATTAATTTATCTCGCCTCTTGTGTCTGGGAAAAGAAGAAAATAATGCCAGAAAGTAACTTGCTGGAACTAATATTCCATCAGCGAAACATTAAGTAGTGCCAAATATTCCTGTATAAAATATTCCTCCTCTGTCAATATGATGTTGCTCAAATTACTACTAAATTTGTAAGTATTAATATTAAATCCCAATTAACGTATTTATTTTACTTCCTGTATAGAATTAAACAGTTGTCCGATAATCAAGGTAAATTTAACACTGAATTACGCTCATTTTTGCTTAGCCACTCCTTCTATTCAATAAAGGAATTTATAGAAGATTCGGAGAAGAGTAATTTATAATAGTTTATAATACAAAAATTTGTTATAAGTATATTTTTCTTTTATACAATAAAATAATGTAATAAATGTACACCCTGACCCATTCCACATCCTTAAAGCTTAGCTTCATTACAGGATCTACGGAATATTATTATTATTATACGTATCTGATTCCGTTATGTTTTGAGATTCTCCGCCATTGATTTTGAAAACAGATAAATAGTCTATTTAATTAACTAAATGAAATTTCTGATTTCTCATTAATCTCTTTTGTTGATGTACAAGTGAAAGAATCAAATTGCTTAAGTTTGTTAAATGTATTACATTCGGTTGATTTATCTATAAGATTTAACTTTTGGCATTTAGTTCCCCAATTATTGTGTTTAACTGTTTGTGATTCCGTTATGAGGGTAAAAGCCTCAGTTTACAAATAAAAAGCCGAGGAGACAAATCTTTTCAGTAATGACTGGGACTTGCCTGAGTGCATTACAACTTTGTAAGGACTTGAATGAGTGAAAGTAGGGCAAAAGTCTACTACAAGTAGAGGTGGCTTTTAGTAGTCTCACTCGGTGAGCTAATCCGCGTAAGATGTCTTATTAATACACTACACTGTCACTTAGTTGTAGTTCTAGTTCTTTCCACTTATTTATGTCTCTAGCTATTCTGATCCATTGTCCTCCTGCTTGTTTTTTGAATAGTTTCGTCCACTTGCGTCCTGGTCTTCCTGGAGTCTCTTGCCTATTTGCCTATGTAGGGGTCCCATGTGGTAGCTTGTAACGTCCATCTTTCGTCTTGTAGCCTCACAACGTGTCCTCCCTATTTCCATTTGGCCTTTGTAGCCTGTTGAGCAACGTCTATTGTTGCTGACATACTATGTATCAAGATGTTTGATACTCTATCTTTCAGAGATGAAATATTAAATTTTATTTTTCCGTTGTTCGGTAGGTTTTTTTATCGCTGCCACCAGAAATATTTCAAGTATCGCAATATTTCACAAATAATAGATTAATATAAAAATCTTCGGAAGGGTTCGGAGAACAAGCTAGGTCGTACTCTAGAATAGCATCAATTAGTGTTGTGAGTGAAAGAATAAGGCATAAGTTCAATAAGAAGTAAAAGACATTTATTCTTTAAAACTACAGCCTAGTTAAAAGACAAATACTTGTGGATAATCAGAGCCCAGAGTGGCATAGAGACGGCGTCAGAAGGTTACACAGAACTTGTCCTTAATTCACAAAATTTTGACTTTTTATACTCGGTTGAACCAATACACTGTCAGAACGCTGAAACTGTGAGGAGAAGGGATGGCCAATTAAATTCATTCATTACTCTGGCCTGGAAGGGAACGGATCTATGTTATAAATGTATTAGGGCGGAGTTTGCTTAGGAGTGGAGGGAGAAGTTAGTATTATTTATAACAAACTCCTTAAATGGGAGAGGTGGGAAATGCAAGTCAGGCACTGTCGAGTAAGGGATACTTAGATACGTGTAGAAAAGGACTGACTCAGACTTCAATCTCAGCACAAGAACATGCATGAGAATTATTACTTTATGTGCTCATATTGCAGAAAAATGCCAAGGATCTTCCTCTGCATTTTCCTCTCGTATTCTTGTAGAGTGTTTCTCTCTTTTACTCTGAGAGCCCATGTTTGACACCCATAAAATAATACTGGAAAAACGCAGTTTTCTAGTCTCCATTTTGAGCCTCCTATTTAGGGTTCCGTCCAAAAATATAAACTTTAAGCACCAGAAAGTTTTTCCAGGCTGATGAAACTCTTCTCTTTATTTCTTCTTCCATTTTGTTGTTAAAGGAAATTATTTGTCCTAGATATATATTGTGATGTATTCAGTAGCTTTGTTACTTCATGAAGAATAAAATATTTCATTACTTAAAACTTCTTGTATCTGACTGTAAGTTATTCTGTACCGTTTTATGTTAATAAGACGGAGTTATACCTACTATAAAAAACACATAAGTCCCAATGACACAGACCACCTTAATTCAGTCTAACCTAGAGAAACAGAGATGCCATCATCTTCACATTCGAAAGCCGAGTTTTAGAATAAGTTATGGTCGTTCTGACCTGGACAATAAGAAAAAACTATATGAATTGTTTTTTCTTCCTCGTAAAAAAATTAGCGAACTCAAGTCGATTGTGTAAATTGAAATGTATATTTTATAAATTTTATTAAATTGAATATTATTTTATTCTCAGAAAGTAGACAAAATTCAGTTTAAGATATTCAATTCAAAACTTTTCTCAATGAAAATGCAGCCTCTAGTTCCCAACTTCGATTCATATTCACGTCTTCGTTCTTTTCTTCTGGAGAATAACAATTGTTTTCCAACTTTGACATTTAAAACTCAATGGGAGTGTTTTCCCTATGAAGTTTTTATTATTAAGAGTTTCTTCCATTGTACCACATGGCAATTTGGTTACAGAAACTAGCATTTAAAAGCATAACTTATTTACATCATAGTTTTCTGACTTTACAATACATAAAAACAGCCAAAAAAGTCAGCATTAAAATTTGTAAGTTTTAACCATATTTTTATATATAAATTCAAAATTGTACCATAGAACTCAGAATTAATTTATTGTAATGTTATGTTTGTAGTAAGCCTGAAGAAGTCTCAAAATGGAGATGAAACGTCGCTTTGTTAATAAATACTTATATATTTAATGCTGACTTTTTTGGCCAGTGATTATATTTAAAGGACTTATGAATGAAATTGCCTACTATTATTCATAAGTTACCGATTTGCATGTCTGAAAATTCTCGGTCGTCGATTGAAGTAGGAGTGGAATACAAACTTTACCCACGTTTGGCAGCCTTGAAGTTTCACAATAGTTGACCCTCTCCTCCTAACAACGTTGACATGACTTTCTTGAGCGCTCTTCGCTAAGTAGATTTCTACCAAGAGGAACGTGAACGAAGTTTCAAATTTCCTTCTGTACGAAAGTAAAACGAGTAATTCTTTCTTCGTTCAGCTTTTATCGGGAAAATGCATTACATTTTAATAAAGTATTTTTATGTTTTTCAATAACATGATTAAAATGTTTGTTTCATCATAAATAAATTCGTTATTTTACGGTTACATCATAAAGATAAATATTTACGACATATAACACTGAAACTTTGCATTGAATGAGAACCTATACCATTCTCTTCATCCGACTGAAATAAAATTTTAGGATGTTTGTCATGTTGATTCCAGAGATGATTTATGTCGATCTTTCAAATATTTAGGTCTCTTATTTTCTTCTATCATATTCTACTAGCTGGCCGCGGATAGGTTTAACAAGTGCCCGCATTTAAAACTGTTTTCGGAGTACCAGTGTGTACACTTGACAGAATTGAACTGAATTAAATACAAACCGCAACATATAAGTTTTTATGCGTGTTGTCTGTGAAATTAGAATAAAAAATAACATCTGTGTCTTCTTTGCTTTCTTCAAGTTAATTAGTGAAAGTCTTCACAAAGTTTTTGTTATCAAATTATTTATGTCACCCAAACGACAAGCAATATGACCAATGTATTTATTGTGTTCAAGTTACAGTAAAATTTTCTTTATTTCGTGAATTCATTTTACACAGGGATTTGAGTTTATTACAATTGTTTAAAAGTGATAGCCTAAAGTGATTAAAAAATAAAGAGAAATTTAACGATCATAAGTGTTTTTATCTTAAGTTTATTTAATTCAAAATCCATTGCCTTAAAGTAGGCAGAATACTCTAATGTACAAGCCATAAAATGTAAATAACGAAAAAGGAACACTTTATATCTTCAATTTAGTATACCTAGCCGAAACGTTTCTCCTCCTAAACTTACCGATATTATTTTGAGCTTTTATAAGGTAAGGGGATTAGTTTTATTTATCTTTAATCCACCATTAGTATTCTGGAATAACTTTAAAGTATAAAAATATTACTCAATTAAAGTACAGGTTCACCAGATGGATCAGTCACTGCAAATGGAGCGGGATGCGTAACCGAATCAACTACTGAAACTACTAGACACAAACTCAACAACTTCTGCGACTATTTTTCCATCTATGAAGCGCTAGTTATGATACAAAACTCAACGAAACAAAATTTGTAAAAAATATAGACTCAATATGTGCCGTCTCCGGCATCATTAAGGAAGGAAACACAGAACTAATCATCAACAACTTCATCGTTGACTGGGGTAGCGTAGACTAATGCCTTCACGTGTCCCCATAACCAAACATTAGGGGTATTCAAGTTTAAGAAATGAAGTCTTTCCGACCAATCCAATAAATTCGTTATTTTACTGTTACATTATAAAGATAAATATTTACGACATATTACAATGAATGTTTGTCTTGAATAATAACCTATACCATTCTCTTCATCAGTCTAAAATAAATTTTTAGGAGGTTTGTCATATTATGTTGATCTCTCAAAGATTTAGGTCTCTTTTTTCACGCAGATTGCGGAGGAAATATTAGGGTTGCACTATCATGCAAAACTATGTCTGTAGTCTTTGCTGACATGGCACGTTCTCCAAAAAATAGACAATACGTTAATGAGCCTCAATTAATATTTATAGTAAGATGTATGGTCCTAATAATTTATCACCTACAACAGCTGCCGATTCTTTGATGAAAAACGTTGTTGATGTAATCTTACTGTAACTGCATACTGATTTTCATCAACCAACACACGCTGATTATGATAGTTCGCAACGTCATCTCTTGTGCCTCATTGGTTTATAAAATCTTTGACGAAAACCGTGGATCTGCAGCACACTACTGGAAGCGTCCTCGGTATAATCTGCTACGGTGATCTTCTGGTCGTGAGAAGATGGTTTGGATACAGCAATTGTTCATGTATTACCACTCAGACAAGAGGATGACTCATGTCTTCTGCCTCTGACAATTGCTCATTCTGAGTACAGTTATCATCGCTCACGTAATTTATAGCAAAGATTCTATTATTATGGAAGTAGTGCAGTCCTGTGGTGTACTTCTGTCTGGAATGCACAGTTTCGATACTGTGAAACTCTTAACAGCTAATAAGAACCGTGAGAAGAAAGTCGCTAATAACTTTAAGAGTTGATGTGGTTATAAATAAAATAAATAAAAATTACAATGTTTTATAAGTATTCACACGTTTAAGTACTCTTCATCAGCCTTGTCCTTGAAGATTACGTTATTCTTTCAGTTAAGTTTTCACACATAATAAATTTGTGTCTTTTATATTTTGTCGTCACTGATTTTCTTGATTTATACACAAAGAAAAAAATCTATTCGCGGAGAAGTCTTCAGCGCTTATTCGGCCTGAATTTTAAGAAACAAATGAGGTTCTCCCTTTGATTAAGGAATGTAAATGTTACTGTCGTCGATTTTCATAATATTTTTCATTGTTTGATGTTAGCAAGGTATTTCCAACAAGATAACGTTTGAAGTCTTAGTTAGCTGTGTATAACTCATGTCAACCCTTATTACAGAATGCCAGGACACGGAACAGCACAGAAGCGGCGCGTTTAAAATTCTCTGGGCTCCAGAGAGAAGCTGAATAAAGAGACGCCCTTCATCGCGGATATAAATGAATGCTAGCTGCGAGGCCCCAATTATTGGAAAAGTTTTCCGATGGGCTGCTTTATTGGGGCAGGTTTAAACTTTGAGCGTTTATAGAATGGAAAACAAGCGCCTCCCCACTTCACCCAAAAACACTCGAAACTAAAAAAAGTAAATAAAAAGCGTGTACCCCTTATCCAATATACAAACATCAGAAGAGTTTTCATGGGAATAACCGTTTTTATTGTATTTGTGTATTTCATTTGCATAAATTTGAGAGGCACAAGCACTATTCAACCTGTGATTCTCAAAGTGAATATGGCATTGAACTTCGAATGTAAATAATAAATGGTAAGATCATTCAGTCCTTTTATAATTTTGGTTTTCTAATGAATTATTATGAAATTAACCTATAAATGTGAATTGGTGTATTAGTATCGTTTTGCTCTGCTTTAAAAAAAACTTTGATGTCAATCCTCATTTGCTTCTTCAGCGTAAAGGATCCAAAGTTTAAAAACGTAACATGACTAAAAGGTACGTAATAATCATTTGTTACATATAACATGCACGATAATTTTCGTTGAATTTGCTCCGCACTTTAAAATTTGTATGCGGAACATACATCAAACACAAATATATGCTTTGGACACTCGGCTTACGAACTTAATTCGTTCCTACAATCTGGCCGTATTCGGAATTGTTCGTAACCCGAATGAATTATTTCCCACTGACGTACAGTACATGTAGAAGCAATCTATTGCAGGCAGCCTCTTACAAATGGAACGTTTCTCCGTTATGTTTATTTGTTTAATAACATGGATCATTATTTGTATTAAAATATTAACAATTAAACTGGAGTTCTTGTTTCTTTAGATGGATTCTTATATCTGGGCCTTTGCCTAACAGTTCCAGCAATCTCCTCAAGAACAAGTTCATTATCACAAGTTCTCCAAATTTAAGTCCTTTATATTCACATTCTTCGTTATTCAATTGTTATATTACGATATTTATCTAATTGATCCTGTACGTCATCGTCGTCGATGTCCAAAATCCTTGCAGTCTAAAAATTTAGTGACTAGATTATTAAAAAATAGATAATAATTATTATTAAGACTTTAGTGGTTCAGGTGTTGTACATAGTCTCCTCCCATTTTAGTACGCAGACAACATTCATACAACCATCTGAAACTGTCAAAAAATTATTTGTTCGAGGTTATTTTTTTCAACTTGCGTGTCGCAGTGGCTTGAATCGCCACTTTCGTCGCCTCAGCAGTGACCCTTTACGAGAATTTTTATATTGAAGAATAATAATTGTCACTCGATGACAAATTGCGCGAATACGGAGGCCGATTGAGAACTGGCATAAGTTTCTTGCTAGGAATAGAACTACGACTTCAGCTATGTGAGCGGGCGGTTTGTCATGCAGCAAGAAAAAAATCCCTCGTCACCCAATGCTGAGGGGAAATCCTTTTGTATAAAAGATCCGTAACACTCAGATAATACTAGGAATTAGTAGTAGTAGCAATGGGAACAAATCCACAGTTAATAATGCCCTGAACATTAATAAGACGATGAGTATTCATATGATTTTCAAATTCGTCATTGGCACTTTCTTTGTCTTGGCGAACCATCACCAATACATTATGCACATTGTCGTTATGAATGTAGTTCTTATTGTGAACACCACGTCTCGTCACCAGTGATGATAATTTCAAGAACAGAATTGTCTGCGTTTTTCACTTCAAATCAAATTGCGGCTGACTTCCTCTATGTGCTATTTTTGTGAGGGAGTCAAGGTTTTCCCTTCAGAAAAAACATTCTGGATTATAAATAAAAAATCCAGGCAGAAAAATGTGTCAGAAAAATAGTTGCTTAAGATATATAGTGGCCTTCCTCTAGTTAATTTTATATTGATTAACCTGTACACATGCCAACGATTTTAAGTCATATTTTATGTTCTCTTACGTTTAAACGGTCGAAATACATTTATTTATAAATAATATCCTTGTCAGATCACTAATTTATATAATTCCAGGGAATGTCTTGGACACTTGTTTCAGAAATTTTCAGTTCTTCGTCTGTTGTTCTGCATGATGAGAGACGATGGTCGATTTACAGTAAATCACGAATTTTCTCTACGTTTTGCTCAGATGAAACTGAGGCGGGACGCTTTACCTCTCATTATCCTTAACCAGGAGGGTCCTTCTTTTCATTGTTTGAGCCACTCAAACACTTTTGCACGACTTGAACAATTATCATTTTAAACCATTTTCATTGACTCTAATTATTCAACTGCGTTGACTAGCATCTGTCGCGCATATACTAAACACTACCCGCTCTCAACTTACTGCCCATGTGCACATCTACTGTTTATATAGCATTTAGTTTAAGCTGTGACTACTTCGCTGTACTAACGTAGCTTATACGTCAGTAAAAATTAAATCTTGAAATATTTCGCGGAATAGTGCGAAATTTTTAAACTTGAAAGTGGACAAAAAAATCGTTCACGAAAAGAACACTAAAATCCATTTATTATTTAAAATTTTTGTTGAATAATTAATATAATCGTCATAATATGCCAAATCGTATAAATAAGGAATTATACGTTAGTTAATAAATATTTAAGTATTTACGATATTTGGAAGAGATTTCTAATGTGTATATATTGTGTACAAACGTTGTTTTTTCATTCAAATTTTAAGTAAAACCCAATTTGATAATACTTAAATGTAATTCTCAATTAGTTCACTAAATAAATAGGTTCTATCTCGGTCTTTGGCATTATTAATTATTTTATTAATCATGTTATAGTCACCAAATGCTAATACGCACCACACATAATTTTCAAGTAATATTACCATAGTGACTGTTTAAAGCTCTAAAAAACTTTTAATAAGTCTTTTATGATACTAATAGAAAAAGTTTCATCTGACTCTTGAGATTTATTGATTCCATTTGTACAGATAGACAATAATATACAGCATGTGTTGTATATTATACAACAATCCGTAGATTAACTGTGTATAACGACCAATATAAGTTGAAGGAATCTTACCCACTTCCCTTTTATTTATTTCCCTACCTAACCACAATAACAGGAAGTTTAAAATGATCCCGCATGCAAAAACCTTACTTCCGAAGTTATTAATTTTATTAGGTTTCAAATATTAATATCAACGTTTTGTAACAAATGAACCTCACTTATTTTTTAAACATAATAGTATCATATTAGGAAAAACCGTATGCACGCTTCATTAAGTACCAGGAGGATTAAACCCATCAAACTTCCATTTATTTATTTTTTCACATTTTATGTCGAAGTGATTATTATTACTACACTCTATTACAAAAATAACTATACCAAACCATTTATAATTTACTGAATTAGAGTCCATAATATTTTATATGTTTCGTATAAACTGAAAATTGTAAGATTAATCATATGAGTGAATCATAGTTGAAAAATTTTTGGTATAATTTTCCTTTTAACAGGGTGTAGAATTTAATTATACACGCAATAAATAAAATAATTTCGTGCTTATGAAAGTTAATAGTATTGACTTTAAAAATTGTGAAGTGTTGTTTCTATATAACAGTTGAAGAGCAACTGAAACCGTTAATATAAGCGCATGGGCGAGTGACAAAAGGTTTTTTTATTATTATTTATCGCTCCATGGAGTCTTGGATAGGACGAGACAACGTCACCAGTTGAGGCCTACATTCAAGGTGTCAAAACATTAACGTTCGCAAGTGGTGTAGAGAGTTTACAGCCGGTCGTACTGAAATTCACGACGAAGAAAGGAGCGGTAGGTCGTCAATTTCCGACGAGACAGTCGCGAAGGTTGAGGAAATGATGCGTAAAGATCGGAGGAACACTCTAGATGCTCTCTGCATTTCTGTTCCTGAGGTTTCCCAAAGCACCATCCACAGGATTTTAACGGAAAAGTTGCAATATCGGAAGGTGTGTGCAAGCTGGGTACCGCGTATGCTTACAGAAGACCACAAACGGCAACGAGTTGATCCTTCCCGCGAATTTCTTCGCCGTCGTGGAGACGAAAAGGACAACTTGTTGGTCTCGTCGATTGTCACGAGCGACGAAACCTGGGAATTTCACTTTACACCCGAGACAAAACAAGTCACGCGAGTGGCGGCATTCCTCTTCGCCCAAGCCGCGAAAATTCAATCAAATACAGTCTGTCGGTAAAGTCATGGCAACTGTGTTTTGAGACCGGAAGGACAACAATAAACGCTGACATGTACTGTGAAACACTGAAAAACCTCAGAAGGGCAATTCAGAAGCGGAGAAGAGGAATGTTGAGCAAGGGCGTAAGCAATCTCCACGACAACGTCCACCCACACGTCGCCCGTCAAACCGTCGATCTCCTGCAAAACGTTGGTTGGAACGTCACCACCCACACACCATACAGTCCGGACTTGGCACCTAGCGACTACCACTTGTTCTCTAAGTTGAAGGAACATTTAACTGGACAGCGGTTCTGCTCCGACGACGAGGTGAAAGACGAGGTTCAACGCTTCCTGAAAGACATGGCGACGAGCTGCTATGACATGGGCATTATAAAACTGCCACAGCGTCTACAAAAATTTATCGACCGAAATGGCGTTTATGTAGAAAAATAAAGCATTCTTCAACCTTTAAAATGATGTAACTCTTATAGAAAATAAAAATTTCTTTGTGTATCTAAAAATATAGGAGACCTTAATTTTGGGCATGCCCTCGTATAATATGGTAGTATAGGTGAAGTGAATACTATCCTGCTATCTTATCTAAATAACAGATATGAATTCAAATGTTTTTACAGTGACTCCCCATCAGATGTCTCGATGTATTTATTGTTATATAATACTGGCCACTGTGATGCGGTAGTCGCTAACTAGGGAGAATTTTATTCCGAGGGTATTAAAATATAACACGCAGTCATGTTCAGTCCCTTCGGTAAAGTTAAGAAGCCAACCAGGATCTTATTAAATAACTGTACGAGGAGTAATTCATTAACTGATTTTATTTGTTTTCCAAGCGACTGTAAACTACAGATACATCATCCCTTTAATTAATTCAGACACCAGCCCCAGAAGTCTATAAACTTCAACTCAAATACAGAATTCAATAGCACAATACAACGCAATAAGACTGGAGCGTTTCCATTACGTGAATCCAATTCCTGCTGCAAATACTGAATTATAGCTCATAACTACTTTCACAAGGATAGTTCTTGACTTTGACTTATCTATGCCTTATTTAGAATCGTTTGGGTTTAAGTCTTCATTGAGGAAGAAAGCATTTATTAAAATATGCCATTATATACCTTTGTTAAAAATTAAAGGACAAATTCAAATCTAAAGGCCTATAATTCTCTAATTTAATTATCTGGATATCTACTTTAATCGATAGAAAGTAAACTTAAAGGTCGGAAAATTTGGATGTAACGTATTTTAACAGAATAGGAATATAATAATTAGCTTTGAGTTACATAATATGTTAAAAATAATCATAATTATGAGTGAAAATAATAATATACTATTATTTTACGTTATCGACATTGAAATGACTATGTGACAATATTTTGTTCTTTTTAAAAACAATGTTACATACAAGTGATGGAAATGCATTAACTTTACAATTACTAATAGACAATATACAATAATTTAATTCAATTCAATTTACGATCCGGCCCTTGTTTATGTTTAACCATACATTCTATTCACAATATTTGCAAATATTAAATTTCTTATAATGTAACATCAATTAAGGGTCTTCTCATAGAAACATATTTCAAAATAAAACCCTACGTGGAACTGCAGTACGGGGCAACCGGAAGAATGATTACAAACAGAGAATTAACGTCTTCTCCTTTGCTTGTAACTAGCTGATCGTCCTCAGATCTCGTAACGGTTATAGGCACCTCTCGTATTACTTCTTGTAAAACGAACAGTTTGCTGATTTAATCTTCTTATGTGCCGTTTATATGGTCAAGAACAAGCATTCCGCCCCGAATCAACCAATTCAAAACCACTCCGCAGATCTAAACAGCCGCTCCATCCTGCACTTGAGTTACACCCTTCACCCCCCCCCCATCCCCCACTATCATTTACGCTGTAGCTCTCTCACCATCCATCATCGTACAAATACTCATTTCCAATCTCATAATTTCCAACTTCTTAATGTACAAAAATCAATTTGCGTCAGTCTTCAATATTTTTCCCCCTCTCCATCCTTTGATATCCTTTGGTGACATGGACGAAGTCATCTCAGTCAAAATCATTAACTTTTAGAATTTGTGAGGAGCCATCCACCCACTTACCACCGATGTTTTTCGGGAAAAAACAGCCTGGTGAATGAATTTATAAAACCCAAATGGGCGCCAAACCGATAGGTTTTATTACCTTGTCTGTAACCTTCTTCAATTTTCTCAAACCTTTGATTTTGAACCGCCGAATACCGTATTCTGTTGTGTTATACCATTACAATTTAATAATTATTGTAAACATATTAGGAGCAGCGGGACTCATATAAATTTCTGATAATATATTTCCGGTCGTTATAATGAGAGAACAACGTTTTTTACGGTAAAAATTGTGATATATTATAGGAGTCTCCGAACACGAACAGAGAACTCTTATCTGGGCAAATCGAGAAAAGGAGAAGAGCAGACTTAGGAATGAATGAAATTCAGAAGGCAAGAGGAGAGAAGAAGATGTAAAACTTGCGGTGCCATAATGTAATAAAGTTCGACAATTCCTTGCGATTTTGTAAGAATAGTGACTGGAGACACTACGCAACTACTATCTTCAGGTCCATGCTGGTATACATTCTTAAGGCGCTTTCTGAACACTTACGGATAGTTATTGTGGAGAAGACAGCTGAAGCGTAGAAGGAAAGATGCAGTTGATGTGCAGATGTTGGGGAGGGAGATCAGTGATTCCCAATTCCACCTTAGTGACAGCTGTCCCACGTCCATGACTGCAGTCCGACAAACTATTCTGCTGTTCTTTGACTTTTCTTAGTCCTGCCACAAGATAAGTGTATGGATGCGGTCCTTTCCATTCAAATAATTTGAAAAAAATATATATATATTTGCATTAATTTTATTGTTGCCTTCTGGGGTATATTTTTAATTGTAAATACACCGAGCGCCCGAAAGTTTCGCTACTGAATCTTTTCCTAATGTATAAACGACGTCAGCCCAGCGAAACCGTGGCGGCTGAAAGTAGCATCTTTATACTATAGATGTACAATTGACTAGTCAGTTGCAGGCAGTATTAAGTTTTGGATAGGCGACTGTAATTCGCCAAAGCTGTGGTGTCACCAATTCGTAATGGACGAATGAGCTATGTTTTAGTCAGTAAACCGGCTACAGAGACATTTTAGCCAATAAAAATAGCTTACACTGATATATATTTTTTTTAGTCTAAAACGAGTGTTTGAGTGGGATAAACATTTTAAAGAAGGCCAGGTGTCGCTCAAGGACAATGAGAAGTCAGGAAGTCCTACGACGGAAATAGTGAGTAAATCTTTTGCAAACCGACCGTCATGTCTCATGCAGAACTTTCGTTCAAAAGCTGAAAGTCTCCAAAAACAGGTGTCCAAGACATTCTCCAGATTGTTTTGCAAAAGTGAAACGTTTGTCCCGCAAACCTTGACTCCCGAACGAAAATAACGCAAGGATCCCAGTCGCAACTTGATTGAAACGTAAAACGCAGACACTTGAGTTCTGAAAACATCATCACGAGAACCTACCACAAAACGACTAAGTGCAGAATGGGTCAGTGGTGGTTCGCCTAAACCTAAGAGTGCAAACCAAATGATTTAAAGTGCAGATAATAATCATCACTTTTTTGTCGCTCACATTTTCCACAGGGAATTTGTTCCCACAAGTAACTACAGTAAATTACCAGTGTTATCTGGTACTGTTAATTGGCATAGGTTAACTGTTGAGTTATTAACGACATGGTTGTCTGCAACACAATTGGATGTCTCAGCAAAGCTTGATTACAGACCCCGATGTCTCTGAATCGTATTCTGCTGCTTTCCACGTTCCACACAAAATTGAACTTTACTAATAATGCGTATTAAACACATGATAAAATTAAAGAAGATTTTACGCGAGTGAAACCAGGGGCAAACCTAGTTAAATATGAATTAAGGTAAGCATTATTAGTTAATTGGGTGTAATTACCTCAATCACGGTACGCTTCGTTAAATTAGAACATAATTTCCGAGAGTTCTACATGATAGGAATGTAACGACCCGCTTCGATGTGCGCGAATCGAGCTGCAATGTGCGGGTAGGCTGGGTTGGGTCGGTGAACTGCACTCCCACGCGCTCATTAAAACACAGCCACACGCAACTTCAAAATGCCTTATCAGATGTTTACGTTTACCGCAAAGTAGCGCGAATGGTCCGCAATTATCGTAATGGAGCGTTAGGTTATTCTTCTAACATTTGACAGCGACATTATATCCTAATTACTTCTCGTGTATCAAGATACATTTATTCTGAACACTGCACTTTTGCATATGTGTTAAACCTATTGCAGTAATGTAAAGATTTATGAAAGCATAGTGAGATATATGGCAGCTAAAACCATTCGCAATTTGTCTGAAAGGTTTGTTGAGTTGATGCACATTTGTAAGACCCTTTTTTAGGAAAACAATAAATATATATTTGAAAAGGAATCAATGTACTTATTTTGTAAAGTATACATTACCTAATATATTTAGCAAAGATGTAGGACCACTATCAATACTTTTATTAATCGATTCCCCTTAAATAATAGTGTAAATTATATTGATATATATATTCGCTTATGCTTCGGTAGTATTAGTTTTTGTTTTAATAACTGTAATGAGAAATAACACAAGGATAGGTTTCAAGAAGCTTTTGTTATTAATAAACATAAACAAACACGTTTTAAAATATTTCATTTCATAAATTTTATAATGAAATTACTACTATTATCGGATGACAGTGGATCATTTTGACACAAAATTAGGCCAAAAACTCCTATGTAATTTTAAATTACAATTTTTGAAATGCTAAACTTTCGACTGGTTGCTATATTGCTATTGAATGCAATTTTTAAGATATTTCTATTCAGTATGTAATACAGAAGACTGTACGTCAAAAATTTTAAATGTATTATTATAACATTATGGTCTTATAGTGTTTACCACTCTATAATTTCTTATGAATCAACATTTGTACAATAAAATGTATTACTTATTTCTTATAAATCTTTGATTTCTAAATTATCTCCAACTTTTGGAAAAATTGCACGCAATAATATAAACAAAAAATAAGTTAATAATAGACTTTTAATTCACAAAAATCAAATATTAAAATGTTGAATATTTTATACATGATACTGTTGTGAACATAAAACGTGTATATTTTGTGTACATAATATTATTTAAGTACTTACGAAAGATCCAGTTAATTTCTAATTTCAATATTTTAGAGAATTACGAATTAGTTTTCCGGACAAATAATTATTTCTAAGTTTGAATACCATTAGAGAATAGTATCTGCAAGTGCTTTGTGTTAGGTTTTTTTTCCAAACTTTACGATCATTTGAAATTAAAATTAAAAGTGCACAGATCTTTGATCAAACATGATAGAATAATTTGAATTCAGAAATAAAAACGTTAGTTTCAGAATCTTAGCTACATACGCTAATATATAAGCGTTAGGATAGTCTATAACACGAACACGGTGCATTTCATTAAAATTAATTTTATTATAATCAGGTATATTTATCAACAAATTTAAGAGAAGAAGAAATTAATTTCATCCAACCAGTCACAACGATTAATTATAAAATGGAATAGACGTTTCTAACTTGCTACATTATACAGCAAGTTAGAAACTTCTAAATGTAGTGTTCTTTATACCAAGATATCATTTACATTTCATGACATTAAAGCAGAAAATAATTAATCATGTTCACGAAAAATATTATTATTGTCGACAGACTACTATAAATATATCTTTCATAGGTTGAAACAGATTTAAAATTGGAATATTTCCGAAAGGTTTATGTTAAATGTATTCCATTTTCACTCATATTCCTATAATCCCCACGTGAAGAAGAAATATGCGCTTGTCACACGTTTTCGTACTGCAAGATTTGTATTTCAAAATAAATCTCCCCTCTGAGGCTTGCCAAGATGAATGAAAAATGTTTATGGCATTTTATCTACGTTGGTGACATCCATTTTTTATTTTAAAAAAAAGCTGTTTGTACCATTGAGGAAAACTATTCTGAACGATGCGATAGTCGTTTCACACTTTAAAACAATATTTTTAATTTTAGCAAAGCAGTGGGATGAAGTCTTTGCTCAAACTTGGTTGAATAATTTGAATTTAAAAACAGGAAACGTTAGTTTTAGAATATTAGCTATATACTCAAACATATTTGTTACGATAGCCTGCAACACGATCACGGCGCATTTCATTAAATTAATTTTTATTAAAAACAGGTATATTTGACTACAAATTAAAGAGAAAAGAAATTTACTTCCAACTCACACTAATAATTATATCTAACCAGTCAAAGGCTTAATAATAATGGAATGAATATTAAAATAAAAATATTTAATGAAACCCCTGAGAGTAAGTATTAAAAGTAATTAAATTAGTTTTAATATGTTACATGAAAATAGATTTTAAAAAGATGAATTACTTTTTTAATTAAAAGGGATTTCTTCTTTCGCCTGTCTGACTAGGGTTACTTAAAAATAACCTCTGAAAAATTTAACGTTCTTTAATTTTCCCTAGAAGTTGTCACAAAGGCTTCATAACTTTGTTAACGTACAAAATTTCATTGTTGTTATTATTATTATTACATACGGAACGCGTCATCTTTGTTGATTGAAGTACAGTTCGGAGTTTAAATTATTTTTTGTTTTCTGCCATATAAGAAATATGAAAATCAGATGGGTGGAAAGAGTAACAAAAAAAGAAGTTGTAAGCAGAATAGGGGAAGAGAGAACGATTTGGAGGACTTTGACCAAGAGAAGGAATAGATTAATAGGCCACGTTGGATACATGAGGGTCTTGTGAAACTAGCATTAAAGAGGGAAGTTTGTGGGGTAAGAACAGGAGAGGGATGTTAAGGATGTAATACGTTGAGTAGATTAGGGAGGATATGGGATGTGGTAGCTATGTAGAAATGGAAAGGCCGGCGCAAGATAGGTTAGCATGGATCAGTCTTAGGACTCAATACCAAAACATTAACGCTAAATTAATATAAATATCGTAATTAATTACAACTACTTTCAAATTAAGTAGAATAATTATTATAATTTTACTGTCTGGGTGCCTGGCGATGCCTGGGAAATTAATGCTTAAATATAACAAACATTTTACTTAAGTTATGATACTTTTTGTTACTCGCGACAGTCGTCGTCGACGCACGCACACACGCAGGCTACGTAGGAGCATAATGTAGCGTGTTTTATACGTCATTAGGGTGGAACTAATACAAATAGTGCCGCGGGAAACACCGTAAAAGTAATAGACCCCAAAAAGTAATTATCAAACTGAAATATCGGCCGATTTTGCATATTAAAAAGTTTCCGCACCCTCCACCCCCGCCCCTATGAGTGGCAGCTGTGTCTACCCCAACAGTGTTGATTTCCGAATCGCAAATAACGTGTGTCCAAATTTTCGTTGAAATTGCCTTACGCGTTAAATTTCTATTCGAAAGAAACACACAGGCAGGCGTTCTAAATTTGAGCTGTTTTTGCACATAATTAATTTCATTTTTAAGAATAATAATCTTTTCGTCTGTTTAGAGCAAAATAACTTGTAAATTTAATGAACGTTTTATTTATTTAACAATATATTTTATTTCAAATGTGGCCACTGACAGTCAATTTATCAGGTTTAAGATAAGTTGAATTACCATTATTTCTATCGGTCAAAGGAAATAAAATATATATAATTATTTTGTCAAACAGTCTTTCGAAAATAGCATTATCAACTCCATTTGTCCAATACAATTTTTGTAAAGTTCCATAAAATTAATTTTAAACGTTGAAATCAGAAAATCAGATGGGTTGATAGAATCACTAACGAGGAAGTTCTAAACAGAATTGGGGAAGAGCGAACAATATGGAGGACGTTGAGGAACAGAAGGGATGGATTAATAGGCCACGTTGAAAGACGCGAGAGTCTTGTAAAATTAGAATTTGAGGGAAGTGGTGGGGTAAGAACAGAAGAGGGAGACCAAGGATAGAATAGGCTAAGTAGATTATGGAGGATGTGTGCTGTAGCAGTCTTCGGGCTGAATACCACTACACACACGTTCAAATATTCTTCAACGGGCATCTGAATGAGTTAATACTTTACATTAACCTAACTTTCGCTGGAATTTTTCAGACTGAAAGCGTGAAAAGTAGTAGATTTCTATGATCACTTCTAAAATACTTGTTTCGTAATTAGAAAATAAAGTAACATAAAAATAAGAGATTGAAATCATTAAAACTAAATAAGTAGAAAATGATTAAATATCATAATATCACGCTAAACTTTCCTATTCGAATTTGAGAACTGATGAGAAATTATAAAATTATTGTTGTTCATTTAAAACAAATTATTATGCAATAAAATGTGTGGAGTGATCTTTGACCGCCCGAGGAAGATGAGTATAATGCTTGGGAGTGTCTAAACGCGATATAGAAGTCATTGTGTAGAGAGGAGACAGGGCACAGCTTAGCTGGCTGAGTCACAATCGTGCACAGGCCCTTTAATGTGCAATCTCGTCAAGAATATTACGTAATCCGGCCTAAGAAGCTTACAGTTTTGCATGTCTTGCAGGAATAAGCAGCATCTCAGTCCGATGCGTATGTGTAAGATATGCTTCGCAGACTCGCATGTGGAATATGAGTAAGCTCGTCTCATAAATTTCCTTTCGCGTTTATTTTCTCACTTCTGTATAATATGTTGTGGACCGAATATAGTATATTAATTTTCTTAAACACTCATTAACCAAAGATAAGTCACTTTTTAGTAGGCTGGTGTTTTGTTACGTAAATTGTATAATATATAGTAGCAGTGACTGAGAAACGCCATCTGAATGCAACACGAAAAACCTACTAGGTTTGTAGTATTTATTAAAATATAGTAAGTTATGGAAAACAATAGCTCATCCTATTACAACATATATATATATATTTATCGAGGGTAGGGGAAATTCTTCAAAAGACGCCGTGAAACCCGAGTTACACGGTGTGTGGGATTTTTACCCACTAAAAACCACCTCCCTTTACAAAGTACCTCCTCGCGGAACCGCCGTTAGGCATTACTTCACGAGGGGTTGGATTGCCAATGGGCGCGCATAGGTATAAAATTATTAGATAACAATAAAACTATAGTATAGCTATTCCTAACTATTACTAGCGTCAATATATATATATAATATATAATATTTGAACTCGTGAACTATTACTAGCGTCAATATGTATATAATATATAATATTTAGGAATAGCTATACTATAGTTTTATTGTTATCTAATAATTTTATACCTATGTGCGCCCATTGGCAATCCAACCCCTCGTGAAGTAATGCCTAACGGCGGTTCCGCGAGGAGGTACTTTGTAAAGGGAGGTGGTTTTTAGTGGGTAAAAATCCCACACACCGTGTAACTCATATATATATATATATATATATATATATGTGTGTGTGTGTGTGTGTGTGTGTATCAGGGAGGTATCTGAATATTAAAATTGAGAAACCGTTTGAAATCCCCATTCCTTGTTAGATATATATATATATATATATCTCAAACAGGAGAAAGGTTAGTTCCGTCCACAGACTGTGCACTACGCGTTACCTGTGCCTACAGGACAGTATCGGAGGGTCTAGGACGATTCGGCGTAGCCACTTCGGCGCAAGAACTATTCGGCGCGGCTGTTTCGGCGCAAGGTTGGGCGCGGGGACATTACGTGGCGATAAACGACAATATCGTGGACACTTGTTTCAAATTAGTTATTTTATACAAATACACATCATATATTAATATTAATAAAATGAAAAACAGCCTATATATAAGAAAAAAGTGATATAAACTTTATTAACAGTAGTTCGTTCACGATGTTCCGTTCCTAAATTTTAAAACCTCATCTTTTACGATTATAATAAAAATGAATATTTACAATATATATGTATAATAAAATTATGTTGTAAAAAGAAAAATTAGTAACGGAAAAAAGAAATTGAAATTGATAAAACTTTTGTTTTGCATGTCGCACAAGCAACGAGGCTGAAATAACACTTACAAAAGAATAACTCATAAGCGTATTGTTAGTTCCAGAATTACAATGGAAAACTTTAACAATGAGTTAATTCTGTATAGAAAATTTGCATAAGTTGTGCAAAAAACCAAAATGTACATTTCTAATAAGCCTGATGTTATCTTTAGTGAATCTGCCAAAGGAATTTGACTAAATAGTTTTATAAAGTTGAAACGTAATTATCAGACAAATAAATACATATAATTTGCAATAAAAATTAAATCCATTACTTTAATTATTGATCAATGAGAAATTAACTTGAAAAGACTTGTGGACAGTAGCACTTTTTAACTTCTGATAATAGTGCCAGAGCCTATACTCTAGCATATAATTTATCTTTCAGAATTATCGTTTCTTTTACTAGCAGTCCTCTTCATAACATTTCTATGTTTTTATATAATTCTCTTAATAAGGAAAATAATTTTACAGTCAAAACGTCTTATAAGTTTTTTGACCATTTAAACGCCATTAATGATCATGTTTTCTTATCATTAGACGAATTGTTTTTATTTAATTTTTACCCCATGCATCAATTACACCAAGTTTTAAAAATTTATTTTATCAAAAATTCTTATCTTAATAAATGTAATTATAAATTCCACTTATTTTTAGTTCAATAACATTTACTATCATTGGTTCTACCTTGGGAATTTTTCTTTGTCGTTTTTTCGCGCAAATTATGAGAGTATTTGGAAGCCTTATGTATTACATCTTTAGATTTAAAACCACTGAGATATTTCAAGTATGATAACTTTTTTGCATCAACCATTTGCTCAATACTTTTAATAATTACAACCCTGAAAGAAACTTTACAATTGAAATTGAAAAAGATCACTCTGTCAATTTTCTTGATGTTTTGGTTATTGTTTCTGTTAATAAGATAGTTACTAATTGCTATAAAAATATCTACTTACTCAAGAATAATTCTTAATTAAATGTCAAATCAGCCATTATTCCATAAGGTACTATGGTTTATAATTTAGTAAATAGATGCGTCAAATTATAACGTCAGCGCTATCATAAATTTAATCTGGAAAAAATATAAATTGTGTTCTTCTTAATATTTTTCCTTTGCATTTCGTTTACAAATACATTAAAATTGTGTTGACTAAGATTAATATGAAATTAATAATTTACCCGTAAAATTACGCAGTAAGAAATAATACAAACTTATGATTTAATGAATTATGATATCCGATGAATATTCGATGGACCCATAGGTTAATAAGATCAATTAAAGAATGGATTGATCGGAAACACGGAGAAGTGAATTATTATCTCACTCAACTCTTGACTGGTCACGGCTGCTTCAGGGCATACTTCTACAGGTTTGCCATAGATAATTCACCTGCATGCCCTGAATGTGGACTTAATGAGACACCAGAACACGTGTTTTTCAGTTGATAGATATTTTCATATGAGAGACGAGCATTAGAAAGTGACATTGGAACTTCAATAACACCAGATAAGTTGGTACCCAATATGCTGTTTTCACCTAATACCTGGAATAAAATAAGTGCATATGCCTCTACAGTAATTCAAAGATTAAGAAATTTCGAAAAAGAGAGAAATTATGATGTTTAAAGGAGACAGAGAGAGCTTGACGCTACGACTGCTTCCTGTGAAGTGACGTCTAATGATGATCACACAGGAAGATACACACAGTCATCGTTGGAAAGGGAGGTTTTTTAGTGGGTAGAACCCCACACTAATATCCAGTGCGGACCCTGAGATAGTGTCTTTAGAAGATTGTCCCCTGCCCTCGCAGAAAAAAATAACAAACAAAAAACTTTATATATAAGGAAACTCGGAGAGGAACGGGATTCCCTATATTTTTTACTGGGTAGTGCTGGAGTTTAGTAAATAGAACTGTAAAATTGTAACAGATCAAGGAAGAAATACCGGCAGCCAACTTGATCAAGTTCTGAGAGCATTCTGAATGAACTCTTGTTTTGGCGTCATAGATGTGTGAATTTATAATTTTTTCAGTGTTTCGACAGATGCTAAGCTACAGAAGTCCTCGAGTTTAAGTCTTTAATAGCATATACTCGTAAACTAGGTGTCTTTAGATACGTATAAGTTACGTATAAGGTTTAAATCTACTTGTATTAAAATTCGGTGAAAAACTTAAACTTACACTTGCGTGCGGTACAGAACGGAATACTATTGTATAAGGTAAAATGTAATATTTTCCTCAAGAAAAAAAATTTAAAAACTGGCAGACACTACTTATATTAATGAGTTGTAGGATTGTGTTCCCAAAACGAATAGATTAAGAAAGAAAAGAAACGGAAAAAGTCCGTGCAGCTGCAAAAAAATCTCTTTGCAAAATGGAAAATTCATGAAGCAATCAGCCTTACGGAAAATAAACACAAATGGTGTTGAGATTTTTCTCAAATTAAATCTTGTTGTATTAATTGGAATTAAAAAACCGTACTGTACGATTCTACAGAACGGGAAATTTGTAAGTTACCTTTAAAAAATTTATAAAAAGATAAATTCATTCATTTAAGTTATATTGATATTAGGTTAGCTAAATGCTGAAATAAACTAATGTTGTATAGTTTTATGAAGTGAGTTTCCATTATTTAAAAATAATACTGTTAAACAATATGTGTCCCAATTCGCTCTGACTTCCCCTAAGCTAAAATTTCAAGTAAAATGTAAGTTCTAACCTCGAAAACAGTGTGGCCTAAAATAAAACGTGGTTCAATAATTCTAACCAGAAAAATTATGAAGGACTAAGAACTGACACATAGCTACAATTACTGTATAGAAATGAAGAAGTTAAAGGGTAATAAATTGGTTAATTATCTTCTTTTCGCGTTTGGTAGTTATTTTAAGTTACAAGTTTTTATTGGCTACCTCTGTGGTCTAGTGGCAAACGTCACAGACTTTCATTACTTAGGTCCACGGTTCGATTCCTAGCTACGGTGTTTGTGTTTGTATGTGTTTTTAAGTTGAGTTTCTGAGCTTACATGACAGAGGAAAAGAAAACTAGATACCCAAAGAGCAAGTAGCTAATGACCTCGTTGGTTGGTGCGACTATAAACCGAATTTAAAGAAATGTTTATTTTGGAAAAGTAAAACGGACATAATTTGGGAAAGAACTACGCTGCGGCTGAGAAATTCACGTTCGCTTTCATAGATACCTCGTTGCTATAATAGAACGTCTTCTCTACAGACGTCGTGTCTAACGATGAAAGGTTATTGTGTAATGATGTATTCTACGTCAGACTAAAAACATGTTCCTGATAAAGGAAATAACGCAAGGAATCATAAATCCAGTAAATATATCCTTTCCAATCATATTTCAATAAAATACTGGCTATATGTTGTTACAAACCTCCACACCACAACGTGATAAAAAAATATTTAAATTGCCCGAGCTAGCTTTAGATGTTGCGTGGTTTCAACAAACTAGTCTTTTTTTACGAGTTCCATTACTCCAACAATTGAACGCATAATTATTAATTACTCTTTCAACTTACTACTGCATATTTCCTATTTATTCCAGCATTTCTATTTAAAATACACATTAATTTTTTATAACAACGACCGCCTGGCCTCGCCACCAGAGACGTTCACTCTACTCTACTATTACTCCTTGCTTCCTGCGATACTAACTTCTTTTCCTCTTTTTACGCGACTACACAAATTGTAACAAGTTTAATAAGTGCCGTTACAAAGCGTAGCTAATTTAAAATAGTATTTTCAATTATAAACTGGTAAATCACACGAAACTGAGTTAATAAATGTAATCTACTGGAGATGAAACAGAAAGAAACTGTAAGAGTAAATCAGTGACGAAATCCAGAGTCTCTCGCACGAGATCGGAAAAGGAAGTATAATCAAGATATTAAATTGATTTTTTACGAGGCGTTCGGTGGGTTTGTCTCATAATCTCCTCTTAAAAAGATAAAATTCTCTGGAATCTATAACCGAGATTTAGTTCGGATTAGAGCGCTTCCAAGTTTAAAGCTCGGTTAAATGAACTTTCTGCGCCAATAGAAATTACATCGGCAGTTGCAGAGGGAAGTGCGTTCAGTTCAATTACGTTCTTAACGATGTCACAAAGCGTATCAAATGACAGATAAAACTCTATGCATCGTGCCCACAGTTGACTCCAATAAAATTCTGGGATTGTCAGTAATGAAGAATATGAAAATCTGCACGATAAAGGGAAAAAAGTAGGATTTCACAAAAATATGTATTTCGTGTATAGTTTTAAGCTAAATTAGAAGTAATGATGGAAACCAATAAATCCGTCAAGGCGTTGATTGGACTTAAAACATGGAAAGTTGGATTACTGCATATCTTGAGCAGGATGAATGTGTTTTAAAGTAAATTTCATAGAAATAGAATTGAAAATTTATCCTTACTCATCCTGATTCAAGAATATGTTGCCAATTGTAGAGATCCGTTCAGGAGCCAATATATATGTTATGAATTGGGTGTATTATAAGAATAATAAATTATGTAGCAAACCTGGGAAGAAAGAAATGACAATGAATGGTTAACGGACCAAGGAGAAAAAAGTTCCAATCGTTTCTAATTACATAATTAAATATGAGCAAATAAATAATAAAGTCAAACAGTCAGAAAATGTTTATTATTTAACAATGTAATTTCTATTGCCTCATATATCGAAGAAAGGCGAAGCTTTTAAAATTAAAATCTACCAAATTAGGTTCTAAGATATTTAATAAAAGTTACTAAAATTATTGACAATACAAAATACTTTTTTTAAATCATAGTCCATAGTAATCTAATTTACTGTGTTAATTAATAAACCCTTTCTGACTATTTTTAAATTACTTTTTTTAAATGCGGCCTCTAATAGAAACATAAAACTTATGAAATTAGACAATTAAATAAATTTTAACAAGTTATTTAAAATGAATTTCAGACTTCATCAAGAAATTAACTGAAGATATGAGAAATTAGTTTAGCGAAGCATATTAGAAATTTTAATAATTGCGTGTAACCGTTTATTGAACAACTCATCAACTAATATTGAAATATAAATTATATAAACACATCGAAAAATAGGAAAATATTTAAAAAAATGAAAGTACAAAAGTTATAATAATTAATTAAATAAATAATTTTTGCATCATTAAGATTATCAAATTACATATATTATACGCATGCGAAGTTTAGTTCAATAATGCATAACTAAATAATTATTATGAAAATGTAATATATAATAAATGATTTTATTAGCCTCTTTGACAGTATTTTTATAATTTAGTTATGAAATAATACGATGACGTTCCGTCTCTTTTGAGACTTCTTCAGGTAAAAATTAAGCTTTGCATGAAATTATAAAAATACTGACAAAGAGGTTAATTAAATCATTTATTAATAACGAATAACATTTTATTTTTAAGATAAGAAAATGTTTACTATCTAATTTGGAGAAAAATAATTATTTAAGGTACAAAGTATAACAGCTAACTCGGCGTTGATAGTTATTTAATAATATTTATTGCCCAACCTCTGGCTGATGTACAACGTTTGTTGCATGTCGAATGTTGACGACTTTCATAACCCCAGAATAAACGCCAATCTTGATTGTTTTCGCGTTGTTTTTACGATACACCCTCGCCATTATGGGTGTTCCACTCACAAGCCGATTGGGGATGAAAGTATACACAGAAAAAATAGTAGAAATATTTTCAATATCATGTACGTCGAAGAATATTAATTAGGAAAAAAGTCAGCCATTGGGTATGTTTAAAAATTTCATTCCCCAGCCCCAGCGGGATATCCGTGTTTTACCCCCAACCGCCACAATATCTGAATCCAGTTTACAATGAAATCTTGTACAAATTACTCCATCGACGCGTTTTAGATTGTTCGCGGAACTTTGTTCCACTCTTTTTTATCCTCATCTTATGGGCGGAACTGCAACTTAAACGGCATGTTCAAAGTCAGTACGACCATACACCGGTTTTGACACAAATGTCGTTTGTTTCCTTATATTTATTTTACCACCCTCCACTCCTACCCAAAGAGACCCTCATTTCGTATTCTGGATGAGGTTGAAATAATATACAAACTGCGTTGGGAGGACAATTATCGACCTCATTCACTTCAAAATATCTTAATTCGATGAAATATTCGCCGTTTCAACACGTTTTAAAACTTCTACGCCCTCCAATCTGTCTCTGGGGATAATAGTTGTGTCTTAGTTCAATAGTGTTTGTTTACATCTTGCAAGAAACGCATGTACAAAATTAAGTCCTAATTAATCCATGCTTTTAAATTGTTATGTGAAACTACTCTCATGCCCACGAAATTTATGCTTTTTTACATAAAACATAGATTTTTATTTGTGAGAAGAAAATATTTTATTCTTTTCTTCAGTCTATTTAGAGAAAATAATTTGTAAATTAAATAACGTTTATTTGAGTAATAATACATGGTATGTATGGTTTTATAAGTCACACACGGACTCATATGAATGGGAGGACCAAGGCCGCTTACAGTCAATTTTGTATATGAGATTTCTTTTCAGTATTTGGAGTAATGCCGATACTGTATTCGACTTATTGATAGCTGAAATCAGTGTAATTAAACTCAAATTACTCCGTATTTGTACAACCAAAAATTAAAAGGAAAATAATACAGACTTTTTAATTACCAGTGAATCAATACTGTAAATTATATTCAATTTTCACAAATTCTCCTTATTTGATCTCGAAAATATTTAATAATTTTTTAATAAAAACTAATTATTCCATTAATTGCATAAAGCTGATTACTAATTTCAATTATCAGCTCTTAATTGCACAGGATTAAAGATAGGCTTCCAATTATCAATTAAACATCTATTCAGGTGTATTTTAATATTTGTAACGTAGAATTAATTAAAGATTCTTTATTTATAATTCATAATTAGTAAAACTTTGAATGAAACTGAAATTAATCCATGTTATGTCTCTTTTAATGGTGTCTCATAGAAAAAAAGTAAACATTATAGTTAATTTAATTTTCTTTTATGAACAAAAACGAGACACCTAAATTAGTTTTAAAAAGTTTTCAGTAAATTTTCTCTGTAGAGAAGAAGCAAAATATTATAATATTGCAATCAATTTTTAAATTATTACAACAATTTACTATTAAATAATTCACAAAGATAGAATTCAGGAAGTCAGAACGTTAAACATAATAATAATTAGCTATATTGGCAGGGAAATGAAAGGTAAACTTATATTGCCTTATTATTATTAAGTATTCTTCCTAATGGCACGCCCGTGGCGCTATACCAATATTTTTGTCGTTTATCATTTGTATTCTTCTTCTTCCACAAAATATATTTCCATCCACGCGTCCCTCCAAGACGTCATGTAGTAAACAATTTCTTCTTTGTATGTGCCCGATCAATTTTGCCTCTCTTTTGTCAATTGTATTAAATATTGCTTTCTTCTGATTTAATCTTCTTCTTGAATATTTATCATGTCCGCCCATTCTTTTCCCGACTCGCGTTTCAAAGCTTTCCAGGTCCTTCTGACTTAGTGCCTCTGTTTCTCATCCACACATGGGAATAATACAGGGGTAATACTTTAGTCTCTTTCTTAATTGTAAGTTTAATTTTCTGGTCTACAGGGCTCTTTCTTGTTGAAGACTGTCTTTGCTACTGCAAAACGTGATCTCATTTCGTTCGTATCGGTGTCATCATTCTTCAATAGTCTTCCAGTGTACATATATTTATTAACATTTTGCATTTCTTCGGTCCGCACTTATACACGTAAATGTTTATGTTCATTTTATACTTTCATAACTTTCAAATTTTCTATATTTATTTCCATTAGCATTGTTTCCTGTTTTCGCAGTCTGTCTTGAAGCGTTTTGTTTTCCTTCGCAAGGAATACCACGTCTTTTTCATATTCTATGGTGTTAATTGGGTTTTCCAGCCTTGACGTACATCTCTTCCCATTTCCGTACTCCGTACTGAATTAATCTATCCGTTATCTAGACAAACCTTCACTTTTTGTCTTAAATACAAATTCGAATACGTCTTTATCAGACAATTCCAATTTATTTCAGTATTGTCAACAACTTTCTTCAATTTACCTTTTGCCAGTCGATAAAACAAACACTTCCCTTAATATTAATATTTACGTCGGACCAATAGTGAATAACTTCTAATTGTAACTATATTTGTTTAAGAGCCTCACAAATATTGATAGAATTTTGTTTGTAAATAAAGCTACATGCTGCCAATCTTCTTTATTAATTCAGAAACGTAAACGTGGAGGAAATTTGCTTTTCATATCCGTTTATAAAATAGACTGTTTCATTCCAGAAATTGTTAATGCATTATAAATAAATATCATTTAACGGACTTTCTTTAATGTAAAATTACCTGATAATAATACTTATGACAGTAAAATAATCTAACTATTCGTTTCCTTTTAATTGATTGAAAATATTTCAAAAATATAAGCTGAAATTATGTTGAAGTAATTGATTAAACTGCACATCCTTGCCTTATATCATAGGGGAAAAGTTATGAATTATATCTATAGTGTACAGCTGAAGTAATATTATTTACAGAAGCCTAAATGTAACATGCATATTATAAACTTGTAATATTAATTTTAAGTTAGTAGGCTTATTTATACTTAATTTATTCGACTAGTGACTACAAATGTGTATTTAACAATAAATATAAAAGTTTGTATAAATATTTTATTACATTATTCACATCCGTGGGAATAAATAAAGCCATTTTGATTTTTAAATATTGCTTTCACCACTGAAATTACTATACATTTAAATTCTCTCAAGGCTGATTATAAATTTATAACGTTTGGTCGTCAAGGGGTATGAAGGTGATTAAATAATTAGTAGAGTACAACTGGGTTACAAAGTTATATTTGGAGCCATATTTAGTTTAGATGTAGTGGTTCGACAATTGCACCTCGGCTTTGGGGGTCAAACATTATACTGAAGTGTTTATTGATCACAGGTTACGGTCCAAGTAGTAGTGGCTGAATTGACTTCCTGGTTCGAATTACAGTACTCTATTAGTTCCAGACTTACTTTCTTTATATCTAGTTAAAGTTGGTCTATGCTCCAATCAAATTCACTCCTCTGCCACCTTTCCTCACTAGATCCATTTCAAAGATTCGAAATGTCCATTGGAGGGTTCAATAATTTATTATCTCTATTTTTTTAATTAAAGTTTAACGTTGGGTTGACTAGTATGTCATTGTCGACGGTATAAAATCATAATAATAAAATTTTACATATTAAACCCTAATGTAGAACATTGAATTAAATCATATTTAAAATATTAGTATACTTCAGGGAATTTATAACATTATATATTTCTTCTTCGTCTGCATTTAATGATTTAGCCTGCTATCTGTTGAGATGAACAAAGTAAATTCAAAAATTAACAGATTTGAAGATCACTGAGATATTGAATTTCTTAAATAACAATTCAATTTTAGTAGAAAAATAATCGTAAATAGATAAAACAATGTAATTGTTTGAAGTAGCTTTTTGAACACGAATATTTAATAATTATAAATAAAATTAATGATTATATTACTGAAATTTATAACCAAAAGGATAATAATTGGAAGATAATGTTTTGATAGCATAATAAAGATTCGAACACTGATAAGGAAAATCGGATAAGCCTCTGTCAAAAATAATAAATACCATAATGCTTTTCAGATTGTGTAAGACATTAATATAACATTCGCCGTATGTTTAAGCCAGCATCTATACCGTCACACTTACAAAACTTTACCGTATCAAGCTTCTTATCCCATAAAAGCTTACTAGATGTTTCTTTCATCACAACAGGCGGGATGATGCACAGTATTTTAATTGTGTCAACACATTCACTAGTAACTTAATTAAAATCAGTATCTTAAAAGAGTCTAAAGTCTTGTACATTTAATTATTGCGATCTTTATATAGACAAAAATACTCCCGGAGCTATAAAATATATTTAAAATACTCCTGTTTTCTAATACAGAACATATTTCCTCCAATTACTCATGGTGAGGTTAAGAAATTATAAATAACTACCGTTGCTTTTCAAAAATATTTCCTGAAATAGTGATCATGTTTTGTTATGAATATATTTTAAGGCTGCAGGTCCTGTAGCACCCCACAAAGTTAACAGTGGATGGCCTCGATCAGCACATACCTCAGATGGACGAACGTGTGCTAAATTTATTCAATTCTTTTTAATTCAAAAAAAAATTGTTAAATTAATATTACGAGAGACGGAACTCGAGGGCCTGGCCTCACAACTTCAAAATATCTATGAAAGTAGCACTTTAAGGGATTAAGAAGCCGCTGGCCAACCATGTCATTAATGTGTCGGATGGAATAATCTTACGTCTCAATATTAAGTAACATCTCAGACTTTCCCACAGAAAGTTCAGTAACCTCTGGAGCTTTGTATTTCGCGATTTTCGGGCAGACGTGTGAGCCCCGAATTTTTGAACTCGAAAGTGTAAGAATAGATCCTATTGGCGAAAATTTGGAATGACATATCAGAGGTTTCGAGGTTGAAGAGAAAAATTTAGTGGTGGAGTTGTCATGGAGGTATGAATAGTTGAAGTCAGTTGTTGTGATGTGGAGAAGGGAGATACTTAATTAGTAGTTAGTTGTTGAAGATAGCTGCGGAGATATGGAGAAGTAGTGGAAGTTAGATGTGGAGAGGTGAAGAGTAGAGTTGTTAAAGAGTTGAAGAGTGGTTGTTGAGCGGGAAAGTTGAGTTAGTTGGAGGAATTATTGCGAAGAATGATTTGCTGACAATTTAGATGAAGCTGTTTAGCTAGCGGTAGCAGCCAAGCACAATTCCAGAAGCTATCTCTTCAAGGGCTCCAAAGGTTCCGGCCAGATTTTCATACGATTTTCGGTGTCTGTATCGAACTAAACCAACCATAAATCCTTCAATGCCGTCTGCTTGAAGCCACAGAAGCCATTGGACCAATTCAATTAGTCTTTGACCAGATATTGGGCAGTTGGGAGCTTGTTCTGCTCAAAGTTATAAGTGGTGATTGGTGGTCTAGATAGAGCGAGAAAAATGACGTTGTGAGGGAAAAGGTGGGGAAAGGACAGTTAGTGTGGAGAACGCGAGAGAAGAAGACAGTTGGTGTGGAGATGGAGAGTCGAGTGAGAGCTGAGAGAGAAGCTTGACGGTAAGTCCAAAGCCAATCATCAGCCTGTTCTACGTGGCGAGGCCGTCAGCAAACAGACAATCAACTTCCAAGTCCAGCGACCAGAGGCCTTCAGCGACGACACAGCAAAGGGGTCCTGGTTTCGTCTTCTTACAACCAAAAGTATTTATCCCCCACCACATAAAATGGCGCCCAAACGTTTCGGCTTCGAAAGTAAAATTACACCAAATAGTTCACTGGGAGAACATTATTATATCATTTACTACAGTTGAGTGGAATTATTTTTTTCCTTCTTTGTTGTTTCTTTTCTGTTTCCTATTTGTGTCTTTGATAAGTGCGTATTTATGCTAAGTGTGGCGATAATTCTTTTGTGTTAGAAATTCCTATTTTTGTTTCCATGTGTCAGGGAAATTTGTTATAAATATTTTGTAAGCATTAACTTGGTTTTTTTGTATTTTATTGGGGTTGAATCTGTGTTTTTTTTTAAAGAAAATAGCAATGGATAGTTTTGCTTCCAATATGCCCTCTAGCGATATAGACAGATTATTTTAATTTATGAAAGAATTCAGGAAAATCCTTAAAAGTAATATAGAGGCGATGAAAGCCAGTATTGGCATCGATCCTGTCACATTGGGGTCCAGTACGAATAAACAATTGCAACAAGTACAGCTGGATGTTGAAATAATTGAGACGGTTGCAGAAGAGACAGAATGGGTGTGTAGTAATCAGATGATCGTGGTTGATATGAATTTAAGTAGCAGTTGACAATACTCCCATTGAAACCTGAACAACTCCAGGCAGAATTTGAAGTAGTTAAGGCTATAGAGGAAGACAAAAGACAGGAATGTAGCAATCAAGTAATCACGATCGAAAGAATATTATGCTATGACAGAGCAGAAATGGAAAGCGATAACCAAGTGATATTCGTAAACGTAGAAACAAAAATAAAGGAAATAGGTGAGAAAATTGGGGAAGCAACCGCACAAGATGGAAAAGAGGTTAAGCAATGCAATTATCGGTAACCCAGAATCACATATGTGTGAAACGCATAATTCGTGCCTGAAGATAACGGAAAATATTGAAGAAATCGGAGAAAGTTTCAAAAATACTCAAGTGAGTGTAGAAGAGGTCGGATCGAGGAAAGTTAATAAGGGAAATTCCAGTTTAAGCGGCTGTAAAAATTACTTTGGGAGAGGATGTGTCATTCTGAACAGAATGCTTTATCTATTTAAGATTCGAAACATAATTGGTGTAATTTTCCTAACCACCACGGTCAACCTGTAAGTCATGCGGCTGGTCGGAACAAGTAAAATGATAAGAAATTTTCAAATAGATCAGAATAGTATTGTATGTAGTGACAAATTTTAATATTGTAAATAGTTTTTTGTATATACTTCAATAATTCATATATGTTAAAATGGTCCAGACTTAAATATCATAAAAAATGACCCTAAAACCTAAAAGTAAAGGTGGTGTAAACGTTAATGTTTAATTAACAACCAACATAATCGTAAACTTTCTTATTATTTATGCTACCTGCTCACTTAACGTAAAGTTACAAACTATTTCCACACATAATATAACTGACGTCAATCACGTGGCTGAAGCTAGAGCCTCGGGAATTTTACTCACTGCGCTAATTACATGACAAGTTTGACCTTTATAGCGTGAAGATGAGGTAAACGCTACATAAATCGGTGGTTTCAGAAATAATTTCATAGAAAATGCTTGGAATTCATTTATTTACGGTTGTATATATCACGAGTTTTTTGTAAAATAGGTTACTTTCAAGTGAACTTATAATTCTTCATAATAATAAGACGATAACCTAATTTTATTAAATTCAATGACTTAAAAAAGTCGTCTGACCAACAATAAATTCACATCTCGTCCGCCAGTTCAACCTCGGCTTAGGCAGTAATAGGCATTTCACACGTAAACTAAATATTCATTTATGGTAGGAAAAGTTCGCAGGTCGCATGCTTAAAAACATCATGCGTGTTGCATGATAATATTGTACCAGAAATTTTACGTCACATTCTCATAACCATGCAAACGTCATCAACGGATAATAATGAAATTGATTTTAAGCTCTCGTCACTGTGTAGTTTAAAATGGAATAACTCGTATTGCCTTTGATAGCTTGTAATTCAATATTCATCTATCAGGAACGCTAAGGACTTTCTTGTTATAGACTAATACTCATTATTCTATAACAAGTTTTTCGACCCCGCGTAAATTGAAGGGCTAAGAAGGCAGAGCTCGTTAAAAATGATTAAGGAAACGCCTTGAAATTTTACATTGAGTTGAATATCGTTCTCGTTGAATTAATATCAACGCGTAATTATTACTAAATCTGAAGGAAAATACTAAATCTCTCTATGGAGATGTCTTTCATCTCTCTTTCAACATATTTCTCACCTCCATAGTTTTGCGCCATCACAGGAAGCCTCATCAATGGAAGGGCGTGAGACAAGTACCAAAAGCCCCGTCTTATATTCTATAGCTTCACATTCAGACGAATTCCGGTTAAGATCTTTAAATTATAGACAAGGGCTCTATTTACCCTTGGTTACATTTTTCTCCCTTCGAAATTCGTATTTACTTTACTATCAAATTGGAAAAAATAGAACTCGGAAGACAAATAATGAAATTTATTGATCGTGGTTTTTCATTTTCTCTAAATTTCAAGTAATTACTTATTCCATTATAATTATATACTGCTTTGGTTAGAAATTAATTTGTAGCATATATTCATAATACATATATTATTACATTTAATAATTTATTAAGTACTAACTGAGCTGCTCTTAAGAAATAATTGAACCTTGATATGAAATAATTTTCTCTTGACACATATACCAAGTAGTATTCGTAGGGTGATCCTAACGGCGTCATTTCAAATGGTTTCAATTGCAGAAATCTTAGAAATTGGAGAAGTAATCTGGAATCAATTTTCTCTCTGATATTTTATGGATCTATTAGCTTATTTGGACATGAAATCATAAGTTTGTTGTTTGAGTTTTTACTTGACCTTAGACGTTACTTCTTTTTACCTCGAGGGGTAGTAGTTGATTCTCCTTTGATATCCCTACAGTGCAGTTTTACGGCGCGTAGAGTCGGCAGAAAGCTCTGCCAATGTGTTTGCTGTGGCAGGGTTTATTGCCTCTCCTCTGATTGAGCGCTGTTTACTCACAGCACCGCAATAAAGAAGCAATTAGATTTCCTGTTTCCTGACCTTATCACCAGAGTTTCTACGTGGTAAGAATACTTCAAACAATTTTAGTTAACTAAATAGTTCGCTTTCGTTGGCAACCGTTGACGGTTAGCTACATTCGTCCATATTCGTCATTCAAACGATATAATTGAGTGTAAAAATATTTCTTTATGTTTTGTTCTGTTTGGTTTATTAAATAAAGATGCTTTCAAAATAATTCTGAAGAGAAAGATGAAGATTAGGCTAAATATATTTCTGGGAACAGTAAAACCAATGGTTTGCATATTTAACTGATATTTAAATATATTGCATCTCTGGAATAAAATTTAGTGTTTTGAGTGTATGTATGTTTATATCGGTGTATATTGGCATGTTTTATGTACGTTTTGCATGAAATTTAAACCAAAATTTGTAAAAGTATTTGGGGGTTAAGGGGATGAAATTTTTAAAATACGTGGCACGAGTACCACCCCTGGGTGGCGAAAAATTTAGAAGCATGCATAATCGGTCAATATTTGCGTTGAATGAGTATTTTTCGAGTTCAGTTACTTTTATAGCCCACTCGACATATAATAAAAAGAAAACAATTGAAATTGGCGAGGAAGTCGGTGTTAAGGTTAACGCTGAATCTTATTCTGACATACAACATTCAGGTTAAGCTGTAATTTAGTCCCAGAGTAGGTTGGGGAGGAGTGGTATGAAGGAAAAAATATTTAAGATTCGTGTCTATTCCAGGGTTTTGATAACACTGAGATTAATTCTTACATTCACCATATATCCGATGTTAAAATTCAGGCCATAAGGTGGGTGGAAGAGAGTTAAAGTAAATATCATGAAGTGATCCTCCATTGGCGTCTAATTCGTTGTTGTGGAAGTTATTGATCTTAATTCTGACATTCAAAATGCCAGTTATGGTGTAGTTCAGCCCTTAGAAATGTGAGAGGAAGTTGTGAGAGGTGGTGAAACAACTGGGACAATTTTAGAATCATTTTCACTTCCTTAGACTGGGACAATTTCGATCAAACAGTGCGCATGCTACGATCCAAGTCATACAATGGATGAGTAAAACACCCTTATCATCAAAAGGTGGCGGCGGTCTGGCGTAGCGGGCCCATGTTTTACTCTATACTTGAGAGTAAAATTACATGTCTTCAAGCTGTTGAGGATTTCTTATTTTGTTATATAACCACGAAAATTGGTGACTTTTAAGGCAACTTTTTTTAAAAATATTTTTAACTGTACTGGGAGCATTTTTATTCTCTGTAACTCTTTATGTACTGTCGGAACTTTAAAGTCTATAAAATGAAGTATAATTATTTGAATGATTTTTTCGGCCTTACGGGACACCCCAATCTCGTCAGCAACGAATGTAAGCTTTCAATTTCAATATGGAGTTACTTAACGTTGTTCGGTAGTGCTGGTGTTAATGCCGTAGAGATCTTGGCATGTTTTCAGTATGATACGCGTTTACTTGTCAATTATTCAGGAAAATGGTGAAAGTGGCAGTTTTCTCTGTATATTTCACCACATTTGGATCAAAGGTTTGTATGTATTATAATCAAGTTTTTTTCATGGGACCGTCAGGAAATGTTTGAAACATAATAAAAGAAGTAAGTGTATTTATTCAAGGAGCGCAGCTCACTAAAGTAATACAACCCTAAAAAAACATTAAATTGTGGTACGTTTCTGATCAGAAGAAATATATTCATAAATTCTTTGTGTATCAAGGAAAATATGCGGAATTGGCAAATTAATTTGAAGACTATGGATTAGGAGAATGAGTTGAACTTGACAAACGAATTATGGGGACAGGGCAAAGAGTTTATTTCGACAACTATTTCACTTTCCCTAAATTACTGTAGAGATTGAGCACCGAAGGAAGAATGGCTTGTGGAGCGATCCGTTCCATAAACATGAAGCTGATGAACCAAAGCAGGAGTGATAATAATAGCAGAAATTTTGGTACCGGGCTTTCCTTTTTCGTATGCAGGACACGAAGCCTGTTAGTCCATTATCTAATTTTCATGTAACAGAATCATTCATTGTAAGAAAAGGATACTAGGTGGAGAAGTCACTTGTCCTATATCAATTTCTGACTGTAATTAATATATAGTGATAGTTGACCTACCGGTCAGATTGCCCGCTTCATGCGGACTAGAGGGACGATCAAAAAAGTGGCCGTACCGCCTGTTTTGAGGAATTATAAATAGGTATGTCATATACAAAAATATTAACGGAGAGAAAATTACGCTCAAGGAATTCAGGATGTCAATGGCATTTGAACTGATAACCAAAAAAAGATGTCCACTTAAAACAAAAAGAATAAGGGACTCGTTAGTTGGACCTGGGAAAAGAGAAGAAAGGAATATTATTCTGTACTAAACGACGTCATAATTTAAAACACAGGTATTCATTGGCTGGTGTTTTTAGACTAAAGAGGCCGATGTGAGGTTTTCGGAAAGGACAAGATAGGGTCAGGACCTCATTCACAGTGCTCACATTGCAAAGTTTCCCTTTGCATTAATGAAAACAGGCCTGTTTTGCAAAATATCACGAAGAAAAAGTATAAGTAGTTATATTTAATTTAATATAGTAGCATACTGTAAATATGTATTGAATAAAATATAGTAAAAGTTTTTTAACAAAACAATTACTAGATAAGCAAGATATGACACTTTCTTGGTCCTGACGGGACCTAATAGAACCACCTCAATATTTCCCAAATTAAGGATATAAAAATTTTAAAAAAATTAATTTGATTAAATTAAGCAATATTTGTAATAATAGTAAGGAAAGATCCGTACATTTATCATAATTAAGCAGTTCAGGACACTAAGAGTGAATATAAGGAGTATTTTTTACTTTATTAGGTAGTATTTTAGACTCTCTGAAAGCAGCGAGAGTATTTCTTAGAATTTTAAAAATCCTGCAGTATTTTTGACTTTTAGGGTATCGCGATACTTTCACCTCATAATGTGCTCGAGGAATAAATAAACAAGATTCTGAGACTCGTAGGATACTATTTCTAATCATCTCATCAGCAGATTTATTGACTAGATTAATTAACTATGACTCAACACTCTGTCTACTTTCATAAGGTACGGGCGAGAGAAGGTAATGGTTTATAAATATGACGCTCACGATTCCATTTTAATCACATGTTGGCCGAGGCATTATTTTCGGATTAAATCTTGCATCTGCCAAATACCTGGGTAACTCTCGGTACTCAGTTATATTAATAAACCAGCCAATTTGTTAGAAAAATTAAGTGTATTCTGTATGGCAGACACGTAACAACGTTTCATTCTATCGTTTGGAGTTCATTAAGAGGCAAATTAAAAAAGTTTTCATTTTTCCCATGTTTTATAAGTTTTATTATTTTTCAGTCTCAATATCAACAGGGTGACCTTAATTTTATTATTTAATGCGACAGAAATGTGTTCCAAATTATAAAATGTGATAGAATTTTTGTTTGATGAAAATAAATCCAAATTTGACAAGAACAATTGTTTTAATTCGTGACTTAATGAAGTCCAAAGACTTGATGGAACGTTTTGTTTTGTTATTATAATTAATGTTTCTGTCTTTTGACAATTTAAATTAATTATAACACATTAATATGTGGTTTATATGAATGCTTCAATTGTACATTTTTAGTATTTATAGTAATATCCTTTTCTTTGCGTTAGCACTATCCACGAAAAATTTCAATTCCTACTATAATTTGATGATTCAGTGCAAATAACGACGATTTTGAACATTTTAGCAAACCTTTGTATAATCAAACTCCACGCAGTCAAGTCAAATGTTGCAGAAAAAGCAATTATAAATCAGTTTGAGGATATAAAGAAGTTTTGAGAAAATAATAGGCGAGAAAATCAAGGAATGTTGGTACCGAATTCCATTTTTCATATCTTTTATACCATATAGTGATTCAATTAGTCAATCCGTTTGTTTTGAAAATTAAATATTTCTTGAGTCCCAGATATTTCAGCTATTTTCTTTTGAAACATTACTGTAAATTGTGAATGATATCAGGAATATTCAGTTTTGGAGTAGCTGTAAACATTGTTTTTCACTGAACTAAATGTTGTTTCTGTATACTGTTTTATTCATAGCTTTAATTTAATAAAAGCGAGTTATTAAATTCCTTTACCCCAGTTCCACGAATGAAAATTGCTTCTGGATGACATTGCCGCCCACAAGTGACATTTGATAAAAAGAGGAAACGCATTGCGAGATAAGATAGCTGCACGTGAGGGGAAGAAAGCAATTGGAAATATCGACAGATCTGACAAGGAGGTTGTCTTGCATTTTCTCCCGCTACTCTATTCACCATCGACACTGCTCAAATTATATAGTCATTCGATATATTCCTATTGTAATTACACGCAAAAATCAAGAAACGGTTGTTCACTTCCTATATTTCGTAAATTTTAACATTTTTATTTTATCGTTAATTAAGGCTAAATAAGTCATGGGTTAGAGTTAAAAATGTAGAGGGTAAGAGAAAATATCTAGTTTACTTCTTCGATAAAGTTATGAGTATTTGGGCTCTATGTTAGTTTAGATAGAGAACTGACAACATGTTTTCGCTTTTAGTTTCAGCTCCATGAAAATTTGTAAATTAGTAATCATATAAATTAAACTATGGTTAAGGATAATTTAATTTACTTTTAGTATGTTATAGTTACAAACTTTTACAACATTTCACTCTAATCATGTTTCAAAATGATCGCTTTTTTCACGCACGCAGGCCCTGAGCCTTTCTGGACACTCGTCTATTGCAGCACGCACTGTCTCCATAGGTAAATCCACCACTGCTGCAATCAAAGAACGTTTTAAACTGTCAACTCAGAGATGTGGTTTATTGCAGGCGAGGTTCTGAAACACTGATCAAAGTTTGTAGTCCAAGGGATTCAGATCTGAGCTGCTAAAAGGCCAATAAATTGTCGTGATGAAATCAAGAACATTGCGCTCCAGTCACTCCTCAGTGGTTTTTACCTTATATTCTGGATCAGAATATTGCTGGAAGCTCCACTACTTATTTTTATTATTATTAAATTATTTAAAATTGGGTCAAACACAATATTTTTGTACACTTTTGGACTGGTTTTAACACCCTTTTCACAGAAATGCAGGGACCTGGTGCCATCATAACTCATCTCCCACCATACCATGACTGACAAGGTATGATGGCGTCTCTGAATTTTTCGGAACCTTTTTATGAGATAACGAAGGATACCACCTGTCATTCTGCGATGAAGATTTTCTTGTACTTAAAGCGATTTATCTGTGGCCATTTTTGGCGTACTGATAGAGAAGGCGTTTACATTTCAGCTCCCTCTGCTTTCTCCGACGAGAATTCATAAAATGTCCAGTAGACGAACGGTAGGCTCTAATACCAAGGTCGGCACTAAATGGTCGGGGCACTGATCTTTTTGAAATTTGAATATCTCGAGCCATCACTGACTGCTTGCGAAGTGTTCCGCCGAATTCGAGCCGCCACTGTTTTTACAACTGCTGAAGTCCTCATACTTCGTGGGCGACGTTACCGTGGGCGGTCTATGACGGAACCTGTGTCAAAATTTGCTCGATGGTACGATAAACAATCATTTGACTGATTTTAAGCTTTTTCAGGATTTGGAAAATTTCTGTAGCAGATTTTTCTACTTTATGCAGAACTATCACAGCTGCACGATTTTCAGAATCGCCCCATTCCATTTTTAACTTCCAAGATACGTGCTTCTTCTTTCACTACTGAACTCACAACAACTTATCGTTTATTGTATGTCTGACCAAAAATTATACCAGTTTTTATTACTAGACTGGGTAAATAAAATAGCCATTAAAGTAAGAAAGTATTTAATTAAATTTATACTATTAAATTTTAGAGATACAACTCTGTAACGATTCGAATTTAATAAATATAAAATGGATGCAATGCATAAATTATAGGCATTTCCGAGGGATAGCATCGTGCTCGATGTTGAGTTTCTAACAAAGAACTTATCATTTGCCGAAACGCCTGGTCGGTTAGACATAGATAATCCGGGAACAATAGTCTGATCTAGATCTCCGACGAGAAAAAACCAAATCATGGAATCATTTTTCCCATTATAAAAGATTGAAGGAGATGGTGACGGTGGACTATAAGAGGAATATAATTATTGATTGGCGGAGGAAGGAAGAAAAACGTAATGGATGGAGAATATCAGAGATGGGGAAACAATGAAACTGAAGCAGGAGATAGTCCCCTAGTCTAGACCTAGCTAATTCGGACCTAACTCTTCAATCAGCTAAGTAGCTGAATCCTGTCAGCAGTCATCAGTCAACTACGAGGAAATTCGCAGCGCTTTCTAGGAAGTTAAGCACAGAGCCAAGTAAAATTCTTCCGACCTTCCAGAGTCACCATCCTTCAGCAAGGTTAATCTGAGGATCAGTAAAGGGGACAGTAGCCGTAACGGGGTGTTAAATTTCTCTTTTAATGATAATGTAAATAATTCAGTCTATTAGTTTACTTCTTCCCGAAGCAAAGAATCCCATACAATACATGTAAAGTCGATCGATATGTATGTAACTTCAATTACTAATTTTGTTTGTCTCATTTTATTGAAAACCCTCCTTAAAAGAACAGTGAAAGTCAGTTTCCAGCTGAAACAAAACATATAGGTGCTCTAAATAACCAGAGTAACCGTTACATTTGCAATGAAATTAACAATACAATAAATAATACAACGTTCCGTCAAACTTGGGGAACTCATCAGGTAATACATAAAAAAAAGAGAGACCTAAATTAATATGTCCGAGGTAGACAAACAGTCCTCATGTTGTTGTTGAGGTAAAATTTGGATTCAAAGAAGTAAAAGTTCATAAATGGTTGCTTTGGAACCTGGAACTGCATCCAAATTTAGCCTCATCAACATCATGAAGGTATTTTGTAATCCATATATTTACATTATTGTAATATCGGACGAGTCATTTGGAAGGAAACTTTGAATATATTTTATATTTTTCATTTTTATTGGAGATGTAAATCTTAAGTTCAACACTGATTGAATCTTTTATATACTTTCTTACTTTATTGACCAATTCATTTCTTGTAATTGATTTTTCTTGGTTGAATTGATTGGTGTAATATTGTTTCATTTACAAGTATGTTCCTAATAATATTTTTATAACGAGTAAATATTTCATTGTTTAATATTAAGTGAAGTATAACAGGAAAAAGCATGCGTGACGAAGATATCCGTTTTCAGTCAGGAAAATTGTGAAGAAATCACAGAGAACTGACAAGTGGTTTGTGTCCATTGGCATACTTCCCGAAGTACACAGATGGAAGAAAGAGGAATAGTCTCTTCCGGACTTTTCAGGATGTGTACAGTCTTAACAAGATCCTCTCTACTACCTCCAATTCGACCATCTGATAAAACTCCACAGCCAACGGAATTAAGGCGTCCTCTGGAATACCACTTGTTGCGTCCGCCGCCGCCGACATTTCCTATCTACCCCCGCCTACCCAACCTTTCAGCCAGCCCCCTCTGCGTTAAAAAACACTTTCAAACTTTTATATTTGGGTTGTTAAGTCTTAGTTGTAAAAGTGTCCATGCAATAGAGAAGAAACCATGATAATATATTTATCAAAATTAAATGTTCAACTGTCATTTAATTGTCATAAAGTTATAATCCATACATAATAAACATTTTGTATCATTCAAATAAAAATAATTTCTAGCAATCCATCATTAATATATATTTTAAATATAAAATAAATTCTCTTTGCATCTGAAATCTGTTTAACCTGTTCCTAAGTTTCTTTACTGTTATATTTGATCAGAGATTTATAAAACTTGCTCATATTGTTTACCAATATGGTTATCATGCCCTGTTTTTATCCTTGACTTGTGTACCTTAGTCCAAGGTACTCATGTTTGAATAAATTCATGTTACATAAGAATCAATGATCAATGACCCTACCTTTCTTTGAGATATCTCTTATGTTAGTTTTTTCGATACTAAAGTCCTTTTCCAAAATAAATATAAACAGCAAAAAGAGAGAGAGATTTTCCAATATTATAAAACTTGTGTCTGATGATCCAAGTTGCTCTTTCCCTTTTATAGTGACAGTAGCACTAAATCCTATTTAATTTATGAAAATTATAAAAATTCTCAGTTTCCGTCAACACACAGCTCTTTTTTATTGTCCTTGTCACTATTAATTAGTATTTGCACATTATTCATTTTTTCATTTTTACATGTCATAGAGATAATTTAATATATTGTCATTGATATCAATGTGGGATATCATTTTGACTAACTATTATTTGAGTTTGAATCCTGACAATCATGTGAAAGATGTTCAACGTTTCAACGTGTAATAACCCGCTCAGTCGTACCCACTTGAAACAAAACTTGTTACCATGTCTAAAAAAAATCTCGGCATGTATTCATATAAACAACATCGTTATATCGTTACCAAATAGGCGCCAGAGGCTGTTTATCGTCTATCTGCAAGTCGTTGTGATACGTCATTATGACATCACGAGCTCTTTATATGTTCCTCAGTGTCGATTTAGTTCGTTAAACTTTGTAGGGTACGAAACCAAGTACTTGATTTCTGTTGTTGTACCAGCCTGCTTCTCCTTCATGGATCTCAACGTGTGTTAAAATTCAATCAATATGCAGTGCTCATTTCCTATGGTGTAATCATTGTCACTGATTACTTAGAATAAAACTCTTCAAATAGTAGAAATCACCCTCCCAAACGTAGTAAACAAACTATTATTTATTTAAAAATATACAACAAATTACTAAAATAAGCTTCAACACCTATTATATTTAAAAAATATTTGATTAATTTTGCTCAAACGTCAGTGATCCATTACGACTCCAAAGACATGTGAACTATCTTCCTCCGCTCATTCCTTTTCAAAGAATCAAAACAGTTCCATTTACAATTACAGTCATTCATCCGACTGATGTATTTGTCCCTGCGAAATGGAATGTTTGATCATGACAACCCCATAATTTCATCAATCGCTGAAGCTCCAGTCGTCCATTCAAGAAATAGAAGACTAAAGCGGAAGAGACTCCATGATTCGATTGACTAAAGAAGGGGGAAAAATATTTTCAGAAAACAAAAACTAGTTTTGGGCAGTTGGTGAACTGTAATGGATGGCAAATTTCACGTCAATTAAACCTTCGTGTTTACTATACTCTTTGAACAAAATTGTACAGTCCTAGTACAAAAATTTAAATGAAATTTACCACAAACTGCTCGCTTGACCATTGTCGTTATACCTGAAACGTTGGAAATTTAAACAAAGCCATATTTAAATCCAAGAACTCATATTTTATACCTACATCAATATATTATATATATATAAATTAAATTTGTTATTGGATGAATTGCTCGACAACTTACACACAGGTTGAAATGTTTTATCATCTGCTTAGCTAAGATGTTAGGTCGGTGAAATTTACAATTACGTAAGTTTGATTAAAATCTGCGATTGTATGTTAAGTTACTTATATGACTTTTTTTCCTGGAACTCACAATTTTTTTCATGAATTATATATATATATATATATATATATATATATATCTAACGTCTGTTCAGGAATAAAAAAAATTTCGGGACTATACTGCAAGAATGTAACAATTAAATAGAATGTAGCAATGGATATTTATAAAGTATTACATTACGTCACCTGAAACGTGGTTGGTAATCAAATGACTTCAATGAATGGTTTATAGTGATATGTTCATCTACATATGAAAATCAGTAGACTAAATGTTGTTTTTGAAGGTAAGCAATCACTTTACGATAGAGGTATTAGAAAACCGTCTCACTGTGAAAAATGAATTAGTCCCAATAAAAGTATTTAGTACTTAAGCGTAATTTCACTAAAAATGGGGTATTTACTTACTTCGTTATCCGATTTCAAAATATTTTAATTTTTTCTGAGTCATAGCTCGCTAATATCTGAATCGTGTGCGATTTCTCTCCGTGATACCAGCTTCATTCGTGGTTGACTCGGGGGTTTCATGAATATCAATGTAAAGGTCACGTGATCTTATAGCATGATACATTGTATTTTCCCTAACGAGGTTATAATATCGGGATTCGATTATTATGAAGTTTTAGTAGAAAAAAGTTCTAAACTAATAACTTTTGAGTGATATTTTGATCCCGATGGGATGATTGGTAATTGAATAGGAAATTGGTTAATCAATAAACGAAAAACAATGTAGTTCAACTACAATTCGGGCTGGTCACTTCTGAACTCAACGCAGAGCAACAAGTTTCATCTAATTGGGCATAAAAACACAATTGTTCACATGGAATATTAAGAATACTCAGCCAAGTTTGACATACGTTTGAATTATAGCACATTCACCTTTCATCTTTGATATCTAGAGGTCCGCATAAGCTTCAATTTTCGAAACGAGCGATTCGTTTTATTCTCCAACTCCCAGACTCGAAGAAAACTCTTTGAAGACAATCATAGAAATGATCGAGAATCAGCCTAAAATCTTTCTAATAAGTCTAAACTGTGATCACTCTGAAGTCGCATAATAATCTCCAAAACTGTGTCACAGTAATCTCCGAAACTGTTCTGTCATAGTAATTTCTAAAAGATATCTCTATGAAACGGGTGTCTTATTTCTCCCAACAGGTGAATATTTTACAGCCTCTGACGTAAATACTATTGGGGAGGGATGAAAGTGTATACTTCGCCAGAAATGGGAGTACAATTTTAGAGAGAGTTTTATAAGGCGTTATTAATTAAATATTTTGAAAAAGGTAGCTGAAGTTTCCCTGCCGTTGTTGTGTCATCATTTGCACATCAGATGTATAACTTCTGCAATTTGACGCAACATCCTGTCCATTTGTGCTATTTTCTCCAATATATTGCATAACTTTAATTTTATTCGAGTCAGTAATGTCCCAGAAGTCTTTGTGATGTTGACTGAAAATTAGAATAAGATTGTGAAAACTGTCGCCTCTCGTATCGCATGTTGTTCTTCATATTCACAAATGTCCGGTAATCTTTACACGTCTTTAGACGCCCCGTCATAAATCTTTAACCAATATTACTCCTGTATTACTCCTGCTCCTCTGGTTATATTTCAATTGGACGCTAAAATGACCCCATCACGCTTTTTCATTCTTTTCTGTTGCCTTGAAAAACCCTCGAACTCGTATAATAGATACAAATACATACGTATATACAGCAGTTCCAATATAAGAATTATGAAAATCTGACGAGTTACTAACTAATTATAAGAGAAAAATAAATCGAAGGACTTTGACCAAGAGAAGGGTAGGTTTTCAGATAAGAGGGTCTCGTAAAAATATGATTAGAGTGTGTGGGGGTAATAACAGAAGAGGGAGCGCGAAGCATGGAAAAGAACACAATATAAAGTATAGGTACACAAAATTATATTTAGATAACACAGGTGATAATTTATAATCGGTATAGTTGTCTTTCAGGCTAATGCGCACCTCACAACCTAATTCCCTACGTCAGGCTATACAATCGTATTGAACCAAATATGACAATTATTTTCATAATCTTATTTTAATGCGTGTCGATCATTGTGGCTACGATATAATGATTCGTTGTTACTAGTGAAACTGAAATCAAATTTATGGCCAGGGGGAAGATTTTAATTTATTCATGACCCGAAGTACTTACATAAAGGGACTATGTCTGAAATTTCCAGCCAACATATGACATACATTGTTTGTTATTTTCAGATTACAGTAAATTTTTTAGAGAGACAGTAACTTTTATGACAGTGATTTCCATCTTTGTTTGTTAGATATCATGCATTATTATCTATTACTAATGTTATATCATAAATTTATTTATTTTGTTATGTGAGAATCGTTTGGTTCCTCGTGTTCTTTTGCAACTGGAAAGTTAATTCCGTAGGCTGTGGAGTTTTATCAGATGGTCGAATTGGAGGTAGTAGAGAGGATCTTGTTAAGACTGTACACATCCTGAAAACTCCGGAAGAGGCTATTCCTCTTTCTTCCATCTGTGTAGGAAAGTATGCCAATGGGGACAAATCACTTGTCAGTTCTCTGTGATTTCTTCACAACTTTCCTGACCAAAAAAGGACATCTTCGTCATGCTTGCTTTTTCCTGTTATACTTCACTTAATATTAAACAATGAAATATTTACTCGTTATAAAATTTTTATTAGGAACATACTTGTAATTGAAACAATATTAAGACACTAATCAATTCAACTAAGAAAAATCAATTACAAAAAATAAATTGGTCAATAAAGTAAATATATATATATATATATATATATGAGATTCAATCAGCGCTAAATTTTCCTTGTATTCTACAGATGTGATCTGATTCATCTGACCTCACAGTTCTTTAGTTCATCATATTCTTTTCTATAATACTCCTTTAGGTTCAGATATTGCCGACCTCCTGTGGTGTAGTGTCTGCGTTGCTGCCTTACAACCCAGAGGTCCCGGGTTCGAATCCTAGCATGGGTTTGAATGTTTGTGTCGTCATGGTCGCGAAGACCGGGATTAAGACTGTTGGAGGATCCATACCCTGACCACGTTTAACTCAAAATTTGGAATGTGTATTGCAAGATGATAGTCCGCAGCCGCCTCGGTAGGCCCTTAATGGACTGATTTAGATTTATTGTTGTTTCCATTAGTCCTCGTTTGAGGAAATAGGATACGTCATACTTTACAAATAACGAACAAAATAAGGTACATAATTAATTACAAATAATCTTAAAATAAATTAATTAAAGAAAATGTATATAGTCAAAAGTCAGTATAAACACTACACGTACACAAGAAATCACAAGCACACACTGAGAAACACGTAATGGAGTTTTAACTACTTGGAGCTCGGCGACCAGGAAACTTCTTTGTAGTAGCTCCAGGTGATACATGAAACAAATTTAAAAAAAGAGCAGAAAAAACTGCACAGAACGTTTAAAGATATGTGGTGTGTTATTTTACAAGGCAGCTCATTCAACACTTCTGCAGGAACCTTGATTTAAAACACTAGAGGGGCGATTAAGAAAATTCTGTACCGAGTAAAACGAGCCAATAGAATAGTTTTACTCTGCTTCACGAAACAAAACAAACTGTAGAGCCAAGGAGGAAGGAAGAATGCTCATATATTAATTTAAATTCACCGTTTTGGCTTAATATCCTGGCACCTTGCACATTATTTATTTCATTGAGTACAAGAGAATCTGTCATTACATTTGTAGAATTAGTTCATTATTTTAAGACTTTATTATTTTCTCTTTCTCGTGATACTTAATTTCTTGAACTCGCGAGAGTTCGTTAATGTCGTCTACAAATCTAGAAAAACGTTTCAAGATCATACCTTAAGCTTTTTTGTAGTCCATCAACGACCGAACATTCGAAGTTGACTAGGATATTAACTTTAATTTTTTTATATGAAAATGTCTTAACGAAAATCAACACATGCCAATAGGTTTATCCAAGTAACCTAAATTAATCGGAACAATTATATTTGTCATCTTCTGTGCATATAAGAAAATGAACCTAACAATCACTTTTTCGGCCCATTAGAATCAACTCAAAAAAGAGTAAACACTTTTTAATTATTTTTCATACATGTATTTCATTTCCTCTATGTAAAATGTAGTCTATACATTTTTCAGAATATCAATAAACAGTGGTTAATGGGCTAAGGAAAACAATACACATTTGAATTGTTGCTACGGATAACGGATTAGTGCCTGATTAATAAAATTTTCTTCACGAAAACAAATTTAAATTTTGCATGTAGTTTCATGTAGTTAATAGATCGTCAAAGACAGATGAAGCAGCTAAAACATTAATGAATTACGGAGCTGTGCGAATTAAATTGAATAGAAAGTAGGAAAATAGTTATCTGAATATTTTCTTAGCATTTTCATAGATTGAACTGAAATAAATGTGGGGCTTCTGGCGGATGCATTGCCTCTGTAATCCGCAGATGGCACGGACATGGGATTAGCGTACGCTTCGAAAGTAAATCTTGGAATGGAATGCACTCAACAGGTTTCCATGGACGGACGGTATTGTTCCATAATCCATCATTCCGAAGCTGGTCGAAGCCACGCAGCTACGGATGTCCGCGAAAGCTTTGATACTTCGATCCCAGTACAATAAATTATGGGCGACTAGCATACCATTAAATCATACTATCAGAAACACTAGTTTCTTCACTTCTTCCGTTAACTTCATTTTCTATGACGTCAATAATACCAATGTCTACAATATATATTCCATTGTTACCAATTTTAGAATTTATTTCTTGGAATTAAATTTATTTCAATTATGAGGGAGGTTTAATTATTTTAGAAAATTACTTATGCTTTAAAAAATTATAAAAGATTTTATTATTAATATTATTGAAATTATAGCCGCGTCGACAGTGGACGTTCTTGGCGACTTCAAAAATATTTACAAAAAGAAACAGAAAATTATTTCTATGTAGAATAGTAGTTTTATGTATATAAACAATTCCTTTAGGGGGTCCTGCGCACTATTACATCTATACATATTCATAAAAGAGGACAGTTGTTTAATTTGAATTCAGAAATTCTGGACGTTGTGTAGTAGTTTTACTTCATCCACTCTCACGCTTGCAGGTCATGTTGTTGATTGACGGGAACTGGTACTGCCAGACATTAATTGTTCGTTTCTATCTTCTGTACTACTTCCCCGACTTCCTGTTCCGTTCCACGTCCGAGGAACACTCCTGCCTGTCTCCTTCCACACACTTTCAACGTCTTGTTCCACTCTGCTAATGTTTCATGTTGTCACCTCCCAGCAAAACTCTTATATTCCCCTTCTTCATAGTAAAGCGCCATCTCACGTGACGTGTGTTCGCCAATCTTTATCAGTTCTTCGTCCAGCGCGGGAATTTTTCTCTGGCAAAGAGAATAGTGTTCCTTGGGAAATTTTGAAGATTGAACGTTCCTTCGGCAAAAAAGCCTAATCTTTTGTAGCTGAAAACAGAAAAGTTTTCTGTCCGGCACCCTGGCGACGGGAAAAACCCACCTTTTATCTGCCCGTCTTCGAGTTAGAATATTCTTGCTGGATTTCGATCATTTAAAGTAAAAGACACGTGAATAAAATTAGGGAGGGTTCCTACTGCGCAACATTATTAATACTTTTGATAAATAGCGGAGTAATATATAGTACACATTAATAAATTTTACTGTCAGTTTATTTCTATTTATAGTGTACTCGTAAAAAAAGTAAATTGCTTAACTGGAAAGGTATGAAAGACAATGGAAGCTGTCGTTCATCAACATGGCTTCAGTTTCAACTAATGCGTAGTAATTACAAAGGATGCTTGGACTAGAATCAAGACGGCTACTTAAAACTATTTCTTCTTCAACTGGACGCACTTTGTAGATTTATGCGTTGCTTATATAGAACAGTGAACTGAGGATGTTTTGAAGGGGTTTTATTTAGAATCTATTATAGCTGGATTAGAGAACGGCGTGGGCCCCCAGAGCAGGATTCCGTAAAAACTTGCTTGGAGATTACTTTGTAGATAAGGTTTTTGTGGATGGAAATTTTAGGCATGCCTGCCCAGCAAGCAATAGCGTCTGCTGAACTCTAGTGAGTTTATTTCATTTATAGGTCCTCCAGTTTAGACCTGTATCAAGATGCTTGGTAGGTTGATAGGTCACGGCGTAGTTAATGGAGATAGAAGGGTTGACGAGAGTCTCTTCTCTATGTTAAGGAATTAGTCTTGAATCGTATCGAGATTGATATGTATTTTACTTGGTCTACAAATGTAGCCAGGAGAGTATTATCGGCAGAAAACATTGCGATTGAGACGTCCACGCAAGTTGATAGGTCTGCTGTGTTTCTCTTGTAGTACTCCACGCCTTATGAGAATCAGATCGGTAAGTTCTTGTTCGTATGAAATTTGGTAAAATAGTCCAAAAAACAACTGTTTTATTTTCTAATGTCATGTCGCTTCCTGTCGCCCAATGTCGATATTCTTGTTGTGGTGACGGGGTGATTATTTTTAAAGATAAAATTTTCAATGTCATAATGAGAAAGAAACAATTTTACAAAATTAAATTTGGACAATAATGGATTAGAAATAAGGCATAGGTGGGTATAAAGAAAGCTTGGCAAACAAGCCAGGGGCGAGAAATATAAATCGTGTAAATCACCGCTTGTAGACCAGGAGCTGGTGATGAAACGGCATCTCTTCCTCAGGTTTGGTCTCGACTTCTCGGCTAAATTTTCTCCACTAATAATAATATTGGAATGCCCTGTAATGATATTACTGATGTAATTGAATGTTATACTGTTGCGTGTACTTCTCATAATAATAATAATAATATTGTACCAAAATCTGCTTTCCATCTTCTTATATTAATTTATGCCCCGCCCTTTTCTGCCTGGCGGAGTGTGTTTCGCTTTGTCCGAGGCTTTGGCATCCTCCGTCCCTTATTCTTTCGGGGATAGCCTGGTCTTTATTGTTGCAACGGGAGGTTTATTGCTACTTACCTGCTTTTCTGAAGTGTTACCGATTTGTGTTTCTCTTTCTGGCTATCGATATCATCAATTGGATATTAATTTAATATTAAGCAAACGCGATCGTTTAACCTTCTTGCCGTTGGCCTGGCAAGCAGCCTAGCCCGCTTCCTAATAACTATCATCTATATATATATAATTAATAAAAGTTATTATAGGGACATAATTTCTCATATCACCATCAGCGATAGTTCCTATAATTATAGCTGCAGTCTTCAAAGAATATAAATTTGTTGTGTCTCACGTTAAATTTGATAATTTTTCGGATTAATTTAAAACTCAATGGGATCCAATTACAAGCTTATCAAATTCAGTTATAGTAAATTTATATTCCTTCTCAAGTGAGAGGTCAAACCCCAAGACATAGACTGGGCAATAATTGAGACACGTTTCTGTATTTATAATGAAAGTCAACAATACCAAATATTAAATGTATCAATAAAGTTCAAATCAGATAATTTAATCCAATTTTTCAAAAATTATCATCAAAATTTAAATTTTACTTATGAAATTCAATTTAATCACTCTATTAATTTTCTTGGTGCAATGTTAAATGTGTTAAATAAAAAAATTATTACTAGTTGGAATAAAAAATCAACATATTATGGAAGAGTTTTTAAATATATGTCGAATCACCTCATTTTTCAAACTAAAGTCTTGGTTTATAAACTGGTAGATAAGCCTGTCAAGCTTTCAAATCACAATGAAAATAAAAATAAAGTTACGAATATTCTATTAATAATTTATTACCAAATTAATTTCATGAACAAACATGTGAAAATCAGATTGAATAAAATAAGGTATTTTGAAAATAATTTACCTGCAAAAAATATTAAAAGCAGAAAAATGAATACTATAATTTTAACTCATATAGCTAAGTTACAGTATAAACTAATTGACTTTCTTTCATAATTACGGTATAGATGCTATTTTTAAATCAATATATAATTTAAATAGTTAAATTAATTTATTTTCCTAAAAGTTTATTTAGACATTATTTTAATTAATTTAAAGCTATTGAAGACAAAATAAACTTTTTGGGTAGACAAAATGTTATCTGCAAAATTGTTTTGTGTTGTAATACAATGATATCGGAAAAAATAAAAGGGCTATAAAAGTAGCATAAAAGAACATAAAAACAATGTCAAATTAGACATTCAAAAATACAAATTTGTGTCCATACACATACATCTTGAGATTCATAGTTTTGATGGGCAATATGTGGAAATTTTAGATTAAGAAAATAATTACTTCTCGAGAATGATGAGTGAAATATTATATATATGGTTCAATTCTCATGCACTCAATGTAAAAAAATGATACGAGTAGTTTGGTCAAAATATACGATTTTTTTGTTATAGTATTTTAATCTTTTTGAAATTATTTTTCCAGTGTTTAAATTTAACGGCGTAAATCTTTCTCATTTTTTGCTGTAACCGCCGCGGGAGATTATCCGTGACGCCAAATTCATATCATGTAAATAGTTAATTTATTTTACTTAATATTGAATATTACACTTCATAATTTAACATTTTAATGTAATTTAAATTAATTTTGACTATAATTACCTGTAAAAGTCCACAAAGTTGGAAGAAACGTTTTATTTGTATTCATTAAATAGTAATAAATATATTTGCAGACTTATTGGTCGTGGTTTTATTTATTTTAAACTTAAAATCAGACAATTATATTTGAAAAAGTGACATTTATTAAATAAGTTGTTGGATTATGAAATTTATTTAAAAGTCAAGGGAACCAATTACATACATAATTATTAATGTGGTTTCATTGTGGTTTCTGTCACAGTTGAGCTCAACGTCCTCTGCTTTAAAAACAAAATTATATTCGAGTTGTGTTATCATCAAAATGTTTTACATAATAATGATATTTGAACTATAAATAACATTAATGGACGAGTACGAACGACGTTATGTTCGATAACATTTGCAAAAATCTTTTGTTCAGTCCCCAAATGTATTTTATCGTTCAACCACAAGAGGTCTTAATGAGTAATGACACGTTCTCAGGAGTCAAGTATAGTTGACCATCTTTAGATGATCAACAAAAGTTGAATGGCACTTTAATCAGTTTCGGTTAACACTTTTCAACTGAAATCGATCAAACAATTTCAGTGTTAGCAGTGGCTGTGTGCGAAGTGGAGCCTACTTACTATAACAGTTTTTTTAAGTTTATTTTAAGTCGCCTCAACATCTAAGGTCATTATCGACTACTTTACCAATTTGGTTCATGCCATTTATTATGGTTTCCAAGTCTTCTTCTGGCTCTCCTAATGCAACAACATCATCGGCAAAACGTTGGGTTTTTATTGATTTTCTTTGCAGTATGATTCATTTTCCGTATTCCATTTTAACTTTCTCTATCTCGTGTTCTATAAATAAGTTAAACAGCATGGGCGACAACTGCATCTTTTTCGGACTGTTAACTCGCACTCTATTTGACGTTCCATACTCCTTACTATTTTCGTTAATATTTTGCACGAATAGGATATTAACTCATTGTCCTGTGCTATTCGAATCTATCAGCCACAGTCTTCTTCAGTATGGCTATAATTATGTTGTTACTAAAATCTTCTGGTTTTGTGAAAGATATAGAAATCATTTGAGAATGTCGGAAGGAGTTTTTGAGAAATTGCTGGTAAAGGTTCAGTGCCGCATAAAGAAACGTGACACAGTGATGCGGTAAGCTATTTCTGGCCACTGGATACTTACTTTGTTAATTTTTTGAAAACACGACACAAAAACACAGCGACTCTTCATACGAGTTTGCAGCAAACTAAACAGGCCAGGCGATGAGGAAGATCCCCGAGTGTCAATCCACATTCGATTCGAAGATGACGCAAGACTTGAACGATAAAGTTTGATCATCTTTATTGAAACAAAGGTTCTCTTTAGGTTTTTCATTCAACTTTTGTTGATCAATTAAAATCGGTCAACTAAACGTGACTCTTGAGAATGCGGCTTAAGTATTGCTATTGATCAACGTTCTCAATTTGATGGAAAATCGACACATAGGCAAGTGATATACATTAATTCTATATTCATAACGTGAAAATGGAAATAAAAGTAATGGCATTTTAGATTTTGTCCATCTCACAATTTTAAATTACGGTCATAAATTTTAAATTACATTACAAATGAGTTGTATTTTGAAAACATTCTTATAAAATTTTAATAGTAACTTTGAAGATAATAAATTCACACAAAAATATTATACATAAATACTCTTGAGATGCGTCAAGTTCTGATGTACCACGCCATTTGTCGATATGACCAGCGAAGTCAATAATACATTCAACATGGTAGAAGTTCATAAATTAGTTGCCAGTCTGTGTTACTTTACAAATTACATTTGTAATTATATTTATTGCTGATTTGGTTGTCTCTGAAGTCACAGATGATGCCATTGGTTTTCGTTTACTTTGGAAATTTCAATTTTGTTACTACCTTTAATCAGACTATGACAATATTACCAGCCTTTGTTGTTTGTGGAATGATTACCTTCACACAACGGCTGTTTTGTGGTGTAGCAAGCTTTGTAGTACAACCACCACGAATTTACCACACATAATAACTTTGAGTATTCATATTGCCGGCTCTCCGTGTCCTGTATGAGTTTTTCATTACAGCCGAGGTGAATCAAAATTTGTGTGTACAGTTTTGTAGTTTCTAATTCAATATGTTTAGTGGACTTTAAATCACCTATTCGGTATTTGATGATTCATATTTATTACAATATGAAAAGCTTACATTTATTCCATAAAATATTATACATATATTTTTACTTTGTTCAGAAACAAACTATAATATAGCTATTTTGGTAATACGAGTGAAACTTTAACTGTATTAAAATTGTATATATTCGGCCATTATTGTGTCACACTTAATAAATATGATTATTAAATGCGTAAGCTCTAAATTCGTTCTGTTACGAATGTGTGTGATTGTGATCATCAATTTGTTAAAACCTCAGGTTTCAGGATGATTCTCTCCGTATCCTTAGTCATGTCATAATTATTGGATTTCTTTATACATATTAATTTTTGGTAAGACAGAGGTAAAGAAATCAGGTGCTAGAATGTAAAGCGTACCCAGGAGCAGATGTAAACTCCGACCACATTCTTCTCGTTATGAAATTCAAGTTAAAAATGAAGAAACTCAAGAAAGAAATTAAAACAAAAAGGTGGGAATTAGAAAATATAAAACAACTGGAGGTGCTTCAGGGTTTCGAAGGAGATATCAACAGTAGATTAATATATAAAGAATAAAGAAACACTATAGAAGAGAAATGGGCCCTCTTGACGGAAGAAATTACTAGATCAGGTGAAGAAAAAATAGAAATAATAGCTCAGACCATTGGAAAACATGGATAACACAAGAAATTATAAAAATAATTGATGAAAGCCATAAATATAAAAACGCGAAACATGAAAATGGTAAAGAGAAATACAGGTACTTGAAGAATGAGATAGATAGGTAGTGCTAAACAACCAAAGAGGTATGGCTACAAGGAAAATGCAAAGTGGTTGAAGATTTCATGGTGAAAGGGAAAATAGACGCAGCTGATAGCAGAATGAAACAAACATGCGGAGAGAGGAAAAATATTAGCACGGACATGAGGAGAGCGGATGGGAAGCCAATTATAGATAAAGAAGAAAAAGCAGAAATGGAAGAAATATCTAGAATAGCTATATCATGGTGGAAATCTAGATCAGTCAGTAATAGAATAAGATGGGAAGATGAATGATGAAGAGTTGGGGAACAAAATTTTAAGATCGGAGTTTGATATGGCGCTGACAGACCTCAGCAATTATAAAGTGCCAGGAATTGATAAAATTCCAGTAGAGTTAATAAGATAGTCGGGCGAAGAAGGAATATAAAGGCTGTTCAGAATAGTTTGCGAAATCTATGAAACAGGAAGAATACTAGAAAATTTTAGTAAAAACATAATTATACACATACCGAAAAGGCTGAGGATGTCGGATGCAATTAGTTTAGTAACTCATGCATGCAAAATATTAACGAAAATAGTTAGGAGACGATCCGTTTGGTTTTAATTAATGTGGGGACAAGAGAAGCAATATTGGCTTTGTGACTAAATACAGTTAAGGATTTGGAATAGGAAAGGAATACAATATAGAGAAAGACGGATTATCCATAACCTCTACCAAAGCAGTCAGCAGTAATTAATATTGAAAGGCAAGAAAAGAAAGCAGAAATCAAGAAATGAGTTAGACAATGATGCAGTCTGTCGCCCATGCTGTTTAACTTATATATGAAAGAGGCGATGAAGAAAGTTAAAACGGAATACGGAAAATGAATTATACTACAAGGAAAATAAATAAACAGCCTACGGTTTACCGATGTAGTATTAGGGAAGTCAGGAAACAACTTGAAATCAATAATAAATGTCATGAACATGAGGATTAATAGAGGGAAAACCAAGGTAAAGGAGTATAGTACGGGAACAGGATCATTTCATTTATATTTTCCAAGTCTCCCTCTGACTCCCCTAATACTACAATAACATCGACATAGCGTAGGGGTTTTATGTATGGAATACGATTCTTTCTCCGTATTCCGTCTTAACTTTCTCCGACGCTTGGTCCATATAAAAGTTAAACAGCATGGGCTACAGATTGCATTCTTGTCTCACTCCTATCTTGATTTCATCTTGCCATTTTACCCTTCAATTCTAATTACTGCTGACTGCCATCTGTACAGGTTATGTATAAGCCTTCTTTCTCGATATTTTATTCCTGTCCTCTTCAAAATCCTTAATAGTAAACTCCATTTCATATTATCAAAGGCTGTTTCTAAATCTTCAAATGCCATGAACGTAGGCCTGTCTTTTTCTTATCCTGTTTTGTAAAATAAGACGCAAAGTCAAAATTTATTCCCTCGTCCCTATATTCTTCTCAAAACCAAGCTGATTTTTCTCGTAACTCGCATTCTATTTGTCGTTCTATCCTACAATATACAATTTTAGTTCATATTTTGCATGCATGAAATACTAAATTAATTGTATTGTGCTTTTGGCATCAATCTGCCCCAGTCTACTTCGGTATGGGTGTAATCATGACTTTACTAATATCTTCTGGTATTCTTCCTGTTTCGTAGATTTCGCACACTATCCTGATCATCCATGGTATTGCTTCTTTGCCCGATGATCTTATCAACTCCGCTGGAATGTTATCAATTCCTGGCACTTTATAATTGCTCAGATATCTCTATATGTCTTGTATTACTAATCTCCTATATTGAGTTCTCATAATTACATCACGAAGAAATGTGAGTAGTAAATTTCCTGATGAATGAATATATACTCAAAAGGGACGGAGAAAATTCGTATGAAGCTTTGTTGCGATGCTATTTCGAATGGTAGCAGAACTGTATACGGATCAGGCTGTTTCTGTAGAGCCTTTTGTTCCATACCTCGCTAATTACCAATGTATGTAAACAGTAAGAACCAGAGCTCTGCATCTGAAAATATTTTAATTGATTCCTTTTTTACTTTTCCTTGAAAATCAGTGGAAAGAAGGTTGTGTCTATCAGTGACGTGTAAAGTGATTTCGTGTAGCGTTTAAAATTAATTCGCAGAGCCTGCAATCCATGTATAACAAAGAGAATATTGAAGTAAGTTCTCCCAGGCTCTCTAGAAAGCGGCCCATAAAAGAGTTTAGAGCAAATTTACTTAGCTTTACACGACTCTTAATAATCCAGGATCCACAATAAAAATGGGAAGTGCATCCGGGAAGCGTGGACCAGGGATGTGGTAGTAAAGCTGGGCTACGGACTCAATTACCCCTATAGGCGGACTGTAAAACGAGGTCGTGAAAATACAGCAGCTTGCAGCGTTCGATACATTGATCTGCGTGGCGATAATGAGGCCGTGCTGCCTCGCGCTGCTAACCGTTTTCTTCCCACTTAGGTCTTTATTCTCAGCGCACGAATGGAAAGCCCTCATAATATATTTGACGGCTTCCCTCTTCTTCCTGTTTGCCAACTCGTTTGTATAAATGTTTGTGATCTCCGACCTCCCGAACACTCAGTCCGTTTCATGACTGTTTCGGTCATTAGCTCCTAGCGTTCATCCAACAGGTTTTTTTTTCCGTCCGGCAGTTAAACCTTCTAGAATACCTTCACTAATAGTATGACTTATTTATTGAAACCGATATCTTTATTTTTAAATCTACATCGATTATTCTTCCTTTAAAATTGATTTGTAAAGCGGAAGTCAACGTTATAGAATAAAGCTAAATATTTACCTACCGACTTAAATAAAATATTAAGACTATGAATTGCAAGACAGAACCAAATTTACTAACGAATCAAATATAATTTTTCAGGTTTTTTAATGTTTAATTTGTCCTACATTTCAGTTCTGTCAAAAACATTTTCGACACAATGATAATGATAATCACTATACTTTCTAATTATTAACGCGTTTTGACATTTTAAAGTCGCAACTCCAAATACGTGTTATTAAAGTAATGTTAGACTGTATATCGTATTTTTTTTCAATTATTTGAACTTGGTTTTGTAAAAAGCTTAATGTTTCGTGCATGTTTTGTTAATCCATCTTTATTTCAAATATTTACGAATCAAAGTAGCAATTAATTTATCTCCTTCTTTATTAACTTTTTAATTAAGAATTGTATAAATTTAATTATCGATCAATTCACAGACAAACACCCAGGACTCGGATCCATGAACCCTACCACTGAGCTAGTCCGAGTCGACGTCCCGAGGACCGATTCAATATCCCTCCACTCCTGTAAACCTAAGCTAGGCTCACCTACAATTTACTAATCACGTTCGTCACATTCAAATTTCTAGAAATAGAGTGTAGAATGGACAGTGAGTAAATTGTTTAAAGGTGAATGGAACTAAAGTCATTTTTTGATTACAATGTTTCGTTAATATAAATTGTTTTAATTCAACTATTTCAATTTTATTCCATTTAAAATGGATTCAATTACATAAAATGAAACTTTATACTTCCAAAAACAGAAAATTTAGCGTATTGGACTGCGATATGTGAATTAACCATTCGTTGGTTTTGTAGGCCATTAAAATATAGCCATGAGAATTTAAATAAATAATTATATCAATTGATGAGTAATCTATATTATACTTTGGATACGTGTAACAGTGTTGTTCTATTGCCTTTTGGAGTTACGTTTCTTTTTCAAAATAAGGTACGCCAAGTGAATTAAAATTATAACAGTACAAATTATAACTTAATGAATTTTAGCAGTTTATAATAGCATGAATAAAACAAATAAATTTTCAGACACCAGTAATAATTAAAAATCAGTGAAAAATAATAATAATTTTTAAATTTTGCTCTAAGTAATATATTAGCCAAACTTGTTACAGCCAAAATTAATATAGGTAGCCTTTTATACTTTAAGATTGGCACATCTGAGAACCTGCAGCCATAGACGAGGGGTTCGAAAATGGACTGCAGAATTTTGAACTTGGGTTCCAGTCACACTTAACGCAACTATTGTCTATTTTCTTACCTTATTTACCTTTCTTTTGTAGAATTTTCTGTTTCAAGAATGTCCTGTTTCCCGAATTTTCCACGAATGTGTAAATAGTACTAGACCTCGAAGCGGAGGCAGTCTTTCGCAGTACCAGCTTTCTTACTGCACTTCGTGTTAACTGAACGTCTATAACATCTAGCAATGTGTGTTGCTGTATCTCACGATCCTTCAGAAACGTGAAAATATTGCTTTGCAGATAGAAAAATTATGTAAAAAGATAGTACGATCTGTTGAATGTGTTCAAGTTCATCCCCCCCCCCCACACACAAAATATACTAATCATTGCTGCCTGCTTTAACTGGGTATTAACTTCATTGCATTTCATTTTTATTTCCTGGAGAAACAAAAGAGTCCACAGCTTATTCGAACGAATTCCAAGATGAAGAAAGGAACTAAAAATATTTACCAGTCCTAAAAGAATACAGTAAGGTTTTTATGGATTATATTTCATATATATTTTCCACCTTTTCACACTTAAAAGAACTTTTGTCTGTGTACAAATTTTTATGAGGGTTCATAAAATTTTCCAGTGCGTTTAAAAATTTGAAATGAATGTTTTCATCGGGAACAAAATCATTTTCCAAATAATAAATTAACTGAAATTCAGATAAATATACCAAATTTGGACCGATTCCTCCGTGTAACTAATCTCATTGAAATTTGAGTAGTAAACTCTACATTGGATTTTGTGTGAATATAAATCGATTTAAGTAATTTATTTCCTGCACATTGTAAAAAATATTTACCCCTAATTCTCCGAATTTCAGTCCAGTATTGAGCACGAGACCGAAGCTTCGTCGATATATCGGCTTCAATTTCCGCAAGCGGACAGATTCGAGTTTATCGGAAAGGTAAACCGCAAGAGTTGCGGACTGTCACGAAGATCTGCGTCCCACTGGGAGCATCTCACTGCCAGGGGCTGAAAGACCTATGACCCACTCTAATCCATCTCAAGAAAAGACTCTGGCTCGGTTCCACAACGTACCACAAATTATAATCTTACCTCAGCTACAGGTCACTTTCTCAGTTTTCCGTTTTTAACACTTTAAATATCCCTCTACTTACTACAACAATTAAAATGTAAACAATTTAAATAGTGAACAAAGTTATACCCTCATCTTATCTACGTGAGGGTAATTTTTTACGATCTTTAAAATGTCTTAGTTTATGAAAAATGAATAACATTTTAACCGAGCTATAAAACTTCTTACATGTAAATTTTGATAAAAAAAGACAGACGAAAATAATCATGTGATGTACACTTCAGTACTTCTATTTTATACTTCGTGATACACAAAGATTGACAATATCTTTTTATCGAAATCTTAATACTACAATCTCCGTCCAAATAGTAGTAATCCAGTGTCTAAATAATAGCTAGCTCACAGTAACTTAGGGCCTATATTAATTCTTGTTTGGCTTCGAACAACAATGATTTCAGTTTATCTCTGGAATTTAAACATAAATTATAAATAATACAACTTATATATACAAAAACGGAACATAGTGCTAAAATTACATTTCTATAAAACTTTATCTTCTGCTTTCCGTCCGAGTTTCATATAAGCCGACTCCCACACTCCTTCATATCTCTGCTGTGCCACTTGGCATTCCGGAATGTCTGATACTGTGCATATATTGTGACGCAATACTTTAGTGATCTGGTGCAGACCTTTATATATACGAAGTAATTTCGAAGAGATACCGGTGGTGCAATCTATATTTTTTAACATAATGTGAGGTGGTTTTTATTTTTTAATGTTATAAATATATTGAAAAATTTAGTATATATATATATATTAAAATGGATGAGTGCCACAAAATCTCTACTCTGACATTCATAACAATTTATTTATTAACAAATGTAAAAAACTCAACAAATTACTGTTTAGAAATTAATTTTATTTTTATATTGCTTTGAGTAGATGAGTGGCTAATCAGTCTTTGTATTTACTCTAATTATAATCTAGCTACAGAGTCTTGAGATTAGTGAAACACACTGTTACCGTAAGAATAAATTATATTTCACAAATGTACGATAGATAATCTACTTACATGTCGATGTCTGCGCATATCAGGTTCACTTTCTAACCAGATAATCATTAGAAAAGGAATTCATTGCATTTACGCGAAGGTCTGTGGCTGATATGAGTATCGTATGCGAATTGTTTTAAATGAACTGTAAAAATTTATTATATACGAATTGAATTCCTAATTCGGACTTCAGGGATTTAAAAAAATGTTATATGGCAACCATAATCTTGCGATAACAATGATTACTGTTGTTATTGTATTCATTCCTTAGACCTGTCTGATGCAAGCCCTCATGCTAACGTATTCTGCGCAAGCCTTCTCATTACTGCATACCTACAACATATTATATAGTCACTAATCTTCTTAGCGTATTCCAGCCCTTACCTCCCTCATGTGTTTTTACCCCACACTCTGATGTGATACATCTGTCAAACTAATTTCAAGTAATCAATTACCAACATTATACGTAATTATTACGAGGGTATATCTATATTTATTTATTTTTTAATAATTCTAAATCTGTAATGGGAGTTGACTGTAAATTACTGTTGTACGTTACAACTGAAACGTAAACAGCATTCTGTTTAAAAATTGTGACGAATTGGGTCGCATGGGTAAGGATTATGTTTTTGTTCTTACAAATTCGCCATCATAGTGGCAAGTATGCTGTTTACGCATTCCACTTGTCTGCTGTGAGAGAATTCCTGGGAAGACATCAACTGCCTCTATCCGACACAGCACTGACTGAATGGGTGACCACACACGAGCATATATCATCGGCAGACCTGATCGGCCGACCAATCGCCGGATAGGAGCGCAGATATTTGATCAAATCTGCGTCGCGTCTTCTAGTATAGATCACATCTGAACAATGGACGGTCGTCAAGTGCTGAAAATCAGCCAGAATCATTTACGTGCATGTTTAGTTTTGTAATAGCTACCCTATTTTAGCATAATAGAAGTTTTATAGTGTCAGATGTTGGATACATTCAATTGTGTGGTTCAATCTCTAAAATTAACGATTTATAAGATTTAAATACTCGAAAAAGAATAAATGCTCCATTTTATTTTCCTGGTCTATTTGAATATTTAATTATCAACTAAGGTTTAGTAGTTTACCCTAAATATGAATTTTAAAGACTTAAAAAATGCCAAACACGTTAATAAATGCTACATTAGTTGACACATTAAGCATACCATTGAAAATTTAACAACTGTTCTTTAATAGATTTAAATATTCTTCTCTTTAATTTGGCATTAATTAATTACTATTAATAATGTAGCAGTTATATGGTAGAATCACAAAGAATGAATTCAGGTATTCTGAGCTTGCAAACTTTCTCTCATTGTCAGCAACGGTTTGTATCACCACAAAAAGGAGAAAGTAATTGTGTGACAGGTAAGGAAACATAACTGAAGTGAAATTAAAATTAAAAGCACAGGAAAGTGTTTCTATTCATATTTTGAATGAGATCACGTGATTTAATATATATTTTCAATTTATCATCCAAGAAATAAAATTTAAATGTCTATCTCTCTTCAATAGACCTAGAAACGGCTCAATGGATTTCAGTGAAAATTGGAGGGATTGAAACAGGAATTTTAACTGAAATTTTTGTGTTTCATTAATTTTGCTATCTTGCAGAGATTAAAAGATATTGATGCAAATACTTATGAACACATTGTATTGCCGCGCGAAAGCGGGCGTGATAACCAACTGCGAGTTATAAGTCTTATTATCATTAATCCGATTTACTACTTTATTATAAACGTTATTTTGGCAGCATGAGGCAGAGATGGGAGGGGGAGGGTGAGAATTCACTCCATCTATTGTTGCAGCAGGATTCTCACCGCAACTGACCTATCGTTAGCAGATAGCTAACTCCCTGCGAAATAATAAACTTCTTTGGATCGGCGATACGATGTATATGTAAATTGTTTTATTTTATGCCTCAGGTACATTTTAATAACTATTAACTGCTCATTTTTAAAAGCAAATAAAATAAATATAATCTATCACAATAAATATAATTGAAGTTTGTGCCTGTCTTGGAATTTTGTCTCCAATACGCTCCAACTGCTAATTATAAGGTTTGCTCTGAAACGAACATAAATAAAGGATACCGTACATTTATATATTTAATGAATTAATATAAAAAGAGCTTTTTGTCCAATTTCCGCGCAAACGCAGTTGCGGTCATAGCTAGTATAGTAATAAATTTCATACTGATTATTTCTGTTCTATAATATGTTGGATGTGGTAGAATGGTTTCGTTGGACTTAATAAATTAATCATTTTGACAGCACCTCCTGTGAAGTTTTAAGCTTGTTGTTGTCCAAAGAACAATCGATTTGAAGAGCTTTGGCTCATGGCGGGTTCGGGGAGGAAGCCCCTGGGTAATTAATTCGCTTCCGGTGACGCGCTCCCTACTCCAGACGACACCCTTAACCGAGTTAAGGACAGCTCTATTGCTCCATCCACTACAACAATGCTATTAATCGCTCCACAAAACAACCATGTGCTCCGTAATAATTAGTCTCTGAGATCGTAAGAGCTTCCTCGTGTAGACATCTGCAGAGCGTATTAACTATAGAATTAATCAAACGTATTGTTAATACGAGATTATAAATTGCATGAAGAAACTATGCATGGTTATTTGTTTAATATTGTTTAAACATGAACCTTTAAAAGTAGTGTATTATGTATAACTGTAGCACCTCCGTTTATATCCCGTATTGAATGAGTAAATTACTCACTAACGATATTAGATAGTTAATCGTTTTCAACCTCAATGGAACATTTTTATATGATAATTATTTTCTCTGCCACCAAACGTAACTTTTTATGTGTATTACATGGTAATTACTTCATAATCTCGGATATAAACAATTTGTACAGATCACGTAATTCAAACTAATTAAAACCTACTTATTTAAAGTATAATGTGCACTGCAAAATTAAATACTACACTACACTCTTTTAAACGGATTTTAGTCTTATGAAGCCTCACTGCGTTTACAATGCTTTGCTCATATTTCATAAATAGTAAGTGAAAAGTGTTGGAAAAAATTACAATGACTACATTAACCAACAATTAAGATATATATATATACTGTATAAAATTTTGAAGTGTTATGCTGAAACAACTGATTCTGCTTGAAGATATAATTACATATTTTGGAAAGATACATTTTTATCCAAAATTGTAAAAATTTCATCCGGCATTTTAGTCTTTCTGTAGCGAAGGGGAAAATATAAATTAAAATTGATATTTTTTTACTCAAAAACATTCATAAATAACTAATTTTTACAGTTTACACCAAAGCTGTACTGAAAAATAAACAAAGTTTGTAAACAAATAGAAAATAATATAATTTTTTATAGTTAGGTGGAGCAAATTATAATTATTTAATAAAATATGCAGTAAAATTTGATATTATATTTAATAAAAATATTAATTAACTTCCTACTCTGTCAAAATATAAATACTGTATATGCTGAGTATACACTTTATATATTAAAAAAGAATCAGGAAAAGGAATCATACTGCAAGGAGAAGAAATGAAAATTCTACGCTTTTCCGATGATATTTTTGTATTAGGGGAGTGAGAAGAAGACTTGAAAAAATAATAAATGGCATGAAAGTGATCCTGGGGTAGGAGTATAACATTAAAATTAATAGAGGGAAAACCAAGGTAATTGAGTGTAGTATGTGAAACAGAGGAATAACGAAGGGTGTTAGATTGGGAAGGAATATTATGGAGGAGGTTAAGGAATTCTGCTACTGTGGCAGCTTAATAACTAGGGATGGTAGAAGTATAGTAGACATAAAGAGTAGGATATCACAGACAAGGAAGGCTTACACAAAAAAGAGGAATTTACTTACGGGGAATATAATTAGTAAATCGTTGCTGAAAATCTTCGTATAGAGTGTGGCATTATAAGGGTGCGAAACGTGGACAATAAGAGTTTTAGAAAAGAAAAGAATAGAAGCCTTTGCAGTGTGCTGCAATAGGAGATTGTTGAAAATCAGATGGGTGGATAGAATGACAAACGAGGAAGTTCTAATCAGAATAGGGGAAGAGCGAACAAGATAGAGGACGTTGGCCATGTTAATAATGGAAATTTTCGATACGGTATAGAGAAACTATAAATAGAATCAACAACACTATATAGCCTAAACTTTTTTTTAAAAAAAAACGGCAAACATTGATGGAAATATATTGTCAGGAAAATATGTTCGATGGGAGAAATGACGAAGAGAGACGTTATACGTTAATTAAGGGTGACTTGTTAGATGAGGGTATTCACGTTGTGCCGAATCATTTTTAGTAGCATAGGAAGGGATTACAAAGGGAGATGTGGAAGACAGATCAAGGCAGCCAATAGGAACCTGGACTTTAATTTAAGGAACCAACCCAGTATTCATCTGAAAAAGATGCAGATTAAACGCTATAAGATCTACCACGACTTTAGATAGTGGCAGACAAGTTTATTAAAGAGACGCAGCATTCTTTCTTCATTCTTTGGCTTGTTTAGGAGGAAGCGGGCTAAATATTCCAATAGGAAATGCGAAGAACTCTTACTGTATTTCCAATCTCTGTGAGTCCAAAGCATGCACCTTTTAAAAATTGGCTGAGGTGCCTCGGATTCTGGGAACCTTAGTTCAAAGTTTAAGAGGAAAGAAAGCATCCGCAATGATAACCCTCTATCCTCTCCAGATGCTATTCCATTCCTTTTCTTAGAGAGATAGGCTACATGAGATTTATTAAATTTATGGCAAATCCAATTGAATAGCATAGAAAGAGAATTTGAAATGGGCGATAGGGAATGGAGAGAAAATCAGCAAAGGAATAAATAAGACAACCAAACTATTATTAAAGGATTCTTCCCGGTATATGAATGGCAAACTCTAGAAAACCTGAATCGGAAAGTCAGGCTTTCGGGTATTTGTCTTACGCCCTTACGAATGACGAGGGAGGAGTTTGATGTGAGGTCGCAGCATACTCTTCTCCATGTCTGAACTAGCTTAGGATACTACCGGCCGGCTGTTCTAATAGAATCAGCAAACCTCTCTTGCCGTACGCCAAAGGTTTGCGACGACAGAACTTACACGTCTCGAATCTGAACAAATGATGTAGGGTTGTGAGAACATTGAAAACTTGGGAGAGAATGAGGCATCTCCGAAAGTAGCACCCCATCGTCTATCTAGACACACACCTGTGAGATCTCTTTTTTTTTGGGGGGGGGGGGGTAACAGGCTACATGAGGGTTATCCTGAAACAAGCAACTCCCCTTTAATAACATATGAAGGGAATTGAAAAGGGGGGATGCGGAAGGTAGAGCAAGGTAGCCAAGGGTTAACTAGGGCCCCCGGGCTATGGATTAAGGATCCTACCCGGTGTTTCACCTAAAGAGATGCAGGGAAAACCCTAGTAAACCTGCATCAGGTAGGTCGGGCATTGGGTACTATTCTCACACCCTTCCGAATGACGGGAGACGAGTTTGTTGTGGGGACGCACCATTCCCTTCTCTGTGTCTCCACAAATTTCAGGAGGCAGTTGGCCGACTGATCCAATGGGATCAGCGAACAACTCTTGCCATATGCCCAAGGTCTTTGACCTCAGTACATATACTTCCTAAAATAGGTGAAGGTGTCTGAGGTTCATTTTTTATGACAATCATGTTATATTTCGCCTAGGATAGATTCGGCACTAATATGGGTTGCAGTATGTCGTGAAGCCCATATCACAACATCACATAAGATTTATAAAAATAACATTTAGAAACAGTTGAAATGATAATCAGTGCCTCTTGAACCGCATACCACCACAGGAACACAAAACGACAAAAAATGGCGCGAATGGGAAAGGACTGTGGTGTCCAGTTTTAGGCACGCATTAGTTCTCATGTTTTCTATCGATACTTCTTCCATTTCTATTACATGCGGTGCGTTTTAAAAGCATGCTGCGGTGGTGCGACTTGGCGAGGAACAGCCGTGCAGTACTGGGAGAATTTAACACCTGATCCCGGAGACGTGTTCAGACTGCCCTCTCACTAAGCCCTCCCCCGTAATTTATTGCCCTCACTAGACCCGCTTACTGATTGCCTTGTGAGTGAAACACCCCATGGCACATATTTCTCAGAACTAAAGCCCTTGATGTCAGCGGCCGTTAATACGAAATAATCTCTCAAACGTAAGCTTGGCGAAATTTTCCTTAAATGCATCATATTACAATATTCATGTTGGGTACTTTGTATTTCCAAGATTTATTTGGAAAACGTTTTTATTATATTATAATTTGAGTATTATATGTTCAATAATATTTTTAATGGCAAGAATATTTTTCCGTGGCGATAATATTAGAAGTGAAAAATTTTCAAATTAATGGTTATATTTAGAAAACATGTCAATTACTTTTTAAAATGAAAGGTTAAATTAATGCAAATATAAGCGTTTGGGTATTTCATTATTTGTTCAGCATTAACTATGGATACCAAAAAAATGGCTTGATGACAATACAACCTAATAAAAATAGTGACGTTTATGTGCAATAAACTTTTTTTATTGCGAAAATATTGATACGAAGATAGTACAATTATTATTACAAAGTATGTAGATATTTATTCGCCGAATAAATAGTTACATGATTACTCGAATAAATTGTTAAGTCCACTGACAATCAATTTAAAAACGAGAGAAACGACAGAGTTGTAAACATAATCATGTTATGAAATATCTTTTATCGACTTAGTATTGGCGATGAATATTAATAGATTTTAGGGTAGCTGGTGGAATCAGATGAAGAGAAATAAAGGAATACTTATTTGAAAAGCGGAGAATGAGCTAGCTGAGAGAAAAATTGCTGTTGTTGTGGTATTCAGCCCTCAAACTGGTCTCATGCAACCCTCCATGCTAACTTATCTTGTCCAAGCCTTTTTATTTCCGCATAACTACCACATCCAATATCTGCTTAGCGAATTCCATCCTTGGCCTCCATCTTGTTCTTAACACCGACACACTTCCCTCTATTGTAATTTTACAGGACCCTCTTGTCTTAAAACGTGGCCTATTAATCTGTCACTTTTCTTGGACAAAGTCCTCCAAATTATTCTCTCTTCCCCTATTCCGCTTACAACTTCCTGGTTACTAACTTTATCCACCCATCTAATTTTCAGCCTTCTTCTGTAGCACCCCATTTCGAAACCTTCTATTCTTTTCCTTTCTTCAACATCTATCGTCAACATTTCGCACCCATATGACGCTACGCTCCATACGAACTTTCTAACAACAATTTCCTAATATTCACTCTTATATTACCACAAAGTAATGTCCTATTTTTTTTGCGAAAGCGTTCCTCTTTATGTCTACTAGTCATTACGCTTCTCAAGTAGCAGAATTCCTTAACTTCCTTCAAAATATCTAACATCCTTTGTTATTCCACTGTTTCCCATGCTACACTCCATCACCTTAAGAGAACTTATTGTTAGGTTATACCGTTATACCGAAGTGGAAGGATTAAGTCGATTAGTAGTTTTCGTTTGGTAAGAATCATCTGTCTGAACTGTTGATGTACTTCGCATTATACTTATTTTGCTTTTTGTTCTATGTTTCTATATTCCAGGGTCATTTGCGTTCCAGTAACCGAAACGCAAAAACCTCATAACACCAGAATATACCATTAACAGTTAATAATGTGTTTTCTTCGTGACATAATATTTGCCTGTGTGCAATACTTAGAATAAAACATATAGAAATTGTTTTTTATGAAAATTCGATGCTGTAAACTTAATTTCGGAATAGTTACTCGAAGCGGAGAAGAGGATAGATCGATATGCAGTCTGTGGTATTTCGGTCTCTAGCGAAATATCTTGCGAGTTTCAAATAATTCGTCCTGAGTAAACTATGTCTTATGAACCTTGGGGAATATTCATGTTGGAGAAACTCGCATCCGAGGCTAAATGTTTCATTATGAAGAGCGTCACAAGCACCTTTATTGAGAAGATTATCAGTGAATTTCGATACACAAAACAGAGTTCTGTAAAACTATCTCCATGAAATCTCAGAATACATTACACAATAGTATAAAATGAATCCGGGGAAATGTACAAAACATGGCTTAATTTTCAACATAATGATGGTCATTAAGTCCTTTTTCATAAAAGAACTGGGAAAGCCTTCCAAGAAAATGATTAATTCGATCATCGGTAGCCAACAAGACATACTTCATGTTTTTCCCACAAATTTGTAATTAGAAAATTTTTGTCTTACACTTTAATAAATGAGTGTTTAAGTATTATAAATAAATATTAGTAATATATTTATTGGTAAAGAAGTATGTTTATTAGTAAAGATGTATAACAAATAATGTATTATAATATTAATATAATATATTACAACTGTAGTAGGGTTATTACTACTGTTAAGTAATCCCTTGAAGTTGTTGAAATAATATTTCAAAATCGACATTGTCTTGATAATGCTAGCCAACATTTGTAGAAGAAACCCGTACCTTTTTTCTCTGCCATGCAAAATAATTTTCCAAAAGTAAAAAAATTAACCAAAACATAATGTTTTTAATTAATTTTTAACACTGAAACATTTGATATATTTTGAAAGTCCTTCGTACTACTAAACTATAAATTAGATTTACTGGAAATATACGTTTTTGACACGTCTATATATACGGGTACGTAAGCGAGATATCAAAATGTAAAAAAGTATAGAAAATAGTCCTTGCATCTATTTTTTAATCTAGACTATCGTGTGGGGTGGAATGGAATACTACTGAATATGGTAAAATACAACATGATCCTCAAGAGAAAAAGGAAATACTGGCCTACTTAACTTATAAGAATTAGTACCCAAAAAGAATAGATTAAGAAACGAAAGGAAAGCAAAAATTGTTGGCAAATGTTGTACAGTTGAAAAATGTCGTTTTGCGAAAAGAAAAATTGATAAAGCGATATCCATACGCTAAATAACAAAGTGTGTAATTATTTTTCTTTAATTTTATTGCTTAATTGTATTTACAAAATATCTTATCCCGTTCTGCCCATGGGGTGGGGAAAAGTGGATATTTGTAGGTTTCCTTTTAAAAATCCATCAAAAATCTAACTTCGTTGTTTTGAGATATGTTGATATTCGATTAAGTAGGCAATAAAAGAAACTAATGTTTTATACTTTTATGAAGTCATTTTTCTTTTTCCATAATTTTACAAAAATTTCTAAACAATAAGTGTCTTGTTCCGTCCCCACTTCCCCTAATCTCATTTTCTGTCGAGTAACGTAAAACCTAAACAATCTTTTAACAAAACATCAAAGAGTTGAATATACAATTATTAAATATATTGTTAGGATTTAAATTAACAGAAACATTCAACCGAAGTGTTTATCTTGTGATATCAGCAGTTTAATCTTATAATTATTTAATGGTGACGTGTAAATATTTATTATAATATATCTCATTTTAGTGTCACCAGAGAAATATTTTATTTTGTTCTATTTATAAAATATTTTCATTTCTTAGTTATGTAATAGTTGTTAATGTAGAACTGAATTCTATAGTCTCTCAATAAAGAAGAGCGCAGAATAAAGTAAATGATTGTGGGTTTAATCTGCAGCTTTTTGTGAAGCCGACGTGACGTGACGTGAACGCGCACAATCCTCTGTCTTCTCGTGTGATGCGTGACCTAGCCAAATTGCGCTAATTCCATGTTGTGATGGGAGGGGAGGGGCAGGGGGGCGTCTCTTTGAGTGTTTATCCCTTTTGATGTTGTCGAATCACTGCGGTAAAATGTTATTCCAACTTGTTAATGTTAATAAGTGTTAACGGGGCTTCAAATTGCACTGAACCTTTCAATACGAACCGTGTATTCAATATTTTGCGTTAGACTTGGCAAACAAATGTCAGTTCCTAACGTATAAATACATTGCGGATTATATTTAGGATGTTTCTATTGTATAACTGAATACTGAATTTTAATTAAATTATGTTGTTGTTTTTATTATTATCGTCAACAGTTTTCCTTAAATATTTCGAATTATGATGGCGTGTTTCTTACTACCTTTTCATGAAGACTTTTTTCTGAAATAGCATTCAAATCAAACGATAAAATAATTACGACGTAATTGGTGCCTGAAGAATCTCAGGTCATGGAGTAGTTTAAGGATTCGCAAATAATCCCACTGTATGAATTTTAAATCAGTTACATTCAATATTTAAATTCATTCGTATATCTCATTTTTGTCTTTATTTTCACGAGTCATCGGCAATTCATATAAATTTAAATAAATACGTATATTTTTGGTCAAATTCATTGTCACATCACATTTTTACTAACGTACTTTAAGTTATATACATGAAATAAGATTGATTTGTAATTTATTAATAGAATTATTAATTTTTTGAATTTTATTGCTACAGTTTAAACGTATATCATCTTATTGTCTAGGACAATAAGTGTATGAAATATGATAAACGTTACATATATGCAGGGTGTAAGCATGCATTGGTATTTATAACTTCTGTTTACCTTTAAGAATAAGCTTCCATTTAATGTGGTAACTATTCCAGAAACAACAAAATATTTTTATATGTTTATCTGAGAACTGTATTTTTTACTTATTATATTACTGTTGTAAGTTTTATTCCATTACATACAATTTATTGTAATAATTCTAACAGTTTTTCAAATTTTCTTAAATATTCAATACTTACTACTAGAATTTCTCTAACATAATCACAAATTTACGGTATATTGCTTCCAATACTATTTTGTTTTCTGCTCTTTCAGTTTTATATGATATATAAATGTTTATAATCCTCGATATCCTTTTTACACTTGATGAATTTTTAAATTGAGGACGAAACAGTGTGCAGTTGTAAATTTAGTTATTTCCTTTAATAATTTTTTTCTGGTTTGTAACCAAATTATTCATTATATAATATATATATATATAATATCTGCTTAAAAGATGGAAAATAATTTGCAATTGCCACCGAGACCTGATAAGCACCAATTTAATACATTTAAATATTCATAAATACCAGTACAAGAAAATATTACTCATCATTGTTCCTCCGTAACTTGAAATCCCGATTCCTTTCAACAGCGATAGAGCCAGCTTGATTAAATTTATTTCGTGTCTTTATTTCCTTTGGGCGCAAATGTTGTGGTGGGATTTTCTTTGGCGTGCGTCTGTAACTTCGTTGCGGCCCAAGAGCGCGGAGCGCGGACTTCGTTCGCCCGTAAAATTTGTTTGCGTTTTCTTCAGTTGCCTCTAAAAAGTACGATACACAGAAACAAGCGTGTCAGAAATCTGTCTCCTCAATTCACATCTCCGAATAAATTCGGGGAAACTTTGCGTCATTTATGTACATTACTTCAATGAGTTACAACGAAAATCAAAGTCAATCCATATTCTTCTTAAACAATTGAATTAATAGCAGCAGTCATTTCTTCCACATTTCCGTGCGCCTCATCGGAGAATCTACAATAACAGACTGACTGTGCATTTGGCGCCCGACCAAAATATCTACGACGAAGATGTTAAAAAGAAAATAATGCCTCATAGATGTTACTCAGATCTTTAGAATCGTTTAGGATGTTGTTGGCGACCTTGCTAATTTTCTACGAATCATTTCGCAATCTATTTTGGCTTGATACCTACATTTATTGTATAATCTTGGTGTAATTAAACTATTTATAAAGTGGTAGTTTGTAGATCATCTTTCTGTCTGTCCTATAGAGCCCGTAGGATAATCAGTTTATAAAATATTATATACTTCATATTGTCACGTGTTCACGCCAGGTTATAGGTTCCCAGAGAGCCGCGAACAAGAAAAGGTAGAGATCCTTTACCAAGATTTCGGTGAGCAGATAGACTTCACTATCAACAGGAAAGGAAAGTGAGATATAAGGTTTCTCTTGAAGGATTATATAAGTGGAAGGAACGTTGAGAATAGTTTGGTAGGTGGGTGACTTCGCCTGGGTCTTACCGAGGTAAAACTCGAGAGGTCGCAGTAGTTTCCAGTCAAAACACAGATGTGTAGTTTTAGATGTGTGTAAAATTACGTTCAATATTACACACTGTAAGGAGTGGGGAAGGAAAAGAAGAATGTTAGGGTGAACTCTACCAGGGAAGCAAATCAAGGCCTTCGGTCAAACTGTTCGTGAGCGACTTTCAGGAAAGTTGGAGTGGGCAAGTATTTAAAAGATTCGTAAGACGGGCAATGCTCGAAGAAGGCTGACGAAGCTGATACACGAATTCTCTCACAACTGCTACCTGGGTGAATAGCCTGAATTGCAGACGTATAAAATAATGCGTAAAGTAACACAGGCAAATAAACTCCGCAATATGGTGATTCATAACAATATATATATATATATATATATATATATATATATATATATAGGGTGTATAAGAGTGCATTGCTATTTATATCGTCTCTTTACCTTTAAGAATAAGCTTTCATTTAATGTGGTAACTATTCCATAATAAAAGAACAGAAGTCAAAGTTCAATTTGTCACTAACTAAAGAAGCTAGAAGCCAAGTAGAAAATTTTTTAAACCCACAGAAGCCATTTACAGTTAACAACGGTGAAGTTGTTTGCCTTCTAGAGCTGGGCGATCTGATCGAGATCTGATTCAAAGAACTAGCTCCTTCTGCGGAGTGAGTGATCATTGAATCGGAAAAAGAGAGCGGTTACTATTTTGATTCATTCTGTTCCTGTGATCGGAGAGTTTGAATCACTCACTTCTGAACCAGACCACTGGGACTGTGATTCCAGTGTATGAATCACTCACGAATCAGATCATTGGGACTGTGATCCCAGAGCTACCTAGTGTTCCAACTTCGAATCACTCATTAATCGTAGGACTGCGATCGGAGAGCAGTTAGTGAGTCAATGAGAATCTTTTTCTTTCTGGGGCGATGTTTTTGTGAAATTAAATTAAGTGGCATATGCATAAAAATTTTTAACCGAACGTTAATATAAAATTCTCTTCTCAGATTATGCAAATATAATAGTACAATCCCTTACACCCATGCTGGCTACATGTTATCCCACAGTTTTCACTCAAGATCGCTTCACTCCAGACTATGCTTTTATTAGCATTATTACTGCTAATTCACTTCATTCCTTATAATATCGATGTAGAATTTTGATCAAGTCCTTAATTACGTTAAATTCATCATAATATTAATAAAAGTACGTTTGTACAAGATCAGAACAAAGAAATAAAAATATATTAGCTTAATACACCCAACATAAATTTTTAAATTGCGATACTTTAATACTGATGACGCAGTCTATGACATTGCTGCATACCTTTTAAAATGCTTTCTCATCACATAACTTTGTTTTGAGTGACAAGGTACACAAGGGTATTTCACGTGTGCGTAATTAACCTTTAATAGCATAAGCATGGATGCGGGAGGAGGAGGAAGACAGCCAAAGAAAAAAATCTAATAAATACCAGTATTCTCAGTGAAACTCGTAACAGAAACTTGAAAATATATGCAGTATACTGATCAACGGTTAACAGTAATACGATACAAACATCACAATTTCTGTTTTAATTTTTATGTATCTATAAAATAATATTCTAGTAATGATAATGATAATAGTAAAGATAATACTATTTCAGAACAACTAATTTACCGGATTAAATAAAACAATGCTTTGTCTCACACTTGAAAGTACTACATTATCTGACGATAGAACGGAAGAGATTGGGAAGAGAATCGTGTATGTGATCTTCCAGGTACTTGATCTTACACCTACAAGTTTCATATTAATCTTCAAGACCTCATATCTCGAATTTTTACAACATTTAATTGAATAACTAGTTCGTTAGCTGCAAAATTAAGACTTCCACTTCGATGTTTGTACAGCAACGAATGTAGAGATTAGCTATACTCTCAATCTATGACTGTTCACCTATACAGTGACCATCTTTCACACTTTACGAGAAACATAACTAATTTCGTTTTTTAAAAAAAACTTATAATTATATCTGTAGCAACAATTCTTTCTTTACGCGGCCTCCTTTATTGTTTACCGTCCTAAATATTGAAGTTTGACGTCTATTATGATTTGCGGTTTTTATCTTTAATCGTCTTAATAAACTATCTCAGCGAAGACAAAAACACGTAGAACATGAAAATGTTATGGGATGCGTCATCCTGCATCTCCACGTTGATATTTCAAGTAAAACTGCTTTTCCTCAGGTATACAATTGCAAGACTGTATCAGTCTCGCAGTTTTTACCTCGATACATATTCCTTTTACGGGCTCTGTTCTCCACTGCAATGAATATTGAATGAGAATAGATTTATTGTTGTTTACATTAATCTTCGGTTGATGAAATAGGATAAGTCATACTACAAATAATTATAAAATAAAAATAATAATTGACCAGAAAAATCTGTAAATATATAGCTAAAATAAACACGATATAGTATGAAATCTTTGCATACATGGCAGGCATACTAGAAAGCACAAACAGACGCATAAATAATGGAAATTTCACTTCTTGGAGCTGCACGACGATGAATCCAACCTTTCGTAGTAGCTCCAGACAATAGCTGAAAGAAAAAACAAAAGAGTAGAAAATATTATACAGAAAGTTTTAAACTTACGTAATAGGAAATTTTGCAGAGCAACTCATTCAACAATTTTGCAGAAACATTCATTTACTCTTTTATAGGAATGATCAATAAACTCCTGAACAGAGTAAAACGCGCATTTTAATAAAATAGTTTTTCATTTATTCACGAAATAATTCTAATTATTGTTGTTCTTAACTTCTACTTTGGGCTCTCGACACTTGTCCCACGTCCTTCCAATGATTTGCTGTGGGGAAGCTGCATTCCTGTCTTCATGTCTCGGCAAGGTTTGGGAGCTGTTCAAATGGAAACAGATACAACTCTTACAGTCTACCAAATTTCTGCGATACCAGAGTATATATCTCTAATAACATTCACAAAAGTTGTTATAAGCAGTGAGATAAGACATTCCCGTTGGTAGGTTTCATCATTTCCTTGGACCAATTAATCTACTTACACCGCGATTAAATTTCGTCGTTTAATTATGGTTACCGATGACCATCCGTGATGCAGACACCCAAAAAAGATAAAATACACATTATGGTGATCCACAGTTGTATAATATGTCCAGCTGATTCTCTGATTATAAGTTATTATTGATCTAATTGGATTTGGTTGATATTAACAAACAGCAGTTCTCACTTAAAATAACAAACATAAATTAGTTTTTCCTTCTTCCACAACTGTATCCTTTCTTTGTATGTTTGACGCACACAATCACTTAAAAATACGTAGTTAAGTGCATATTTTATAACTCCTAGGCGTCCGTAAGCAGCAGTGAAATAGAAAATTTAATCGTATTAATACGTTCATAATATAATAATAATAATCTATAAATATATATAATGTTTTCTGTCTTGTTGCGGTCAATTCTAGTTTGATGTGAAGTGTATGTTTGATGTATGTCTCGCGTCGATGGCACAAACGCAGTTATTTCGTAGAGAGTTACTGAACACTTGGGTCTGCTTTGACGCACTACAGTTTTGGTCTCAGGAGAGCTCGAGGACCACTTTGTACTACTGCTATGTACACTGGTTTCGTATTCTCTCTACGTGAAGACGACTCGTCATGAATATTTTAAAATTAATGTGCCTTCTAATTTACTCTGGATCTCTGCTGGCTTCGTGTGCCACTAATCCGTATTTTAATTGCTTTCTCTGTCTGAAATTAAAGCATCAAAGCAGTTCGATAAGTACGGGAATCCCTCTTGTTTGTACTAGCTTAGTTTTGATTTAATTTTTGAACCTTCATACTTTGAGTTTGTTTCGTGTCCCCAAAATAATTCTTGTTTCTTTTCAAATTTATATCTGCGAACATCATATGAAATAATATTTAAATGTTTCTATGACTTTCTTAAATTATATTGTATTCTAGAGGATACATGCTGAGTAAAATTCAATAATTCATCCCTGTATGATCTATTTAACATGTTACGACGATAACAACAAATAACGTTTAACAAAACTGAGACTAATGAGCACTTATCACTATTAATGTGAAAAAAACTGCAAATATTATGCTTAGTATTGTAACTGAATCCTCTTTACTAAATAAGTGTATTACTGCTGACAAAACATATAATAAAAAATAAAGGTTAACACAATAACCGGATACTTTAGCACATATTTAATTTATTATTATAACTTTAATGAATTTAACCCGCAACTTGCGCTTCCGTGGCGAATACTCAACCAACTGAGCTATCCGGGTCGACTCCCAGCCTAAACGAGGTCTCTCCATCTTCTAGACCTGATCTCAGGCCCACAGTTTTTCTAATCCCGTTTTTATCATTGTCTGAAGCAATAAATTATGATCCCACAGAAATGGTTGGTATCCGAGAGATTCTGTAGTCCTGAAACAGGAAAATTCAATATTTTTGCGAATTAAATATTTACAATTGGAGTAATTACTATACTGAAGTAAAAATTAACGTCTGCGATACATAATAAATAGACAAACGACCTTATTTAACAGAAATACCTTAACATATTTCACAGACGGCTCTTAATGGGAAACTGTCATTATTTGAAACAGGAGAAAAACGAAAGACATAATACTAAAGGTAAAGGACCAAAGAACTAAAATAACACATCGTAATCCTTACTAAAATTAGTTGTCTCTTGCATAATATTAACAGTTTCTGGATGATATTTAATTTGTAACATTTCTTCTTTACGAAATGTAAAAATGTCTCAAATAAAAGCGTTTTCAAATTCGAAACAATGTTTGAAAGAAATACAGTGTTTGGCTAGGAAGTTAAAAATTAGCCTTAATTTGTTAATTGTAATTTTAGAAGTTATTTTCGTTTGGCTGATATAATTTAAATTACAATCACAATACTAAATTTTTGTATACAACATTTGTAGTGAACTTATAAAGTATAGAATTATTTTTCTTTTCGAACAGACAAGATAGTAGTAAAACAACTAAATTCAATTGTGCAATATTCATAACAATATTGCAATGGTTGTTACATAAGCTAATTTTATTTAGCATATGCTTAAATATAAATTGGATAGGGTAGAGGTTGACCGGTAAAATATTTAAAGAAATTGCTTTCAAACATTGTTTCAATTTTGATAACACTTATTTTAGACGTAGAACCACATTTTGTAAAAGATCGATCTGAGAAATGTTACAAATTAAATATCATACTGAAACTGTTGATATTAATCATAACACAGATAATCTTAGTAAAATTCACGATGCGTTATTGTAGTTGTTTTCTCCTTTTCTGGTTTATATTTGCTATCCAAATTTTGTATTTTAAGGGTTTTCTGCAAAACAAATTCATTTCTCGTTATTACTCATTTTTTGTTAAATTTTAATTAATTTAAAATAAAATATCTCTTACGGTCATCATTGCTTAAATAAAGTGACGTAAATGGCGTCTGTGTTTCTACAGTGAAAAAAGTATTCACTATGGTTCAGAACACTCAATTTTAAAGACTGAGTATATTATAAAGCAAATGTAGAAATGTAAGCTATTTTTTTAATTAAAGACTCGCTGTTCAGATATGATAAACTAGGTCATTAAAACCACTTTGTGTTTATTAGCTATGCCACTCCAAGCGGAAGTGATCCTTAATTTTTATATCATATCATTTTCCAAGTACACGATTTTTATTCCCGTTTGAGTGGATAACGACGGTGTGTGTAATACTTTTTCGAAGTATTTTTGGAAGATTTATAATTATGTCAACTGTGGAGAGGAATATAAGGTGGGTGTTAGAAATCCTGACTACATATTATGCAAGAATTCATTGGGATGTACAATTCAGAAGTTGAGTTTGATTTTGAAAAATGCTCTCTTTTTCTTGCCATCGGTGTTGAATTACTAATCAATATTGTAGTCAAGGTGACAGTCAATTTATTCAGTACTTAAATTTATAAAATACATTGTTGTTCGTCAGTTATATTTTGAAACATTACTTTATATTACTTTAAGTTAATGTATAATCTGACAATATCTGCCAATATATCGAAAGTTCCTTTTAATCAACACAATATTACACAGTACGTGAGACCTGTAGTCTGTTTTAAATAAGAAGTCCGATGACAGTTACATGCTACGAGTGAACCAATCATAGTACTTTACATAACTTTTCATAAACATGAATCGCGACCAATAAAACAATTTTTTGCTACGTTAGAACCATGCGTTCACACTAGACGACTTCATTTTTTAAAGCTGACTGTAGGAGCATTACTGACATTACGAAATCGTTTGTAAATACTACAGTCACACTTGTGATAAGGATATGATTTGTTTAATGTTTTCGTACTTATATTTTCAAAAATATATAAAATACATTTTCGCCGAAATATTTTGTGTTAACAGTTGTTGTGGTTCATCTGCCCTTGACAGCAGGGATTGTGCAGTATTTCTTTGTCCTCGCGTGATGCTCAAAGCGAAGTGTGTTTCGATGTAGTGTAACACACCACGGGAGGTTCCGGGAAGGGAGCTATCAGGGGAATTGCTGGTCAATCGCTGTGCTCCGCCACTACCACGCGGCTGGAACCGCAGCCTCCCCGTTACCTAGCAACGGCCTCCTGTTATTGTAACGGAGGCCGAGATTACCGGCAATAGCTGCGGCTGCCGAAACGGCTCCAATATTCAGAATATCTTCCAAACCAATATCTGACCCACATCCAGGGAATTATAACTGATTGTGCAGTTCTTAATTGAAGTTTGCATAAAATCAACTTTCCCAGTAATCTGCTTGAAGACTGGCGTATAGTGGTCCCGCCTTAATACCATCATCTACACTTCAATGTTAGTTGAAATATTTCAGAATTGGTGTATGAATTTAAGTAGTAGTTTCGATATGGCATCCATTAATCCACCTAAATAGTATAATATATATATATATATATATATATATATATATATATATATACTGTTGGTTGGCAATTAAACATCATTAAACGAATACACCACCTTTAATTTGAGGTTTAGAGTGAAACTTTTTGATAATATTAAAATCTAGTTAATTTTTATCATAAATACACAATCCAATTTTATGAAATAAACTATTTACTATATTTAATTTATTTATAATAATATTTTACTAAATAAAATAATAATAGAACCAATTTGCTATCGTATTTTTTGAAACTGCTCCGACTACCCGTATGAACGTACAGGTAGTGGCTAGGAAAATTACATCCATTTACAAGTCGAATCTTAAATAGATAAACATACCGCGGTGTTAAATTTAAACCCATAGAAATTATGTAAAGAAAAAAATAATTTATGTACCCAGAATTCAGAAATAACATAAAAAACGAAATTACCGCTTCAACGTGAGAATAATTCGTAATGAATATGGTTTGCCGTCTCGGATGCTCATATGTGGTGGAGGAAGACGATGAAGCCAGGATCCTCAGTGCTGTTTCGTCCTCTGATGGCCTCTGAGCTCCTAGGGTTAACGTCCTCCCAGGTACATGAATTCACACCTCTTTGTCCTCAAAAAAATTATAAACACCCTGCTAAAATCCTCAGACCGATGCTCTCACGTTATCTTGCCCCCCACCCCCGCCCCACGCAGATGGAACAAACTACGTGTATTCCATGCCGCCGGTCAGCCGGATACTAAAAAATGGAATCTGGAATCTATTTATGTTGATAACTACTTGATAAGTAATATCTTAACGTCTAGTACATATCTATCTTAATAACTGCTTAATAACCACTACATGTGGTTTATAATCTTTGAAAGAATAGGACCTCATTTATTGTTTCATAATTAAGTATTATAAGAATATGTAGCACAAAAATTTACCATCAAATCCGTAACACAAAAGTTGCAATTGTGATTACACATATAAAAGTATGTGTAGACAAAATAAATTGAAAATATTTCCACTCAGGCTGCATTTGAAATAAATTGAAAATATTTCCACTCAGGATGCATTTGAAATAAAATTAAAAATAAAATTAGATTATATAATCACATTCTAAAATTGAACATGAAAGTGTCAATCGTCAGATAGATGTACAGAATATTCAAATTATGCATCAAGGTGAAAATGTTTATAAACTTGAAGTAATCGAAGCTATAAATATTCAAAAGAAAAACGCTCAAATTTAAAGTGGTGAAATTGCAAAAAAATTATGCTATTAAAAATATAATACGTCTACCGTACAAAGAGCATAGTATAAATTGTATTATATAACAAAAACAATTTAAAAGTTTACAGCCTAGTAATCATTGAAATATTAATTAACTTAAGACGGTATGTTTTAAACGCATCAAAGTAAATTTCTAGCAAAAATTGTGTATTACATTTACGAAGAAATATTTTGCAGAATATAGATAAAAGTCTTGATGGAATAAAATCAAAATACAAAATTACGTTTTACTTTATGTATGTCTCCAACATTTTGAGGATCAAATTGTCCACGTTTGAAAACGTCAACCATAAAGCTGTAATCTGACATTTTAAATAACAAATCCAGACAATTTGTCAGTTAACAGTAATGATATTTATTTAGTCATTTACAACGTTTTGTCTATATTTGTGCAATTCATAAGGTAAATTCCAATGGGTTAACGCATGTACAAATGCCGATAATTTTGAGACGTGGGTTCCGCCCAATAATGACTACGGTCGGTTTGGTAAGAAAATAATAAATAAATTTACCTGATACAGTCCACAGATATAGACGAACGTTGTAATTGATTAAATAAATTTTATTCAGTAATTATAATTATAGTTTGCTAAGAAATTGGACGGATTCCGTATTTATTAAATATAAACGTTCCCTCAATATTTTTTCCTTTCGATGCTACTGGCTCATCTAATTATTTTGAAAATCAAATTCAAAATTTACAATCTGCTGTGTTGAACTATAAGCAAAAGCTATCCTTGTGGAATGTCCGGCCCAAAACATTTCTTAATATTATACCGGTTTTTAATCTGTTGGTGTTATTGTAATTGTTCTTAGAGAGATAGTTTGAATAATTTTTTAATCTTTTGATATACCTTTAACTCACGCACTTCACATCTTTCTTGACTGTTTTTAAACTGAGATTACACTCATAAGTTTGATGCGTTTGGGAAATTATAGTAGCTGTGAAATGTAATAATTTTTTATGAACTTAAGAATTACGGAAACAAACAATTATACTTCAACTCAGTCTTTATATATTAATAAAATCTCAGTTAATTTATGCCACGTATGTTATTAACAATGTAAAACATTAATTTAAGTGTTTTATGTTTTTTCTTTATTCCGTTTATTTTATCTTCAGCTGTACCAAATGAAAGTATTGTCGTATTGTAATTGTTATCCGAGTCACTGCGTATTTTATTTGTCGGGTCTTAGTTCCATTCACTCCATATTTAAATATAAAGTTACATTTATAGCATCTATAATCCAGGATTCATGGTCCGACAACCTCAAACTTTATTTTCAGCTCAAACATATTTTCCATTCATTTATTTCACGTGGTACTCATTTACTCGCCCCGCTGTAAATCCTGATAGGGAATTAATGCAACGCATTTTGCTTGCTTACACATCCCATAAATATGCATGGCAGTTTTATATTCCGTTGCAAACTGGAGAGGGACAGTGCTACGTTTTGAAACTTTTCTAGACCGACTTATCTGGAACGCAGTAAAATATGGTAAATCTGAGAGTTTAATGAACATAAACTTTATCTTAGTTGGGGAATACGAAAACTTCTTTCAGAGTTGTTTGTCTGAAAATTTTATTTTAATTCTCTTAACAGTAGTCCAATTATGAGAAATTACAAGACGAAAAGCTCACGTAACTCACGTATGCTAAGGGTTAGTTCTTAAAAATAATTATTGAATTATTAAAGCCTCATTTCAACAGAATTTTAGACAACTATAATTATTTTAGCCAAGAAAATGAAAGAACATTCTTTCTTAATTACGTTTTGAAGACTCAAAAATAGTGATGATTATTGAAAAAAACTTTTTGATTACATGAAATTATTTAGCTGTTGGAGATCTTATGGATAACAGTTTTCAGAAATTCCTCGTGGTCTTAATTTTATTATAATCTAATGTGGACTGGTGAATGATAAAACATATTACAAGATTGGTGATATGCAATGAACTCCTTCACGAGCTCATCCTGTCACACAAAAAAACAGCAACTATCAACAGTCAAATAAGCACAGATATTAAGAGATATCTAAAAAAACTCCGATATCTGGATAGTGGTTTATAAATCTTTTGTGTTACCATGGTACTGTTTACTGACTAAAGTCAACTATTATTTGATTTGAAGATTCGGTATCGCCATTATTTGTGTAACAGAATGCATAAGACTTTTTAAAAATGAACTATAGTTTATTTCCCCTTTTACCAACGTACACATGCAATCAAGATTCTCAATCGGGTCAGGTCAGCGTTTTAGAACAGAGTTTCGGTGGATTTATGCCAGGAGATGTCCCGGGGAATCATGTCTCCAAAATTTGGCTGACAGACGTCGAAAAGTTAATGCTTCAAAAAACTTAATCATTCAGAGGCTCAGCCAACTTGTGCACTCTGGGTGATAATTTTCTGATGAGTCTACACACGACGCTGGCGATGCGTTCACAAGAAATGCATTCATCAAGTCTACCTGCAACCCTAGTCGGCAAGCAGTCATCCACCCGATAATAAGTCAACAGAACAACAAGCAATGACGACAGGAATGAAGACCAACACTTCATACACTACATATTTCACAACAAAGCTAACGGCGATCAATTTAAAATCGAGCGTAATTCAATAGTTTGGTTAATTTTTCCAAGTTTCATTCAGAACTTTCCCTTTAATAAAATATAAATATTAAAATAATAAGTTTTCAGATATGTCATAATCCCCCTTCCTAACTAAATTCGTAACTCACAACAACACCCAACAATCTGAAACAGTTTATTATTCAATGAAAAGAAGATGTTTCAAGTAAAATATTTACATCCAAAAAAGGTCCTCCGTAATAGGCATTTGGCAGAAGCTTTCAGAAATCACATTCATCTTCTGAAACTTTATTAGATAAGAATTAATAATGTATACAAATTATACATTTGTAGAACACAAACCTTAACTACACGGTACTATAATTTACCTCAATACATCACAATAGCTATCATATATTTTCAATTAAAATATTTAATAACTTGTCAAAAATATGATAATATTAAACCACAACCAAGGTATACGAATTGTTAAACAATATTTCATGTATCAACACTTAAATCAAAATAACTCGCATACTAAGCCTACACTAGTCGTTTTATACCCATAGTTAAATGTTAATAACTTTTTTAAATATTACACAACATATTTACACAATCCTTATTAAAAAAATTAACTATAATAAAGCGTTTCTTTTCTTTAAACATTATTCAAAATTTCAAGAATATTGACACTTCGTTTCTTTTATTTAGGTTGGCAAAATTATGTATACCTTCAAGTACTTCTCTTTTTATATTTGGGTTTCTCTTTATATAAAATCTCAAAATCATCCCAACCATAACTATGCTTTTCTTCTTTCATATGTAGGAGTAATGTGGTAATAGTCTTTAAATGCGCTTTGTACATGTTTTCATGATCATATAGCCAACTCTTCATATTCATACCGGTCTTGGGCTACCCTAAGTCACTCAGCGCCTCCACTCACTAATCGTAGATAAGAGCTTTACAAAAAAAATTAAAACAAAACACTAATAGATTATTTCCTATCAGAATAATAAATTACAGAATAATTTTCTAATAACAATATTTGACAATTCAGAAAAAAATTAAACAACTTTTTTACTTTAGAAAAAAATATTCTAATAAAGATTCACGTAGCAGCCTATCAATTAAACAATAAATGTAACAAATATTAAAAAGTATTAAAATATACTAAACAATGGTCTATAAACCTTACTTAATATTATACTTAAATTCATCAATATTTTGATTTTTTAGGAAATATTATTAAATTTAATATAATGTAATATAGGTTAGTATTTTTTACCTCATTTTCACATGTTTTGCTTCGATTAAAATATCATACATAACATATATCGTGTATAAATATAAGAAATAAACGTAGTAATTACGTAAACTGCAATTTTTGAACTTTTTAATACTGTTGGAATTATATAGATCAGGACGGAAAAATCTCTTTCAGGACCTCCACTTGACTGCTGCAAAAACTACCGTCTGAGTTATCCGAGCAAACTCCGAAACATTTGCGAGGTTTCACCTTCAATTGCATAAACATGAATATTAGAGTTAATAAATTAACTTATTCTGCCTGTAGCCACATTTCATTATTTTAGTTAATAAATAAAATTAATAAAAATGAGCTGTACAACGACTGAAATTCAATATTTATCAGTTTTTATTGTAGTATTAGAACAGGCTATAATTTCGAATATTTTTACAGAAAACCTTATTCATTTTAATTTGACTCAAAATATACGGGGTATTTTACAAAAAAAATGTGTCCATTCCACACAACGGAATTTTGCAATTGTATCATTTACCTTCGATGTTAAACAATGAAGTGTTAATCAAAGCAAGAATAATTTATTTTTAATATGAGCAAATTGTTTTCGAGCTCCTCCGTGTGGATGAAGCAGGATTAAGAATAAAAGGGATTTAGAAGAAGCCCGCATCGAATCCTGATAGAATCTCTCCCCTTATTCCGAGCCAGGTGTCGCAGTGCGCTCCATTTACCCTTCCCATTATATGATAATACGTTTCTAAGTCACACCGCAACCATGTTCCGCATTAACATAGAAATAAAACTGGCTTCGTTCGTCAAACAAAAGCACCAAGTGCGCCATTATTCCAGGTCATCTTCTATGCAGAGAATTACAAAGTGCCAAATAGTGCATTACGTTCCATTATTCATTGCCAATTATCCGACCTATTATGTTTTCCCCATTAATACACTTCTTAGAATGCATCAACAGGTCCATGGTTTTATTATTTTAATCTCCTGCAGTTCGCTAATCCCTTCTCTTTCAGTTTATTATCAAAGTTAACTATTTTAACCTCCTATTAATTTGTATTTATTTTCATTATTTCATTTGTTGTATTCTCAATCTGTGTTTACAGTAAACGTAAATCGTCATTCCATTAATTTTAAACATTGCAAACATTACATTTAAACAAAAGTTTTCATGTAGTTCGACGACAAATTTAGATTTCAATTTTTGTAAAGTGAGGTGGAAGCGTTTTTAACTAATTTTAGTTTACAAGAGTCAGCTCCAGACATAAATACTGTGACATTTTTGGACATGGCTTGTAACATATGTATAAATTTGTTTTGTAACCATAAATACGCTTCGTTTAACGATAATATCGCTATTATATCCACTCGTGAGGCGCAGAGTTGACAAAAAATTGAAGTGACAATCGATTAACAGCTTGGTTTGCTACCATCGCTCTTTGAGAACTCGAATTTCTTTGAGAAATAATGACTGACGCAGCCTTTAGCTAACATTTATAATGCATATTGGAAGCTCCTCTTTTTTCCTGTGACAGCTATAAAGTTCCAGTTTTTGAATGCACGGCATCCCACCGTGTGTGTGTGTGTTTATCACCGCAGAAGCCGCAAAATGTCGGACAGTTTATGTTTGGCAATCAATTCTACGGCAATATCTGCCTTCCCTGTTACGGAAAAAACGACTGTTGGCCTTAATAAATGTTTCCTCTATGTTGATTCTCGCATAGAAAATATTGCAATATGATTTATGGTAACATAAAATCGATGGTGCCATTAATTGATTAAAATGATCAATATTTCATATTATGTATAACCATTTATCTTGTTTATATTGTTTAAAACATAAGGAGATTTGTGTGTAACTCATTAATTAAAAATTATTTCATCTTCTATCATAAATGAAGGTTTACTTGAATAATAATGTTATAAATTTAACATTTTTAAAAAATAACTTCAACGTAAATGCGCACGAAAAACGGCAAAGTTATCCATCGTGATTAAAGTGCAATACGTTTATTTTAAAAAATCAGATTTTCTTGTTGTTCGTTTCATTATCCTTTACTTTCGTAATTGTCCTTCCCGGTATGCGTCATTTGTTTCATCTACCAAAAATTACCTGTCCTTAGCGCGTATTTTAAATTCAATAGTTGTCGTTGAGTCATTGATTGATGTTCACTGAGAAATCTGTCTTACGAGATCTGTCAACTGTGTTTTCAGATATTCTCGTACGCAAGTTATTGGAGCAGGAATACAAAAATTCTGGAGTTAGTTCTCAAACAACTTAATTGTATAGTATTAATTAGTGCTTTACACAATAAGAATTTACGTCGTATTCGATGTGCTTATTTTCCTTTTTATTAGTACCTATTTGATGATCGGAATATATTCGCTTTCCGATGTGTATAAATAAATATTTTGTAAATTATGTTAGTACACACCCCGTTTTATAACACGTAATGTATATATCAGAGTACTCATTGATTACTAGATAAAGCATTTTCCTGTCAATTACTTTTAAGCTCGAACACTCACATGGGTCCTCTGTGTTTCGAGTATCGCGGACTTTTACTTAATTCAGAGTTGGCTAGCATCATTTTTTCCACAGATTCACAACACTGAACACAGGTATGAACTTCATTGTCTGTTTTACTGATGATGAATACGTCACTTAATGACGAAACTAATGACAAATACAGGACTACATGTAAGATCGTATGTATATTATTAGTTCATCATCAACAAATATCACATATTAAATTAATACTATAAATCATTGTTATGTTTGTAATAATTATCAGCAACATGAGCAAAATAATTTAATGCAACCGTACCATTAATTTGAAACTAATAAATACAGTAATATTAAATAGTTGAAGTTTTTAATTATGTCTTCCCATTGGCCCTTCTATTTTTCAGCCTCAAACTCTGTTTCCAAGTAATCTCGGTAGATTTCCAAAATCCTCCTACTAAATTGCAGCAGTCAATCGGCTGTAATTTCCAATAACATCCATTGGTTTGCGTTTGAACAATTGCAGCCAATAAGAAATTCTTCAGTCGCTGATGTGAACTGATGCCATCGCACATATATTTTGTATTAGTTCCGTACAGTAGCCATTCCTAATTTTTCACGCTAAACGTCCGACTAGACGGAGGGAAATCCTTTCCGAATTAAATACACCTGACTTCCTTGTCTGAAAGGTTCTCCTTACATAAATCTGAAGAAAGTTTCGTTTCCAATTTCCAAGGGACGGTGAAAGAGCTTCCACACACAAAAAATGCGTCGAAGAACTTAAGACTTAACTCAAGTACTTTTAATGTTTTATAATCAATAAAATGTTTCGTTCAGCTTTGAAAACTTCATAAGTTAAATTTTAATTGCTTCAACTAATTACAAAACCCTGTTACGGTTTCCGATGTTAACAGGCGTCGGAGAATGTCCGTGACTCCAACTTACAAAAAATCTACCTGCAGAACTCAACGTTGGACGAAATGTTGTATTTATGTTAATTAAATTTTTTCGTTGAAATATTTTGCCGTATTTTTATTTATTTAATGTTATAAAATTTATTTTTGAAAGATTTTCTACTTTAATTCATAGCGTAAAATGCATGTTCCTAGCTACACTAATTGTGAGGTTATTGGTTTCCTAGCCTCTTTTATACACCAACACTGCGGTCAGACTACATATAAAATAGAAAAAATCATTCGTTTTCCAGAGAAGCAAAATACTTATTTATTTTCTTTTACAATCGTATTCGATTAACAACACTCATTAAATATATACCAAACCTCCTGGAAGTTCTTTACAATAATTTAATATGATATTCTCCTTTCAAATATGGCAATAATTTAAAATTAAAGAACTATTCGCTCGGTTCACATGTTTTGCGTTCGTAATCTGTCAAGTTTCCTCATGCAAGGATATTTTACCCACCAGAGACATAAAAAATTGCCGAACAACTAATTATAAATTTAAATTGGCAAACGCGTTGACTCAAAACGTCACAGTTTGTTTCTATCCTTGCAAAGTCATTTGCCAATTAAAGTTTCGACTTCCTTTGACGTGTTTTGGTCTTTGGTCTAATTTTTTATGAACAATATTAATAATATTTTGAATTGCTTGTTACTAATTTTGTGTCAGAATAAACAAAATGCAGTTCCTTTATAAAAGTTAATGAATATCTCGTTTCGTCTTTTCTATAATTGAAATACGAACACTACTTCTTCCTTGGCTATGTAAACTATAGAGGGCCTTAGCCTACCGTGTTGACTGCGGGCTGTATTCCTACACGACACATTCCGAATTTGGAGTAACACGTGGTCAACGTATCGATTCTCCAACAATTTTAATCCCGGTCTCCAATACCATGACGGCACAAACGTCCAAGCCCATGCTAGGATGAGAACCTGGGACCTTTGTTGTGAGGCAGGGACGCTAGCCACTAGACCACAGGAGGTTGGCAAAATACGAACACTAGACCGAATGAAACAAAGACGTAATTGTTAATAAGACTTTATATCGAACAGTTTTATTCGGTTCTCATAGATTATGATTGAAAATAGTTATTCCCATCATATTGAAGAAACTCTTCAATTCGAATAACTACCCATCCCGCGGTCTTATTTTTAAAGATATGCATCTCAATATCCAGTGAAACTTAAAATTTGACTTAATGCAACTTATAAATTTTTATTATTCACAGATCATTTCAAACCACCATCTGCTCCCAGAGCAATAAGTTAATGGAAAGGGTGAAAGAAAATTGAAGCAGATATTCATCAATATGGCGTTAGTTTCAACAAATTCGTATTAACACGAGGAACATAATATAGTCTATGGTGTCTATAGTCTATAATGTCGATGAGTGTTGAATAGTGTAGTGTCTCTTGAATCTCCGGTTGTGGGCATCTTTTTGCAATAAACCATTTATTATTTGACAGAACGCAAATCGAGGTCAATGTAAATATTTGCGTTGATTATGTAGTACGATGTGTTGAGGATGGTTCGAAGAGTTGTTTTTCAGTTTTTGGAATCATTCTATAACGGCTATTTTAGTAGATTACGCGGTCCCCCAGAGTTAAATGCCATAAATCCATATCGAATTGAAGATTACCTTATAGACGAGAAGTTGGTTTGTTGTGGAAGGAAAGTTGGGAACAATAGCCCAGTAACGAGCAATACCTGCTGAAATTCAGATTAATCAATATATAGGTCCTCTTGATTAGGCCTCTATCAAGATGGATGTCTAGGTACCTGGCACGGTCAGATTGTTGTATTACTATTTCGGGGGGTTGAGTGGACAAATGCCTCTTCCTCTGTGAAGTTGACATGTACGCACTTGCTTTGGTTGATTTTGATTCGGTATTTTAGGCACCAATCTGAAATGACATAAAGATGGGTTTTTAGTTTGGTGAGGTCCTTCCTGGCTCTACGTCCTTACAGCATAGTATCGTCAGAAAACGTTACAAATGTTCTTAGGCCTGTTGTGCACAGTATATACAGTATTAGGTACTCCAGAGCCTAAGTGACGATTTAGCTAGTCGTGTAGTAAACAACTTCCCCGATATTGTAGAAGTGGTAGTTTCGAACTCAATTTAACTCGATTTTTTGTTGATAAAAGTTGATAATGTAAAAGCAATTCCGAAAATATTGGCTAGGAACTATATTGTTTTCAGTACAGGGGATATGTTGTAGGTCAAGGAACTCGTCTGTTAAAGGTAACATTTAATATGTATATGGTGTGGTAAAAAGACGTTGCCCCAGTCTGTATGTCCCCTTCTTAAGAATATTATATATAAATAAAAAGACGGCCAATAAGTCAGCACATAAATTTATCACTATTTATTCAAAACTGACGTTTCCTCTCCTTTTTGAGACTCCCTCAGGCGTACTACAAACGTAATATTACCAGAAATTGAATATGGGTTCTATATTACAATTTTTTAATTTATAAATACAAAACATGGTTCAAATTTGAAAAAAATTTACAATACTTTTTTTAGTAGTAGTTTAACTTTTTAATATTCTTCTCCATTGTTAAAATTTAATTGACTAAAGCACTCTGTTACTACATCATTTCGGCCGTAACCGTCGCTAGAGATGGTCCGCGACACTATATTCTTCACATGTAATTCTTCAATAATCTTTTCGGCTGAGGAAGTCAAGAAGTAAATATGATGAATTTCTAAATTTGTAAGTTTTGAACCATGTTTCTATTATTTATAAATTTAAAAAATTGTAACACAGAACCCCTATTAAATTCTTGTAATATTGTGTTTGTAATATGCCTGAGGAAGTCTCAAAAAAGAGACGAAACGTCGCTTTTGAATAAATAGTGATAAATTTATATGCTGACTTATTGGCATCTTTATATTTATTGTAAATTTTAAAGTCGGAAAACTATGTTGTAATATTACATACACTTTCAACAATGACTGCGCTTGATATATGCCAAATTATATATCAGGAACTGTGAGTTCTTCTTCGTACTTAATTTGGAAGAAACTGTCGTTATAACAGATAAAGGCTAATCTTGCAGCCACTTTCTTAACTTATACGGCAACTTATAATAAAACAGTAATTTTCGTTTCTCTATCATGAAAACTTATTAAGTGGTAAAAATTTTACTGGAAAATAATCGATTATTGCGGTAACTGGATGGTTTAAAGAAGTTCTAAGGCAAGTTAGAAATTGATTCTTGGATTGGTTTTGAATTTAACTAAATTGTTGTAATATCAGTTTTAAGGACAAGTTATAACAGCCATTTACAGGTATAAGAATGTAGATCTGTGAGAAACTAATTAATGTTATTCGGAGGAGAACCTTTGGAGAGAGGCTTGAGGAATGTTTACGTGTATGCGAATGTGATGTGAAATATAAACTATTATTGATAAAGAAATGGCGACCCTGAAGAATAAAATATTGTTATTGAAACTGTACGAGCATTCGGGCATTACGTCACGAAATATTTTGAGTATATCCGTGTAGGAAATAATTAAAGTAAATCAAGATAATATTTACGTAATGAAATAAAATATATTTAAGTAACGATCTTCACGCTTATCATTCAAGGACGTTGTATAAAGGTCATGTACAAAGTGTGTAATATTGTGGTGTTTATTTGTTATTTGAAATGTTGTTGCTATAAATAAAACAATTTATTGTGCATAAAAATGCATATTTATCTTCCAGCCTACACTCAGAAGACATGCGATCTCCCTCTCCCCAGTATTAAGCCTGGTTTAATTCGGTTGCAAACCAGGGCGTTACCCGGAAACATGGATTCGCGACTTAACAATTTACTTTGCTCCGCGCCAACACTTTAAATAACATCTACAGCGTTCAGACCCAAGCGATGAACTTGGGTCAGCATCCAGAGACAATCTTCGATTTCGAGCAGATTGACCCAGGCGATGTTCTTCGGCCAGCATCCAAAGATAATCTCTTATATCGAGTAGATCGACCCAGGCGATGTTCTTCGGCCAGCATCCAAAGATAATCTCCGATATCGAGTCGATCAACCCAGGCGATGTTCTTGGTCAAAAACCATCTGACGTCTCGAGCAGATTGCCGTCTGATCCTATAAAAACCAACTTTATATTAGGTCATCAAGCTGACGTGACCCCTTGTCTCACTCTTTCATGGTCATCATGGAATGTCCCACAAGGGTGACATTCCAAACCTCGTTCTCACGGAACGACTTTAGCGGCGTTAGCGTTTTTATGCTAACGGCACATTTGTGGCAGCTATCGGTAAAGCACGTTCCCAAGTTTCCGGCTTTTATATTTAAATCTTAACTGTGCTAAAGTGCACCATAATATAACAAAAGTTATATTATTATTAAGGAGAAATATTTATGATATTTCTTTGATGCAATAACACAAAAATCTTCAACTGAAATGAAAGGCAACAGATGCATTTAGAAGTCATATTTATGAAAGTGAAATATATTTTACTTAATAAGCGAAACTCACCAAACACATCCGTAGCTAATAACATTAAACCCAAAGTAACCAAAGTTGTATTTCTTAAATTAAATTTAGATCGCGTCAACTGTAATGTTATTGGCGATCACAGCTGTTACATTAACAAAGGCACTGAGTACATGGTATTGAGATTAATAGGTGGAAAAAAAGTTACAATATACTTGGGTTAAATTGTGTCTTGTTGATTACTTTCAGAAATTGTAATGGCCGTTTGATTTGCTCTTCCGAAGATATGATGTCATTTGATCCTAGTATATTAATTTTGTGAGTGCTCTAACTGGGGAAGTGAAAAATTACGTGTCGTTTTTCCTGCGGACGTGCGTCTGGCGGACGCACTACGGTTGAAACCCCTTACCGAGTCTCTTAACAAGCATATAAAGCATAACAATTTAGTTAATAAAGACAAATCTATTCATTTATGTGTACATACGAATATAAACTATCGTAAGTTTTAATAATTAAAATTAACCGAATGATAATAATGTAAATAGTGTCGAAATGAACTGTCCTGTTTAACAATAAGCGAACGTACTCTGTATAACATTTCAGAAACTTGTCTGGATTTTTAATTTCTGTTATGTTAATTAAAAATATAATTGAACTATTATTTTGCTTGACGGTTACCTACTGTGTGCATTGACATTGATAAATAAGTTATGTAATAAATTTTATATTATTCGATTCCATTTTATAATTACCTTATTACTATTTATTATTTTTAATATTATTATTAATAATTTTTTATCCTTATCATTGTAGTTGATATTTTATCATTGTCAGAATGATTAGAGTTTAAAATGTGCAATTTTTCATCACACTTCTCCCAGACTTGGGACTGGGAAATGGTGGTTTAAAAATAGCACGGGGTTTGATGTGATTTTATCTACACAACTTTTATTGTTTTTATGTTTTTTTGTTAAAATCGCTAATGTTGCATTTGATTCTAATTTGGTGACAAAAGATAATATATTTAATCTTTTTAAAATCTTTTGTTTATTCCAAATTCCGAAGAATATACTATATTCTCCTCTCCACCTCGATGTAACTTTTTGCGCCTTTTACATCCCTCCTCACCCATTTCTCTGGCTCTAATTTTGAAATTAATTTCCAGAGCTATCGCTTTCAATTTACCAATGAAATAATAAATATTAGGTGTTGATCTCCCGAATAAGGAATTCAGTTTTGAATTCCATGTGTCGTTGGTGGTTATTATTCCATACTTCAATTGGAATCAATTAATTTTCTAACCATTGCTCAACGAAGTAATCTAGAAATAAAATTGCTTTCCTGTATTCGGAGCTTCCTCCATAATAATAAGCCAGGCTTCTCCGATCAAATCCGTCAGCAGATACGCTAAGGCTGCACATGGCTTACAGGTTTTCCTTATGTCCTTGTTATGTGTTCTGCAGCTAGCCTTAAACACGCCATAAACACTGATGTCCAAATAGCCAACTTTTTTTAGAATGACAGTAGTAAGGATAAAAGAAATAATAGTTATAATAATAAACAGTAATGATAAGATTAATTTTAAAAGGGAGCGCTATAATATGAAATTCAGTATACAACGTACATAGCGTAGTCAATACACGTTTTACGGAACCATAAAACAAAATAAGAAATAAAATTATTTATTTTGAAATATAAAAGTAACTATAAATTCACATTAGTTTCTGAATTGTTATACATTGTACATTCACTTAATATTAAAACCAAGAGTTTCTTTTCTTAATATTTACATTCTTATAATCCAGGATATATGATCTACTAGTTTTAAATATTAATCTCCAACTTTTATTGTTCAGGTAGCTTATTGTTTAAATTTAATAATCTTCAGCCTTACTTATAATAATAATTTTATTTCTCATGTGATTAAATTAATAGATTAGACTTTATATGCCTGTTGAAGATCTGCATCGTAACCAATATTTGTTGCATTTTAATTAAAGTTTACTCAAATTATTGTATATTTTTCTGGCTGTCCATTAACATAATTTCTAACAATTTCGCCGTTTAAGTTATCAGAGGATTTTCCTTAATTTCAACCTAAATTTACAAATTCAACAAAAATAGATCACTTAGACGTCACAATGGTTGTTTTGTTTACGAAGCTCCAACTACCTGATCCATGAGGGGGAATGGGGAAAGGTTCCGAACTTCTCCGCTAGGGACCGGATCTTATAGGTACCACGCTAGAAAGACGACACTGAAAACTTATTTTGTCCTGGTTAGATGTAATTTTCAATAGTTGCATTGGAGTGGAGGTGCTCTGGTAAATATATTGGAAGGATTATTTGACATATTCTAATGTTGTATTGTTTGTTGCATTATTATACACTTACCAAATTATTCTCCAGTGAATATATAATAACTACTAACTTCCTTTCTAGGGTTCAAGAAACGGATGGATCCTTTTTCGAAAGTTTCACAGCTCTGAGCTGGAAGCAGGAGAATAGGCGCCTGATCGCGACGCAGGAAGTGGAAGCCCGCGTGTGCATGGAGACGCCGCAGATAGAGCGCCACGGCGTCTCCGAGTACAGGCTGCACAAGAAAGAGGTAAACTGGCCCTTCCGTTCCCTTACTGTAGTCAGTAAAAGTAAAAAATTTGAATTTTGCCGAAAAACTGTAACTATTTGTAGTACAGCTGTGATTGAGTGTTATTATTTTTAATTAATTATAATTTGAAATAAAAACTACAAATTTGCTAATATACCTATCCTATTTTTGTCTATGTGTTTATTTAAGATACTAATTTCAAAAAGTACAAGTTCCACTGCATACACTACGACGAAAAATTGTGAAACACTAGCCAGCCCCAGGAACCCTAATAGTTTCGCCAGGTTATATTTAACAGTATCAATATTGTGTTAATAAAAAGAAATTTCTTTCAGGAACATTATTACAATACTTATAGATATTATTTATATGAGCGACAAATGTTGAAATACGAGTGCGTACCTTTAGTAACATTTGAGCAACCAACAGGAGACATTATTTTCTTTTCTCCTTATTGACAAGCTAAAATATAAAGAAATTTAATGAAACATATTTTATTTCTTAGACAACAATAAAGTGATGTTCCCAGATTATTATCACAATTTTACCTCGCCTTGGGATTATTTCGGTACTGAAATGGTGCAAGCTAAAAGAGCACAATATTTTAATTGGTGCTGAGAATCGATGTCACACCCCACATCCTTTTCTTAATGACGTCCATAAATTTTCTCAACTGACCTACAGAGTAAAAAAATTTAATAGAATCATTTAAAAAAATAATTTCTTGGATCCAAGATGGAAATTTAGTTTTAGATTTATATATAATGACAAATATTTTAAAACAGTGCGTTTAAAAGAGATAATATACATAATTTAAGAAAAATACATAAGAAATTCAATTTTATATATTGTTGTGGAATTCAGTTCTAAGACTAGTCTGATGTAACCCTCCACACCAACCTATCTTGCGCTAGCCTTTTCATTTCCTCAAAACTAACACATCCTCCCTAAACTGCTTGGCGTATTATATCCTTGGCCTCCCTCTTCTATTCTTACCCAACACACGTCCCTCTAATGCTAATTTTACAAGACCTTCATATCTAAAAACGTGGCCTATTAATCTATCCCTTCTTTTAGTCAACGTCCTCCATATTGTTCGTTCTTCCCCTATTCTGCTTAGAACTTCCTCGTTAGTAATTCTATCCACCGATCTGATTTTCAGCATGTTCCTATAGCACCAAATTTCAAAGGCTTCAATTCTTTTACTCTCCGCAACTCCTATCGTTCACGTTCCGCACCCATATAACGTCACGCTCCATACGAACAGTTTTAACAATAATTTCCTAATATTCAAACTTATATTACCCGTGAGTTCCTCATTTTAGGATGCCTTCCGTGTCTGTGCTATCCTACTCTTTATGTCTAGTATACTTCTACCATCCCTAGCTATTACTCTTCCAAAGCAGCAGAGTTTCTTAACTTACCTCAAAATATCACTTCCCAATATAACACCCTTTCTTATTCCACTATTTCCAAAACAATACTCCATTACCTTGGTTTTCCCTCTACTAATTCTCATATTTAATCCTTTTTCCAGGACTCCGTCCCGTCCATTTATTATGATTTCCAAGTCCTGCTCTGACTCCCGTAATACTAAAATATCATCGGCAATGCGTAAGGTTTTTATTTCGTCTCTTTACCACATTCCGTTTTAACGTTCTTCATCTAATGTTCTATATGTAAGTTAAACAGCATGGGCGACAGACTGCATCCTTGTTATACTCATTTCTTCTTTCTTGATTACGACTTTCTTTTCTTGAACTTCTATTCTAATTATTGCTGTCTGTATTCTGTAGAGATTATTTATGAGGCTCCTTTATCGCTATCTTTTTTTCTAGTGGTCTTCAAGATCCTTAATAGTGTGTTCCAGTTCACATTATCAAACCATGTTTCTAAATCTACAAATGCCATACTTAATTCTTTTCTTTAAGCATAAGTCGTGGCAATTTCTGGTATTTAAATTATTGTTAAGTCCAAAAAATATATAAAATATCAGAATATTTTCTAAATCTATTCGTTTCTTCATCGCAAAATATAAAGAATGTTTAAAATTACAGCTATTATAATTTAAATTAAGAACTCGAATAAACGTTTCTAGTGAGCATGTTTCTGTTTGAATTCATGTCTTAATTGAAAATTCGTAACTATTCCAAATTTTGTCCAAATCAAATATATTACGAGTTCCGTTCAATTTCTAATATCTTCTATGAATTTTTTCATTAAATAATCGTACAATAAGGTTTTAAAACCCTAATTTCTTGTTTTGCTTTAATAGTGAACTTTGGTTGTAATAATTTCTTTTGTTCTTCAATTATACATTAATTTGATATTTATGTCATTTATTAGCGTAATATCCGAGAATTTGTGCACAGTTTTCTCTTCAACAATGTCATGGTTACATGTCTGCTATGAGTTTTCTCTGATCACTGAAAAACCAAAACATGCCTGCAGAATTTGTAACTCTGGAGTGTGTTCAAGCGTCGAATAAAGCCAAAAATCACTTGGTGGCAGGCATGTCAGAGGAGTGGAAAGCATGAGAAACCACTTCAAAGTTGTTTTCTAGAAAATGAGCTCGTTTATTGTTTTGGTGAAAGAGCATTTGTGGCACCTTTTCTTGCAATTCTGGAAGGAGCTTGTTCTACAAACCATTTTGGTAGGTAGCGACTGTCAAAGTAGAACCCTTGAACACCATTTCGCAAACGCTGTTTTAAAACGCGGCCTTAATCTTGTTGTTCAGCTCTGGCACTTATCCAAAGTTTTTAGACGAAGTGAGTCACAGAGTTTCTAACGAACTGATTGACTCTTCATTTCAAAATAGAATAACGTCCAGTGTATGTCATCCATTTTCAAAATTGTGGAAAAGAAAGTTACATTTATTCCTTCATCATTTTTTAACATCGCCTAACTTCGTCCGTCAGCATTCGTGTCCGCCACCTGGAGCACACATTTCGCAGTTTCAGGCATTATGTATGATTGTGTGCGAAGATACACGGAAATGGCAACTATATATCTATAAATCTTCCACACACAGCCAGAAAGACTTCCTAACAATTGACCCCACTGCGTTGGTCAAGGTATCAGACAGGCCTGAGTTTGTTTGGGTTCACTGTCGTCATTCTTAGAATTGTCGTGCCCACATAACTGATTTCTTCACATTCATTGCACCATCATGGCATGTCTATCTCAACTTGTGAGGAATTGATGTCACGACATGCAAGTAAAGAAGACTCACTATTACTATAATATAAAGAATCCTCATTTACAGTATCAAAAACACCCCTCATTCGCATCACAACTCTTAGAGTGTTGTATACCATACCATCTTTGTGACGAATGACGCATAGTTTTAAGTAAGTCAAATGTTTCTCTTCCACCACACGTAGAGAAAACTGAAAATCTTTAAATTTTTATATGAGTTTAATAGCACCAAAATCATGCCAGAGCTAACCAAAATAGAATAATTCATTCTTAATCAATTATTATTCAATATACCATTTTGTAATGGCCTCACGCAGATAAATTATCAGTCGTTAAACAACGATGAATGTGTATATATTCCTTTGATAATGACCGCGGTCCAAGCGTAGGTTTACTTGAAATTAGCGCGGGGCAGCAAGAACACAACCGACACGATATAATCTGTTTTAAACAACCAAAGAGAAGAAAGCCGCTCGGGCTTCAGAAATTTCATTGGGGTTAGTAAAACATTAATATTAATAAAAGAAGGATTTAGATTTTAATACAAAATCAAACAACAATATTAAATTACAAATGTAACACTTGTTGGTTAAAAACAAAATAAATAAAATGTAGTACATTAAATTACAAAAGAATAGTTAATTCATTTAAATTTGTGCCACCAACTTTCTGAGCTCAACAGAGGGCAATAGTTTTATTTTGGAATCTAGTGGAACAAAAACAAAGCTTGGCATCGAATTTTTAATTAACACTTAAATAACCAGGGGCTAGAAACGTGAATTTGTATACCACCGCTCTGTTGTAAATCAGTTGGCTCTGGATATCGCCAGCAGCAGTTGCCGGAATCAGATACTCGTTGTCTCGTAGGACCACATCCAGCCAATTCGGCTAAGAAAATTATCCAGATAATTGGCGAATACTCAAAAATGCTGCAGACTAAGTACTCTGAACGTAGCGAAAATCTAAAAAAATCTCCAAATAATAATGAGTGCTCGAAAATATATTCAATTCCATCTTTTATTTACAATTGTCACATTTTTTACGCCTCCGGGGCTCCCCAGTCAGTCTTCCTTTCCAAAATATTTCATTAAATGGCAAAAATGGTACTAGATTCGGCCTCTCGTCTGGCTATATGTATTAAAACAATTGGATGCTAAAATTAACCAATCGTATATATGAAATTTATTATTTTTAGTAATTAATTGTTCGAAAAAAATTAGTGGGGCGACTGAATATTAAATATGTAGATGTGGTTAATTAATAAAATGATTTCAACAATGCCCTACATTGTCAGTTTTAACTATTTTAAAAAACAAAATTAAGAGTATGGATATGTAACATTTATTATATAAAATTATCTAACTCGGGCCATACCACCAATATAATAAGTTATTAAATATATAAGTAAAATGCTAATGTGTTGAAATTTTCAATTGGATAAACTTAAAAGATAAGGATCAGAAGTCAATAAATCTTAATATACTCCGTTATAATTTTGTAAGGAAATTATCTGCTAAAAGTTTGGGATTGGAAGGATATCATGGCAGGAGAACCTAAGAATCGTTTATGCCCTTTTCTATGGTGACTATACTCTAAGCTAATACGTCTCATAATATGAATCTCTACAAAGAAAATGGACGTATATATACATATACTTTTATACAAATTTAAACAATTTTTGGTGCACATATTCTTAAAAGTTCTGATAAAAAGACCAAGAAAAAGCGGGTAGGGTGAGAAACCCCTCGCACAAATGTGGGTAGAATTAAATTTATATATATATATATATATATATATATATATATATACGAATATGTCACCATGTGTAAGTTTGTTACGAAACAAAGATAGACTGCAGGGAAATACAATTAAAGTAGTAAGATTCGAAACACTCACTGGAATAGGCAGTAAGGAATACAACATTTTACATAACTTACATATAATTATTGTTATTACATAAATATTGCTTGTAAGCCTATTTCAGCAGAATACATTTCATAGAGTTTTCAGTTATGTATTTCTCAAGGCCTAACATTGAATTCTTGGGATGATTTCATCTTTGTATTAACACCTATTGAAGGCGGGCATAATACGTGTGGATTGGTTGTATTCTAAGCGAAGAATGAGTATACCAGTGAAACAGTAACTAATGCAGTGAATTTAATAAGAAATACTTTAATGAATTACTGTTATTTTTTCTAATACGTCTTTTAATATAAACTATGTAAACGATAGTCTTGTTAATTGAAACCAAAACTAATTTATCTTTGTAAAGCAATGGACGTTAAAGATATTTTAAACATAAACGTAGTTGAAATCAGTTACTTTTTTATCAAAAGTAAAAATAGTTTGCCTTAATTCTTTTTATTTTATTACTTCCTGTTTGAAACGATAACAATTATTGAAATTTTGAACTTGATATCAACATTACATGTCTGGAGTACCATACAATCTGCTCTTTCCCATCATGCTTGTCCGAGGACTAAAATATAATCTATTTTTCAATCTGCGATTCTGAGGTGAAGTAAATTGGATAGGTTGTTTGTTGAAATAACGGCGAAGAGCACGTTGCGTTGTGAAGGCATCTACGACGATAATCTGAAGCAGATTCCTGTTACGGCTTCTGGGCTGAGAAGATCGATGGAGAGTTGCAAGAAGACAGCGGATCCTTAACCCCAAACCATACAACTCCTGACCGAGCTAACTGCCCTCTTGCATCACTGCTTGGTTGCAGAATGTACAATGTAGGAGGATGCTTCTATTTAAGAACGTTGTGGAAGAAAACTGAAGAGCGTTTACAAAAAGTAAATAGTGAAATAAAATTATTGAAGAAGAAATATTAGCAGAAATAAAAAACCTCCAACATATAGCCTACGTTTTTTCGAAACAGTGTGCAGTCATTAGTCACTGTTTTCAATTATGAAAAAGTAATTTAATGAAAACTTTATTTTTTAATAGTTACTTTAATCTTTGTTTAGAGAAATAAAGTAATAACACAGCCAATTCAGCCATTGTTAAATTTTGATTAGCCGAAATCCAATGTGTGTAAATTAATCGCACTTAAAGTTATGTACCTCTTTTAAATTCATGATTTAAAATTATTTATGAAAAATGTTTTGCACCAAAAGATGATTCAAAAGATGTACGACATATTGTGCTGTTTTTATCGTTTTAATGATTTTATTTTAACAAAATGTAATTATGACTAAATTGTCTGTCTTTATTAATTTAAATTTGTGATAGAGTAGGCGACAGAAGAAACTTTAGTAAAATTTAAATTTATGATCTCTTATGATAAATAATAACAAATATTGCCATTTAAATCACTATCCATAATCCTGACCGTGAAATAAAACAGGTTGAAAGTTAAATATCTTAATCGCCTAATTAATTATGTTCGTCAATAACATAATTCATACATTTACACGCTTTAGTGAATAAAGCTTGAATTAACAGTTGCTGAGATCTCGGCAAACACGAGATTATTAACGGCGTGTTTACATTTTAAGCTTACATAATTACGAATGGTAAGTGTGAGCGCATTTCCTTGACAAAGAAATAATTCAAGAAAAGCCAGTCGTTTATTATGTGTTTAGTCATCAGAGGTCTTTGCTTTATGTAGTACCTTTTCTTTTAGAATATAATAGAAAATTAACAATTTTAATTTAGCGTAAGGTTGTAATTTCATCCCGGACTTGATAATAAGTATATTTGTGTTAGGGAACATGAATTTCTCAATTGAAACATAAATTATTTATCACATTCAAAAGTTTTACTATTTTATTAAGGTTTCAATCGTAGAACATGCTGGGTTATAGTTTTTAAGTGGAATAGAGACATCAAAATATATTTTGATGTATTATTCGTAAATTATATCATACAGAATAATCTGTATACTCATTACCAGGTCAAAGATTTACGAGTAACTTTGCCGTTTTAGAATACGGCAATGTGATACATCTTATAACGTGTTACATCACGTAGAATACAGTGAATGAATAATGTAACACTCAAAGTATAATCAAAAAATTATTGAGCGTATGAAAAATTTGTAAGTTTTATTAATAAATGAGTTTCATCTGTAGAATGATTATAATTACTTCGAGTATACTTGTCATTAATTTGCAATCATTTTAATCATGACCACGGTAGGTACTGAGGATTTATGATCTTTAAACAACTTTTATCGATTAAATCGGCAGAAAATAAATTATAAATTGGTAAACCTGTTAAATAATATGAATACCCAACTCATTTGTTTAATCATGTATCCTTAGATCAGCGATGGACCTCGGGTAGGGTTCTTCAGTGGATATTCAACTGTCTTCAATCATAGTTGACGTCTGACGCCCTGGGAGTTGACAGCTTGATCATTCATACACAGCTTACTGTAGCGTAGCAACCAACCTCGCTTGTTGTATGGCAACTGAGAAACGCGACTACATCAAAATTAACAAAAACTTTACTGCGCTCATGTTTTTTCTTAAGATTAAAAACGACCATCTCGAAAATATGAAAAATATATGCATCACGGATTCATCGCGTTTTCAGAAATGTTTCCCAAAAATGTACACTGCTGCCGCTAAACTTTCTCAAAGCCATTAATCGTCTCTTACTGGGAATGTAAACGCATTTCCCACATCCGATTCTATTGCGTCTTTGCTCTGAATTAACTAATTAATATTTACAATAATTATTCATTACAATAACCATTAACTTACCCCACCAAATTTATCATCTTTGCAGTAAAGTTTTTGTTAATTTGGACGGTAACTCGTGCGTTTCTTGGTTACCACTACGACAACCAAGGTTGGTTGCTGTGTTACAGTTATCCGTGTAACGCGCTGGGTCAGCTCGTAGGGCGCCAAACGACTAATCTCATTCCAGATGTTTGAATATCCACAGGTCACACACGAGTTGCGTCTTTATATGATTGGATAAAGGGAGTCCTAAGTCCCAAACGTATACGTGCTACACGCGCTCTGAACAAGCGACGCACATTATTAACTGTGACGTCGCAAATATTAATAGCGTCATTTACCGCGAATATATTATTATAATTTAATTTTTATAATATTTGTTATTTAGGAAAAGATTTTCCTTCAGTTTACATACATTTTCAAGTGAATTTAAAGATTTAATCATTCAAATATTGGGAATTTAGTAATTTTTTTATCTTGATTCTATACAGCTTTGAAATGAATTTAAAGATCTTATCATGCTAGTATTCTTAATTTAGGGACAGATTTTCCTCCATTTGAAATACATTTTCGACATTAATCTTAAAGATTTTATCATTCAAATATTTTTTATTATATTTACGAGAATACTTTACGTTAATATTTGAAATAGGATCTTATAATGAAATGTGAGAACAAATGAATGCTCCTCAAAAGTTTGTATTTGTTTCAAAATTGTTGCTTTTCATATTTTCGTTCTCTTTTTCGAGCCATTTTCGGAACACGATGATAATTAGGGGGTGAAATGGCGTGGACAGCGTGAAATTAATTAAATAGTAATAAAGTATTTAAATAATAATGACAGACTTCTTCCTTACCTGTTCCACACGGTCTGTTTTGCTATGGCTTTCAATTGTGAAACGTAAATGCAGCAAGGACACGAGTTATTCGACGAACCATTTTCTGAGAGATGGTTTATGGTGACGTCAAGTCTTTCATGTTCTTTATCATCATCGTTCCGTGTGTTTGTATTTTCAGTATATCATTCATAAAATAGGAGATACGTATGTTGCAAACAAATTGATTCTAAATAGTGTAGTTAAATATGGCCGATTTTAGTGAATTATCGTTGTTTTAATGATTCATACTTATATCTAGATACTCTTTTTTACTGTAATGCTTATATTTAAACATTATTTTTTACTTTAATTCCTTCCACCCTTATGGTAAGGGTTCCACATTACACCAGTGTTTATCCTTGGGTTTTTGCGAATATCTGTAACAAGATTGTTGTCAAATATCTACGCGTTTAAATATACTTGAAGAATTACAAACAAACATCATTTTTAATATATATATATATATATGTATTATCATAAAAATATGAACCTAGAAATATTATAACAGCCCGACGTGTTCTACTATCAAGGAATTGATGCAGAGACAAATTGTAGTTTATTATTGTTTAAACAGCAGATTTCTGTCAAATAATTAATTTTACTAATTTGTATGATAAATTTCGTTTTTCTTCGGTTTAACAGCTGGAGCAGTTGTACGTTGAGGTTCTCTACACAATCACCAACAAAGTCGGCGCATCGACTGGCCAATACGCCCACTACAAAGAAGACCTCTACTCTTATGCACAGGAAGCGTTCGGCATTCCAAATGATGTGCACCGCAAGTTTATGGCCATTGCGAGCGAAGAAAAGGTAAGATATTTAATTAAACCGATACTGCACTAATAAAAACGAATCCGTTAACCACTAATACCTAATTAAAGGATTATTTTATATGAGTAAGGCACTACATCGAATATATTATTAATATTTTGATATATTCTTTTTTGAATCTATGGTATTTTCTATATCACTTTTTAGTATATCATATATTGAAATAATAAATTTACAGTGACTTAAATAATAGGTAGTCAACTGAGCTGATATGCTCTATCAGCTGTTTTTTCGGATGTCGCCAGCATCAAATGACGTCATAATCACAAAATTTGCAATAATAGGTATTGTATACGCAGCAGATTTTATTTATTTATTTTAAGTCATATGAACCATAATTTGTAATACACACGTGCACGATACCGGCTTTGATTTTGTATAAATCGTATTGGAACTCTTCCTCTGCAAGACTTTGTAATTCCAATTTCATCATAATGCTTTAAAATGCATTTTTCTTAGTATTTAATATTTTGTCCTCAATTATTTTTTTTCCATCGGTGGCGGGGATACAATCCTGTCCTCTCTGGGAGGAGTCATTTAACCCACTCTTCCGACGTTTTTGGGGAAAACACCGTTTTTGCTCACAATCCAATGCCGCCGAATCTTGACTTGAGAAAAATCCAAGGCGCGCCAACGTGTCGGTGTTTTATTAGTTGTGTCCGTAACCTACAACTTCCATCACGACTCTTGCCTTTTATTTCATACTGCCTAATGCCGCATGTAATTGTGTTTTACCATTACTATACTATTTAAAGAATACCTATATATAGCGATACAATTTTGCAATGTGAATATCTTAAGTTTTAGAATCTATTAAGTGCCAAACTCTCTAGCATGATATTACAATCCATATTTAGTGCAGGTGACGGGTTCAAGTTTTCAAAATTCAAATTGTCACTCATTTTGAAGTCTTTGCGAGTCATGTAAATATAAAAAGGTTTTATAATTATATATAGAACCGAAACTATTATTTTGCATTATGTTTATACTCCTACAAGGCTCCACTTGACATAAAATCTCCAGACAGTCTCCAGATTTGTTTTAGCGTTTGCCCATTTGATCAGTTGTGATCTTGAGAATTTTTTTTCGACTCGAGAATCTCTGCAGTCTCTAGGCCAGAAAAATTCCGAGTCGATTTGGGAGTCAACACTCAGTAACTTGATTTTAAGTTTGTGGGTTTTAAGTTTATATTTACACAATAAATTGGTATCTAGCTCTAGATATCCTAATTTCGTATATGATTGTGCAAAAGCAGAAAGTGAAAAAAACATGAGTGTAGAATAAAATGAATAAGTATATGGAAAAATGAATTGGAAGCCTGTTCACCGTTCAAAAATAAATAGCATAGCTGTAATAATTGTTCTGGGAGTATGCCAAGCTATTCATGACAACATGTATAAAAATATCTTTCATTGAGGAACTTTAAAATAAATTTGTTTTATTATGAAACCATAAATCTACACAACTGAATAATTACACTTTAATTAATTAACATTTTAAAAATATGTATATCGTGGACTAGTTGAGTTTCTCCACTTGTTCGAGGAGAGCTGTCAATAATTTTGGGTGAATATAGAAAAACTTATAAGTATTAATAAACCCAATGAGGAATTAGGACGCGTTAAAACCATCATAAACGAGACAATTTATACCTATCTGAATATAATTCGGCTCTTTTGTTAAGTTAAACTTTAACTTAAAATTAAAAAACTATTAAACCCCACTTCGCACAATTTCTTTTCAACAATTGTCATCAGTTATGCAAGATAAAGTTTCAATATTTTTGTAATACCGAAGTGGCAGTATAAATTGCAATAGAAGTGATAGAGAAATGTAACTAGAAAAGCTTTCTGTTTTGAATCTTCTGCTATAAAGACAAATTGACTAACACGACGTCGCGAAGGCGAACAGCAGATACTTTCCACTCATGGTAGTTCTTAGAATTTTTGTGGTTACGCAGACAACGTAAATTCGTCATTTTTCCAGGACCAAATTTATCCCACGGTCAACCAGAGATTAAAGAATTTCATAACGCAGTAGCCATTATTAGGAAAAAATGTATATGTATATTTCGGTCTACCAAAATTTATCTTAAAATAAATTTCTTTATCGTTTACATCATACGGAGAATCATTTAACTCCCCTCCCTTATTATATACATACAAATAGCAACTAGGACATCCATTGTGGCGCCCAAACAATTAAGAGAGTACGCCACACTGCAATTCGTGAAAGCTTGAAAAGCTAACGCTTTGAAATAGCAGATGTTTAATAGCAAGTGATTTTATATAATTAATTCAATTTAAAATAAATAGACACACCTGATTACATAAGGCGTGAGTGTTCCTTTGTTGGCCTACCTCGTTTCCATTACAATTCTTAAATAATGTCACAGGTTCGTGTACAATTTATGTTTACCATTCCAAAAAAAATCTCCTGAACCTCATAAAGTTGGATTAAATGAAAAATTTCCTCATTAATCCACTTTTATTTTTCTACAGCGTTATTCAATATTTAGGTATAAAAAATTAAAAATAAATATAAACTTTCATACATTTGACGTTAACAAAGTATCGAGATTACTCTCAGGTCTTCAGACAATGCAGAAACACTGGACATTGTCACGGGAGCGACAGTGAGCATGTCCACTTGTGACACGTCCAGCTCTGATATCTGCATAGTCTTATCTCTGAGAGTAGTTTCAAGATTTTGTCTCAGGTGAAAACTTACCCAAATGTGATACCCCAAAAAACTTTCTAATTGTTCAAATTAAGGAGTCAGATTCTTCCCACTAATGTTTAATTTTAAAAATGGGTCTCAGTAGGGGCAGGTCCATATTGAAATGTAATCTGTGTGTGAGGTATTAAATAAATTCTTTTTACTTGAAAAGCCATTGTATTCCATTACGTACGGAATATAACATCGTTCAAACGCTCGCCGCGGCTTCTAACGGTGCCACGGTACGAGTGGTCCAATTTTCAAAGACCGTGCCGCATACATCCGGCTGAATTTGAGCGATGGCCTTGATTATGTTGAATTTATGGGCATCTGTCGATTGCGACCTTTTCGCATATACCTGCAACTTCAGGAAATCCCATAAGAAAAAGTCTAGTGGGGTCAAATCGCACGATCTTGGTGGTCAATTCACGTCACCTCTATGAGAGATAACCATACCTTCAAATAGTTCATGCAGAATGTCCTCCATGACTTTTGCTGTGTTTCACTTACCAGCGTCCTGCTGGAACCACATGTATACATGAATATCGTTCAATTTGGGTGAAAAGAAATCATTTATCATAGTTTTGTTGTACCATTGACGGTGATGGCCACGCAAACGTCGTTACAAAAAACGTCCGCTGCGCGGATGTTCTCCGTAGACCTGGCATCCCTTTGACTTACGGACGTTGTGTCGAACCGATCGTCTCTTATTTGGCCATCAAACGTTGGAGACTGTGAAGGGCCACCGTGCTGTCCCGAAAAAATGGCGTGCAACAAACACTCATTTTGACAATAAAGTTTTATCATTTTATTCTGTAACTTTCCATGGTAATTTGGCATCAGTTAATGAATAATAAACAACATATTAGCCAGACGGCATCGAAACAAGTTGAAATATTTATTAATATTGTCAGTCATGGCCTAGAGGATGATACACCTATGAAACAGTCCTTCCTTAGCATTAAATTATTTTCATTTTTTTAAAGAAAAATTTGAGAAATTTAATATAACAATGAGAGATTCAGTAATTTTTAATGGCATATTAACTTGACTCTTGAGGGGCTTTCTTTGAATAGTAATGTGTTCTCATTTCTGTCATACAGTTCACGTAATTTTATCATTCTTCTCAGATGATTACCAATATGACTCGAATTCCCGTTCCAAAAATTGGCCACTTACGGTAAGTTTATGCGACCGAATATTGTGGGCATAATTAACTCGTTCCATATTTGCAATGATGGTTGCCGGTCTGCAGTCGCCACCTGTTGCAGCGTGGTCGACGTTAGCGTGTTACACAAATCAATGCCATTACGCCGCAAATCCGCCAGGAGCCTAAGCGACATTCAATCACGACGCCCCATCAGCCAGGAACAAAGAACAAAGTGGAACAAAGCACTCGACAAAAAAATGAAACTGTATTGCCAAGAGCGAACACTTCCGCGTAAATGCATTCCAGGGTTTCAGGTTGGGAGTTTACTTTTTGATGATATGTTGAGTTAGGAGGGCGTGTGTACGTAAATTGTCTATTAGCACTATCTATTTATGCCTGTGAGATGAGGACCTTAATTCAACTACGTTACTAAATAATGCTCTTTTATGATAGGGACCAGGTAGGTGAAATACGTGTACAATGTAACTATTCTCGGGAAAAGAGCACAAATGAGTTCCAATATTCGAGGTGGGATTCCGGACATAGATTAAGAAAGATTTTTTATATTCTCCCTAAAATGAATATACCAAAACATTTATTTAGAAAAATTACCCTTTTCTAAAACATACGAATGACATTCAGCGTGTATATGCAGGAGTTTGGTTTTGAGTCAGAACTGTATTCTATACTAATAAATAAAACTGAAGTGTCTGTCTGTATGGAAGTATGTCTCGATGAAAATTTGAGGTATTAAAACAGGAATTTAAATTTAATTTTTTGTAAACGTAATTTTAGCAGCATTAGACTGTGTATGAGAGAGGGCGAGCATTCTGATTCCATCTATTGTTGTAGTAGGAGTTTTGTTTGAGGTCATTGTTGTTGAGAAAACATTGTTAGTTCAGATACATGTGTTCGCTTTCAATTTCAGCTTCTCGAAAATTTGTAAATCAATAATCAGTTAAAATTAATGGTTTTATAATAGATTGTTACACGTAGCCTAAATATCCGTCGTTATAGGATCAAGATTGGTTTACGGAGACAAAGCCTCTAAGCTGCCGACAGAGGTTTGAAACCGAGAAAATTACCCCGGGGGCGGACGATCACTCTAATATAATTGAATTCCCGGTGATCCAAGATCAGAAAACGATGTCGCGGTCACAGCTAGTAAACAAAATTAAGATCGGGTATTTCAGTTGCAAATTTCCAGTTGCAAATCATTTTCAAATAAATACTCCTCATACGTCAAATTTACCGAAGAAGACTAATATAGTGGATTTGTGTTAAGTGATGAATGTTAGATACATTACTAGTAACGATTTTCTCAAGAATATCAACTTACAAGTAAGTAAATCTTATTTTGGAATAAAGAGAAATAATTTTTTTCTGTTTTACAGATTTAACTAACAAAAAGTTTGAAATAATTATTTTATTTTTTTAAAATCAATAAGTGGCTGGAATAATTTATCTATAGAAAATATAATGATTACATCAACTTAAAAATTTAATTGTTTATATATTTTTTGTGAACGTGTCATCGGGATTTGTTCCATTCGCAGGAAATTCTAAGCATACATTTTCAATACATAACAATATAGCTTAATAATTCAGTTTAGACTCTTCATTCAACAACTAATCCGGTGTTTGGTGAGATCAGAATAGCTATTTAGGCGTCGATGATATCATTAACATTTAATTTTACTCCCCCCATCAAAGTGTATGCTGAAATAATATTGGGCCAGAATTTTTAAAAAATATACCTTTGATAACACATTTCAACACGACTAGTTACGAGTTAAATCATTCATTAAAAGATCTTCGTTTAGGATGAACAATTATTTCAAAATTATAAATTAAAGTCGACTTAGAAGGTTAAAAGAGGTGCATCCTTTAACGAGAAAACTTTGAATACACTAATAAATTTTTCAGTGCTTATTTTCAATGTGCGTGGAATTGTTAAGAATAATTCCAAAATTTTTAAATTTAAATTCAATGATAATAAATAATTTATTCTGCTTCCACACTCATAAGATTAAAAATAAACTTTGAAAGTTTCAGTGCTGTATCTATAACGGTTTCCAATGAAACTAAAGAACTGCCTTCCCTTGTAATGAATGCTTCCTACAAATTTGTGACTATTAAAGGTTTTAAGCGTTCAAACACATCTGGGTGTAAATGGACGTTTATTCTGCAACTTTCTGCCTTTTCAAAACAATTAAATCAATGATGGATGATGAAGAGTTGACAGGGTGCTGATAGATATGTGCAATGGTAAAGCGCCAAGAATTGATAATTTCCAGGGGAGTTGATAAGATAATCGCGCAAAGAAGCAATATCATGCCTGTTCAGGATAGTTTGCGAAATCTACGAAACAGGAAGAATTCCAGAAGGTTTTAGTAGCAACATAATTATACCTATACCGAAGTGGACTGGCGCTGATGCGAACAACACAAAATAATTAGTATATGAATCCATGCGTGCAAAATATTTATTTTTGTTTAAAAGGCTAGACCAGAGCGATCCTGAAACAGGCAACTTTCCTTTAATATCATAGGAAGTAAATTGAAAATGAGGAGGATGTGGGATGTAGAGCAAGATAGCCAAAGGGTTGACTGGAGTTCCCGGGCTATGTTTTAAGGATCCTACCCGGTATTTCCCAAAAAGATATGCAGGGAAAACCTAAAACTCTGCATCAGGTAGGTCGCATAACGAAAATAGTACATAGGAAAATGGAACGTCAAATATAATGCGAGTTAGATCAGTTTGGCTTTAGAAAGAATGTATTGAGAACGGAGCAATATTGACTCAACGTATAATTTTAGAAGACAGAATAAGACAAAAGTAGGCCTACGTTCATGGCATTTGTAGATATAGCAAAATCTGGGGGTAATGTAAACTGGAACACACTACTAAGGACTTTGAAGATAAAGGAATAAAAATTTAAGAAAAAAGAGTTTTCCATACCCTCTACAGAAGGAAATCAGCTCTAATTAGCCTTTAAGGTCAAGAAAGTAAAGCAGTAATCGAGAAATGCATATAACAATGATTTATTCTGCCACCCATGCTGTTTATATAGAATAGGCGATGAAGAAAGTTAAAACAGATTATAGAAAAAGGATCATACTGCAAGGAAAATAAATAAAACCCCTATTGTTGGCTGGTGATGTTATGGTATTAAGAGAGTCGGAAGAAGACTTGGAAAATATAATAAATGGCATTAACGTGATCCTGGAGAAAGAGTGCAACAAGAGGAATAATAAAGGGAAACCCTAGGTGTTGGAGTATAGTATGAGAAACAGTGGAATAACAAAGGGTGTTACATTGGGAAGGGATATTTTGAAGGCATAATAACCGGGTATGATAGAATTATAGTAGACATAAAGAATAGGATACCAAAAGCATGAAAGACTTTCGCAAGAAAAAGACGAATTCACTTACGACTAATGTAACTATGAACATTAGGAAATCATTATTACAAATTTTCGTATGGAGTGTGTTGTTATTTGGGAGCAAAACGTGGACGGTAAAACTTAAAGGAAGGAAAATAATAGAAGCTTTTGAAATGTGGAGATATAGGAGAATTCTGAAAAACAGATGAGTGGATAGGGTAACTAACTAGGAAATTCTGAGCATAATAAGAGAAGAACGTACAATATGGATGACTTTGACCAAGAGAAGTGATAGATTAATAGGCCACGTTATGAGACGCGAGGGTCTTATTAAATTAGCATTATAGGTAAGTGTGTGGGATAAGAACAGACGGGGAGGGAAGGATGGAATACGCTAAGGAGATTATGGAGAATGTGGTATGTTATGGTTACGTAGAAATGAAAAGTCTTGCGCTGAATAGCTTAACATGGAGGGTTACATCAGACCAGTTTAAGGACTGATTACTACAACAATCAAATAAATACAAATACATATTATATTTTCTTTAAAATTACACAAGTGTGTCTCTGGATACGTATTTTAAAGTCTAATTTTGGTAGGTTTATATTCGCTCTCTATATTCCAAGGCGTCTCCTAAATTTCAACTTAGAGTATACCAAGTGTAATACTGTTTTGCTTCAACACAGAAAGCCATTGAATATTCCTTTTTTATAACTCAAATCGGCGAAAACTGACTATATATTTGATTTAGTCAAATAATATTTAATGTTACAAATTGCAAGAAACACTGCTGCTCAGACACTTCTTTTATTCACGAACTTTTATTTTAGACTTATGACAATGACGCATATTTAATATCACCAATAAAACTTAAATTATTCCCTTGGTTCACTCATAAACTCTTTGTTCGCCAAAATATTCTCCTGGTTTATAGCTTATTATGTCGAGCACTTGCTTTAAATTTTCATACGTTTATTCGCAATGCATTTCTTCGCCATTCCGCTTCTGGGTCGTATATTTTTATTGTCTCCATAAAATGAAACCCAAGAGTCTAGAAGTCGTTAAACAGGTGTTACCGAACTGTCAGTCTGTCACAAAACATTTGCTTGCCGACAAACCCACAAAGAGGAAATTTACACGCGATCGATTAACTCGGCCTTCAGTTCCATTAACCTACGGAGACATGTGTCAACTTGATGGAATATTATTTACTTTTGCAGTGGCGTCGTACATGAAGTTAATAAATAATATTATAATATAAATATTATATTATAAAAAAGGATACAGTAGCAAGTACTTGAATGGCATAAAGTAATTAGATACTGTTACATGGAAAGGATTAACTTGTAGGGGGAGCTCATTTAAATTTATTATATGCACTTTAATAGAAGGAAACAGTCGTAATTCTTAATTATAAAAACACCTTAAATATAGAATTACTTATTGTAACGGAATAATAAGCATTATATTAATAAAGTAGTGCGTCGTTCATGATTCAAACTCTATAACAAGGTGTGTTGAAAATGAGATTTTCTTGAAAAACAATTTAGAATAATTATATTTCAACACTGCGTTTATATATTGGTCTATATGATTTTACAGACCTTTTTTAAATAAATATAGGTTCTCCCAGTGAATCTGTTGAAGAAATGACTCTCAGTGAATTTTTTGTCATTATTCAAAATTGACATGACTATCGTCATCGTCATAGTCATACAAACCCTTCGCTTTACCGATGACATTTTAGATTAGGGGAGTCAGAAGAAGACTAGGAAACTATAATAAATGGCCTGAACGGAGTACTGGAGAAAGAGTTCGATATGAGGATTAATAAAGAGAAAACCAAGGTAACGGAGTGTAGTATGGGAAACAGTGGAATAACAAAGGGTGTTAGATTGGGAAGGGATATTATAACGGAAGTTAGAAATTCTGATAATTGGGGAGCGTAATAATTAGGGATGGTAGAAGAATCGTAGACTTAAATAATAGAACAGCACAGGCAAAGGAGGCTTTCGCGAAAAAGGAATTTACTTACGTGTAAAATAAGTGTGAATATTAGGAACTCGATGCTAAAATTGTTCATATGGAGTGCGGCTTTATATGAGTGCGAAACGTGGACGATAGGAGTTGCAAAAAGGAAATGAATAGAAGTCTTTGAAATGAGGTGCTATAGGAAATGCTAAAAATGAGATGTGTGGACCGAATAACTAACGAGGAAGTTCTAAACAAAATAGGGGAAGAGTGAACAATATGGAGGACGTTGACCAAGAGAAGGGATACATTAACAGGCCACGTTTTAAGTAATGAGGGTCGTGTAAAATTAGCATTAGAAGGAAGTGTGTTGGGTAAGACTAGAAGAGGGAGGCAAAGGATATAATGCGCTAAGCAGATTAGGGAGATTGTGGGATGTGCTAGTTATGAGGAAATGAAAGGGTTTGCGGAAGATAGGTTAGCATGGAGGGTTGCATAAGACCAGTCATGGGACTGAATAAATCAACAACTTCATCGTCGTCGTCAGGTAGGCTTTTAATATAAATGTGCAGTAATTTATATAATATAAAATTAATAATACAGACGTCGTCTGATGAAAAAAACTTTTACCAGGTTGATAAACTGTGAATCATCAAATTAATCATAAAAATCATACATAAATTACAGTATTTAAGAGTACCACTTGCCTAATCCAATATATCAATTCGTATTTTGAAATTTATCTGATGTTATAAATAAAGTAAATTCATTAGCCAATGAAATCAGAAAAACTGGTTACTTATTACAAATATATTCCAAAATAGTATCTCATAAAATTATAAAACTATATACTGTTTTTACTTTTATTGAATTTATATTGGATGTAATATGTACCTTTCGCTTAATGTAAATTATTCATTGTTAAATATTTGAAAATCAATCCGATGATATAGTTTTTCCTAAATTAATGTACAAAATTTTCACTATTTTGTTGAAATTGTGTAAATAAGAAATTACGCATTTCTTGACATCATGAGGTACCAAAGTTCTGAAGGAACGTTGTATTTCGTTCCTTTTCCTGTGTTTTATGAGATTTTACTGAAATTAAATTCTACAGCCAATTTTTTTATAACTTTATTCGTTAACATATTGATCTTTACAATACCTATTCTTCCTATTTATAAAATGCAAAAAGTCATCATGCGAAGTGCAGGACAACAATGAGAGACAACATATATTATCCAGCATGAGAATTCATTTCGAAAACTGTGATCGAGTAGAGTCATAAATGATGTGGGTAATGTGTGTATTTAGTAATCAAACCGGCGGCCATCCTGAACGCAGACTACTATAACCGGGATTGTTTCAGGAAGACAATGGATGTGCTCGTACTGCACTCATCTCACATTTATAGCCCATCAAACGTAGTCTCTCGACAGCAGCCTGCATTTCGCTCAAAGTGTACCATTGTATTCAGCTAGTTAAAACTTATAAAAAACTTAAAAGCACTCCCATTATCACAAGGGTATAATGAAATAGACAAAGATATTACCAGCCATCACAACATTCAATTCACAATTCTATTTACGTTTGCACTCGATCGCTGAAATTACAAAGACGGCAATATTATCATTTGGAATTTTTGTGAGTTACAAATACAGTCATAATAATCCAGTCGTTTATTGTATAAATAAAACTTTCATTTCAGTCTGCGATAAATGAGCCTATAATTTACTTTTACAAATTAGAAATAGTCTGATCCATATTGCAGCACAGAAAATTTATTTATTTCATTTCGCCCTTATGGATTATAAAAATGAGAATAATTTTAAATAATTAGTTAATTATGTGCCATAAAAAATTAGTAATAAGTGAATAAGATGAATCATTTTATAAGTAAAATAAAACATTATATGTATATATATATATATATCCTTTACACACGAATGTGTATCATAATGTATAAAAAGTGAATAAAATACGTAAGCTAAGATTTACACACTAACTTTCTCATAGCTGCATATGAAAGAAGAATTCAATCGAAGTCAATGTAGATAAACGATGAGCTCTCATTTCACACGGAGCAAACATCCGTTTTCCTGGAAAACAAGTTTCAATTTTATTGTTTTTCGGGCTCTTTATTATACGGAATAGTAGTAAATAAGAAAAATTGTAAAAATGTTCTCCAGTTGCTTATTGTGTCTTAATTAAAAGCCGTGAGCTTTCAACTTGCCGGTCGTACGCATTGCGCTTAAATTGTAAAATATATAATTAACGAAAACAAAAAAGTCATCAAATTTAACTACTTTCATAACGTTTTCGTATTGATTCAACGAGTACCTCAGTTTAATCCTCAATACCATTAAAATTGCGCTTGCAGTATTTTATAGAAATTATAGAAAAATATTTAGCAATGAATAATTTAAAGTATTATATATTACTATCCTTGGCTGATGAGCGAAAAGGTGCATATTAGATCCAATATAAAATCAATACAAGGAAAAACAGTTCACCAAATTGAAAGGCAACATATTATTACAATTTAAAATACGTAGGTTTTAACTTGAAAATTTAATTCTAGTATTTTTTTAAAAAATTGAACTTATTGAATGTCATTGTTCTCTCTCATTTCGGCCTTGTAGGTTGAGGGGGAATATAATTTATTTTCTGTTTAAAGGTTTTATTTAAATTAATTTCATATTTCTTAATTATAATAGTAATCCTATTATACAATATATATTGTATTTGTGTGGAAATAAAATATTCCCTTTATTACCATATTTAATCATTTATCTGTAGATACTACTGAAGACAGAGATTAGACTTTTGTGTAATGTAAAATCAAATTTGAATAAATTCTGACTTTTGTCCATTGATTTTATTTATTAATATTATTATTTATTAAGATTATATTTTTAATTTTATTTAGAAACAGATTTGTAAGTCATTTTCTAAAATAACCATCTTTCTATGATTGAATAATACCCAATAATGTATTCTTTTTGTACCGTATTGCTTATCATTTGTTATAGTTTAAGTTCTGATCTCAAAAATTCAGTTTCATGTCATTTGGCTAAACTGCAGTTGGAAAAATTATTCTGCCATTGATATAAAGTCATTTCAACCTATATAAATTTACGCAATGTCCATTCCACACTAATTTCTAAAAATTAAGCTGTGAATAAAGTGTGGTAAATTAAATTGTAAGCAAGCCTGATCTTTAGGTATACAACGGTTGGAGGGATCTCGCATTGCTTTGGGAGTTGACTCGGTTTATTTCAGTTTGTAGAAAGCTTACCCTATAAGTGGGAGGTTCCGGGTCTGAATCCCGAGATTTCATATACTGATCCTCAAAGTTCAGTTTCATTGCATTTGTATGTACTTCAACGGGAAACAATTCTTGTGTCTTTGAATTTCTTAGTCTATTTATTAAGTCCTTCTCGGGGTATAATGTATTACTATTTAAAATTTCAATTACTTTGTTTGAAGTTTACTCTTATAGTAGGGTCCCACTTATCTACATAATTGGGACTGGAGGCTGGAGGTATGCCGGATAAGCAAAAATGCTGGATAATCCGAAAAGCATAAAATAATTGTTTTTACGTAATTTGAAATATTAAAAGTGATAATGAGTTTAATGATTAAATACGTTTGTAATCATACATTTTCTCCACATTGGCATATTTTACTGGTTTGCAGTAATATCTCCCCTACGACGCAAAGAAAGCGATATAAGGCGATTCTTCCGTAGACTTGGTCTGTGTAGGCTAGTGTACTTTCGAATATTCTAACAATTTCTGCGGCATTTTTGTTATTCATTCTAACTTTATCACATTCTTCTTCATCACTATCATCTTTCATATATTCTGCTACATCATTAATATTTGTCGTAATAATCACATTGTTAATTATTCATCCATACTCCATCGTCCTCGTTCTTGGCGTCTTCACAGCCTGGAATCTTTTGTATTGTATTTATTAAATCTACAAATTGGCAGATGCCCGGTGGCAGATACATAGAAATTAAACAATAATTAATAAACTGGTCGTAAGGACCATATTTAACCTATAGTTGAATGTATAATTATATTATAAATAAATGTGGAATCATATTATAAGAAATGATTTTAAAAAAAAAGAATAGTATTGTTTTGCCTGAAAAAAAAGAAACAAAACAAAAAAACTGGAAATATATTTCACTGTAGTATATTTTTAGAGATTTCGCAGCACTGATCACTTCACTACACTGCACTACACTACACTAAACTTAGATTGAGTCGAAATTTTCTTTCTGTTAGAGGAAGTTCCCCAAACACTCCTGCAGGCAGATTGTTCCAGTCATTAATTGTCCTATTTAGGAATGATTATTTTCCAACGTCTGTTTTTTGGTTCCTTCCTTGTAATTTAAACAGGTGATCACCCTTCACCTCCCCTCCCATTCCGAGTCGATTCTTTCATTCTATCTCGGATTCCCTGCCAAGGTTTTTGACCTGAAAAAGCTCTGTAGAAAATGTGTAGCCTAGCTCTTTCTCTTCTTGTCTGTAGCGTATCCAACCCTAGTCGCTTTACCTTTTCGTTCCCATGCCCAGATCCTATTTGTACGAATTTTGCGGCCCTTCTTTGCACCGTTTCTAAGGATTCTATTTGACCTATCCTGTACGGATCCCAGCATGCTGCACCATATTCCATAAGTGGGCGTACTAATGACAAATATGCCAACTCTTTAGATTTCGCATTCCCCTTGTTGAGTGTTCTCATAACAAAGTGCAAGGTGTTCCACGCTTTCCTTGTAGCATAGTTTACCTGCCCCAGCTTACTGTTAAAATAAATGCATAGGTATTTACAGTTTGTTTCCTCGATCACTGTTTCCCCATCTATTTTATATATCGAGGCATATTGAACGCGCATTTTATTAAAACTAATCGCCTTACTTTTACTATTGTTGATTTTGATTTTATTTCGCTTAGCCCATGTATTTAGAGTATCTAAGTCAGTTTGGAGTGCAGCGGAGTCTTATTCCCCAGTTATTTTCCTGTAAATTACACAGTCATCTGCAAAAAGTCGGACCTTAGAATTTATATTATTAGGCAAATCATTAATAAAAATGAGAAACAATAATGGGGCAATAACTGATCCCTGGGGGACTCCCGATGTTACAGATCCGAGTTCTGAAGTTTCTTTCCCAACTTTGACTTTTTGTAGCCTATTTTTTAAGAATTCTTGCACCCAGAGAACTACTATTTTGTCAATACCTGTCCCATCTAACTTCTGGATCAAGATGTCGTGAGGAACTACATCGAAAGCCTTTGCAAAATCAATAACAATGGCGTCTATTCTATCACCCCGATCGACTTCATCTGCTAGATCTTGAAACAAATTGATTATCTGACCTTCACACGAGAAACCCGATCGAAAACCATGTTGGTTTTCAAAGAACCATCCTTTAGATTCAAGAGCATCCCGAATAGTTATTAAGTGCTCCATGATTTTGCATACTACTGAGGTTATTTCCAGATTTAAATACAGGTACAATTATTCCCGTTTTCCAGTCTGTTGGCAGAGATGAGTTATTTATGGATATATTAAATAGCCTTGTTAAATACGGAATAATTGCCTCCTCACCCAGTTTAATTATTTCTGTGGAGATGTCATACGGACCGCGCGATTTTTTGTTTTTTAATTTACTAATTCTCCTTCTTACTGCCTTTTCCGTAATATGGAAGTTTTCGGATTCGGAGTCACATTTTGTTACCGTGTATGTACCGTTACATTTGGTAAACACAGAAACGAAGTACTCGTTCAACACATTTGCCTTTTCTTTATCTGAAGTTAGATCCATGCCGTCAGTTTTTAAGATATCTAATTTTTCACAAATCCCTCTGCGTTTACGAATATAGCTATAAAATCTCCCCCAGTCTTTATTATCATTTAGAATGTTACGAAAAACAATTCCTGTGCATTTTTTTCCCTTAACTAATAATGTTAATAATTGACGGAAGTATAAATAGTTATCATGGCTGTACTCCTTTCTATAATATGCACGTCTAACTTTTCTCTTTAACTGTTTTATGCTTTTTGTATAATAATCAGGGTCACCATTGCATTTCATTTGAGGTATTATCGGATCTTCAATGTTATTTACTCTTTACTCGATAGTTGGTAAATTTATTAATATTTTCCAGGATTAAGTTAAGACAATTGAACTTCCTTACAAGTTTAATTAATCCTATTACCTTCAGGTTTACGAACTTTATTGGCTTGGGACACACTATCTCCATCTTCAAAATATTTAATTATAGGTCTTATTATAGGCAATATGACGATTCTGTTTTTATGGTTTCTAATACACTTTGATCCATCGGTTAACACGAAGAGAGAAACCAGTTGTAATGTATTAAATACGCGAAGAAAATTTTAAGTCCTGCATCTGCGTTTCTAGCTGTGTGTGGGTCTTGCATTCCATTGGACAAAAGGTTGACCCTTCCGACTAAATGCGGGAGAGGGCACTTTCACGAAAAAGGGATCGCCGTGAATAATTAAGGGGCTGCTTTTGGTGAAAACGGAAGTTCCGTGGAAAATTTGGAATCTCACGGAGAAACGCTAAACACACATGACATGCGTACACTCAGGAGTTTAAATTTTCCTTTTGGCTGTAATTGTAAAAGTACAGGCCAATAGTGGTTATTGAGAATTGCAGCCCATTGGTGGTTAGGAAATCAAGAGGCGGTCTTTAAGTTCACATCGAGGTTACGTGGGAAGGAATTTTGAGACGGAGCAGACAGAAAATATTGGGAGACAGAAGACATTGGAAGTAGAGAGGCCGGGAGGAACGTGTTGAGAGGTCGGAAAGAGCAGTTTGAAATTAAATTGTTAGACGCTGAGCGAAGATAGTGAGATGCAAAAAGCAGCCGATAGAGGATAAATTATTTGTCACCGAAGAGTTGAAGTTCAGAGGTTGGCAAAAGCTGACTCAAAAAGTAAACTCCCAGCCGCCGAAAGAAAGAAAATATTTTATTTATATTAATTTCATAATTTTAAAGTTAAATTAGTATTTTTTTCAATAATAAATCCCCATTAATACATTATTATATTATAATAAATGAAATTCAACCTCCCATCGTCCCACACCAGTCCATCAACGTATTAAGTTCGCTACTCTGTTAGTTTAATTTTTTTTTCAATTTGCCTACTATTTACCAATTTTAATTTATGATTTCTAAATGCATTTTCAGACTATAGAAAAGTTACATGTTCTTTGCTTGTTATATAGTCAGATGCAGATTTTTCTTTGGTATAATCCAATTTTTGGTGTTAGCTAATCCGTGTCTTCGGAAAAACAAAGGTCGGATAATCTGTATTCTACTGTATACATATAAATAATTTACTTTTTTATATGTAATAGGCAGTTGCATGTTAAACTATAAAAATGTGTGTTCATTCGGGAGAATCTTAACTTCAAATTACATATATAAACTAAAAATACACCACATTGTAAAAGTTAACATCACATGGCTTATGCATTGGTGATCGTCGACTATTAACTTGAATCAACCCTCATACCCAATTTCCTCACTCCCTCGGCATAATTGCAGACAAAAATTCTGCATGTAACCACAAGTGCGACCACATAACTGTTGAAAGAGCAGCCGCCCAACTAATAGCATACAAGCGTGCTGCTGCGTTGCTGAGTCCATGATTTGCGGCGAAATAAACAGGATAAAAATGCTGATACATGCATGAAATGTACAGACCAATTTGTACTGACGCTTCAATGTTGTGAAAATCGTTAATCTTGTTTGATTTTATTTTTCACAAGCTTTAACACACGGAAACCATTATTGTAGCATATTATTTATAATTGGATGTAAGTGTAAAAAAATGAATTATAATAGTGCTTACTGTGAAATATCAGACCCTGATGTTATGCTATGGAAGTAATCGCACTAACCTGAAGCTCTTCTCGTACTTTTCCCATAAGGATGAACAATTATTTTTCTGTTATAAACGTTGTATTCTCGAGCTCACCGTTAACTCTTTTATAACCTCCTTTTTTGATACATAATTCTTGCGAATCCTATCAAAATAATTTCTAACGAAGTAGAATACTGAAGTATAATATGTAATTTCCACATTCCGTCTAAAGGGACAATTTACGGGAAGATGTATAACGAGATACAATGATTTTGGGCGTAAACAAAAATGAGTGGTCACTTTGCTTTCAGGTTTTTAGATTATGATTTATTTTCTTCAACCCTAAATCAATGTATGTAATTATTAGGCACAATATTTTTTTTGCGTCTTTTCGAAGATTGGATACAAATAAATCATTTTAATAAAAATGTGTTCAAAATATACGAACAAAGTCCTATGAATTTCAGCAGCCATCCAGTTAATTGTGTACTTAGAAACTGTTTGCTAATACAAAAGGTATAAAAAAGTACTGTAAAGTTAAGAAACGTTTTCTAAAATTAATATCAAACATGTAATATAATTCCACTTACCATTTAAACTAGACAGTGGCTTTGTCAAACTGTTGAATTGACAATGGCTGTCTCATAAATGGAAGCGAATTCTGTGGAACTATTTTAGATCGCAACGAGCATTGTAATTGCTGCATTGTTGTTAATATTCCCGTTTATATGAGAAATGTTCAATTATTGGGTGCTGGGTGTTACATTTCTGGATAGTTCAACCTAATTAAAACTTGTGAGTTCAACAGAGAACTGCAGAAATTTACCAACCAATTATTTGGCGTTATAATTATATGTAAAAAAATAATTCAACGAACACGGAAATTTCTTTGTGTTTAGCAAGCGAAGACTGCTGGAGACATAAACCCGAAAGGACGCGACAGGGCGTCGCCCCACGGATTAAGAAAATTTCCCTCAGGCGGTGGTTAATCGCCATGGAGTTTTCTCAGATGTTTTACCCCAAAGGAAGAGGGTTTGAAACGAATAGATGGATTGGTGAAGTATACAACGTGGTGTGCGGTAACAGCAAGGGTGGTGGAAATCGGGAGTTGAGCAGGGAGGCGACAACGACATGAGACGAGCAGTTTAGGAAATGCCTTCGATGAAGCAAGGTTAACAGCACAGCACTCGGCAAATGCGTAATGGACAAGAGTTTAAAAATCACTAACTTTATGGAGGAGAGACAACTCTCACAATCAAATGAAACGCTTGCATGTGCCAAATTAACCTGGGCATATGCCATCCAGAACGCTGGCTACATAGTCGTAAGCTGCTGAGACGAGGGTCAACGTTTTAATTTATGCCAGGGATGTGGAGGACGCAACTTCAGCCTTCACGCCTACCCAGAGCCGAGAATTTCTGATCCTGACTACCAAAAGCGACATCCAGGATTTCTCCAGTATGTCACTAAAACAGTTGTGTCACGGATTATGTGAATCTGACATTCTGCTCTGCACGTATCCCGCCCACATAAATTCCCTTGAATTATATAGTCACTAGTTTTGCTGATTTTCTAACCCCTACGTGAGTAAAATAAATTGAAAAGAGGCCCGTAGTTTAGTAATAAATTAATAAAGTACTTCTATTAACTTATTTAAATGAATTTAGATGTATCGGAAATATGAGAAAGTAACTAATCGAGATGTTATATACAGGAGATTGACTTAAACACATTTTATGTTAAATTATGTAAATTTATGTAAATTAAGTCATTGAAATATTTGTATTAGGTATGTAAATTCAAATGAAAAGGTATTTTAATATATTGTAAATAATAATCATATGTTTGTATATAAAATATGTATGTATATATGATTGATGTTAAAAATAGATGTATATGATTGTAGCGCAGTAGAACCCGCGCCCTTTTTTTATTATTTACGGAAACGTTTTACAAGGAAATTATCGACGCTCGTGGCACGCCATCAACAATATCTTCCTGTCGGCAAGTCTCAAAAGAAGCCGACAACAGAGGAGTAACTTCATGTTACAATACTTTATACCGAAATTTTGAAAAAACAATGACAGTTCTTGGGACATTGTGTACTTGGAGAGCGAGTTGGACGGTTGAGTGAGACGGGCGATAGGATGGACACGGAGCGGATGAGCTCCCGTGAAGGTTGTACTTGGAGAGCGGCGAAGGACATGGTTGAGTGAGAGCGGGTTGGACGAGTAAGGAGGGTGTGCATCCCTGTGTTATGAGCAGAGCAAATTGTGAATTAAGTAACTTTTGAGTTAAACGTGATACAAGGTGATGGCGAGAGGATATTGAAGGAGAGTGGTGGACAGATTTCTGGTGATACAAGGAGGTGGAGAGAGGAGATTGGCAGCAGAGAAGTTACGGCGAGAGCAGATTTGTGAGGTGGCAGCGGAGAGGTGGACCATGCTTTGATCAGTCCAGGTTCGTCAAAGAACAAAAAAAAATCTGCTACACGTGGTCACCCAAACCATTAATACCCTGAGATCTTTAATACAATCCCATTTTAATTAATTATTTTTGTACATAATATATACACGCACGACTCATATTAAAATTATTGTGTTTACAATTAATAAATGTATATATTTAAACCCAATTATTAATTTCATTAATTAATATTCCCCCCAAATCATTTACATGATCAAATGTCGATATATAGAGAATAAAGATATTTCCTGAAAACATGTGTTGTGGTTTGATGAACTGACAAAAAGGTTTCATTAAATTACAGTGTTTTAACCTAATTACAACTTATGTGCTTAAGATTTTATCGTACAAAAGGGGTGAATGTCGACGGAGAATGACTCTTATCAGATCTGTGCCCCCGGGTATTTATTCATCCATTATGCATCAACTCCACACCATTTTCAAAAAAAATTTCATAATCGCAATTATGGAAGTCTACCTAAAATAAACTATTGCATCAAATATTTCGATAGGTACGATAGTTACAGCTTAAAAAAAAGGTGTATAAGTAACTAAACGTGGTCGTGTTTTGTTTTTCCCTTTATGAAATGGTAGTGAAAACATTAAATACTATCTCTTTTGTTCATCACAAATCATGTTTTTTATTATTTAAAACTTGTTCTAAAATTAAATTTAATGTAGCACTGACAATCTTATTAGAAAAAAAAACTAAAAACTCATCGATTTCAGATTTTTCGCTGCTGTTTGAATTTGGCGTTCAGGGCATTCCATCTTTCGGAATATTGGTGTTCACGAGCTTGTTTCTGTACACAAGCAAATCGTTAACGGAGTGATATGTTATTTTAATTAAAATTATTTCCCAATTTTCAAATCACGATGTTGAACCCCGGGTCCGAATGTCTCGCCGCAAGTTTCACTCGAAACTGTCGGAGAACTCGTCTTTATGCGTCATTACCGAAATTTCATTAGAGTCAATGACGGAATGAAGTGGGTCGTCAGAGGGGGATGTAGGAGAAAAGGAGGGAGGGGTGAAGGTGAAGAAGGGCGATATCCTGGCCGTCGCTGTCGCAGCACGCTCCGCCAACAGCGCGCACATCAAACAAGCAGGACAGCCAACCGTGTGTATTGCGCTCCGTTAGAGCGATAAAGCTCCCAAATACTGCCAAAGCGGCCACTATTTTCATCGCCGATCATTGCTCCTCCTTGTTTCGCTCTCAGGGCTGAAAAAAGCCAGCTCGCAAGATCAAACGTGGCTGTCATCTCGGAATATCATTTACACATTTGATAGTCACGTTTCCAACACTGATACGTAGTATTGCAACTACAAGAATAGATCCTAGCTGCTTATATTTCATATTTTTAATTCTTTAGATCAGTTTACATAATACTACTACATACTACGCTGATTTTTCTTGGAAATGCAGTTTATTGATCACGTTAATGTTCATTAATATTAATCTAGTTAGTGTACCAACTCAGGGTGTTCCCCTTGCGATGTGCCAACAGTAAAATTTAAAATAATGGTTACTTAAAATCAACACAAAGAATAAGTACTTCAATTATTTATTGATAATGTTTAACACTATTCAAATAAAAGATAGTTATACAAAGCAAATCAGTAAGGCCGGCCACTCACAGCAAGCGATTGCCTCGAGTCAAAATGTCTGACGACAGAAAAACTGTATAAAGCAAATTGTCGTCTAGCAGTTTTCTTCCATCTGACAATGTCTGAAGCTGTTTGAAGCAAAACCTAACCACATTTTATCAATAAAGATCGAGTGTGACGATGATATAGCACTTCTTACTTTTTTATCTATGTTATTAGAATAATTAAAGGCGTAAACGTGGTCCTGGAGTGAGAGTACACCATGAGAATTTATAGGGGGAAAAACAGGGTAATGTAATGTAGTATTGGAAACGACGGAATAACAAAGGGATATTTTGAAGAAAGTTAAGGAACTCTTCTACTTGGGCAGAATAATAATTAGGAATGGCAGAAGTATAGTAGACATAAAGAGTAAAGGCTTTCGCAGAAACAGGCATTTAATTACGGCCAATACAAGAATAAATACTAGGAAATCTACATTAAAAATTTTCGTACAGAGTGTGGCGTTATATGGGTGCGAAACATGGACGGTTGGAGTTGCGAAAGGAAAAGATTATAAGCTTTTGAAATATGGTTGTATAGAAGAAAGATTACAATTAGATGCATGGATAAACATGAATTTATAAGCAGAATAAAATAAGAGAGAACAATATTGAGGACATTGACGAAGAGAAATGATACATTAATAGGCCACGTTTTGAGACATGAGGGTGTTGCAAAGTTAGAATTAGAGGGAAGTGTGCGGGGTAAGCAGAAAAGGGAGACCAAGAATTATATTACACTAAGGAGTTTAGGGAATATGTGGGATCTGGTAGCAGAATAGGTTAGCATGGAGGGTTGCATGAGACGAGTCTAAGGACTGACAACTACAACAAAAGCACTAGAAGAAGACAAAAGTGTTCACTATTTTTGGGTTCATTCAACTATCACTAAAGAAATTTAAACTATTTCATTAATGATTTACAAGCGGACGAAATCAATTTTTTTTATTTTTACATGGATTTGTACAAAAAATTTCGATTTTCTTTTGAGTTTGCTTCCCGCAAAAATAAAAATGAAAGCCACTAATTTTGAAAGAGTTTAATTCCTACAGAGAGACTGCTAATTTGTCTTACGTACATGAGCATAAATGGGCCTTTTTGACAAACCCTACAGATTTATTAATGATGCTCAATACTTCTATTTATCTGATTTCTTTGTAAATAAATCATTAATCAGTCAGGCAAAAATAAAATTTAATTTAATAAGGAAAATTATTACAACATGACGTTTCATTGTGAATTAATAAATTATATTACTATTAAGTGTTAACATTTAGAATGTTCTCAACGCACAAACATTGCGGTCGGAAATGCAATGTTGGTAACTGAAGGAAAGCAATAAAAAATACGATCCTCCAGTGGTCTAGAGGTTAGCGTCGCTGCCTCTCGCCACAGAGGTCCCGGGTTCAAATCCTGGTATGGGCTTGGATGTTTGTGTTGTTTGGTAAACCATACTATGATACCCCTACATGAATATAAGCTCCTCTAACAGTTCATAGTCTCTTATCTGTATCGATATATTAACAGCTCTATATGTGGTTGGCCTGTGAGACTCTGCTCTGATGCTTGGTTCGTTTAACCTATTGCTTTCTTTTGTGAGTTCTTTTGTTTTAGTTTAATCCTTTCGATCTCATTCTAAGATCAGGTAAACCAATTATTTCCTTGACCTCTTATCTTTCTATACCACTTAATCTTACTCGCAACATAATAAGACATTCCCTCCCGATATCAAAAAGATGATCATCAATTTGTGGTACAAACGAGTACGCCAACATAAACGTAGATGCAAAGGACGAACCATCGTAAATCCTCCAAATATTACAAAAGAATTATTTTTTCTTTACTAACTGTGGGGTCGATCTTCCGGAACCTAAGTCGGAGACTTCTAGGAAAGCTGGTCAAGGCAACTTTGCCAGCTAGATCAAGTGAGTAAAGTGGATGACGTTTCTCTCAGGTGAACCGCGCGAGTCTTCCATTTCTTCGTATGGGATATATTGAGATTTTAGCGTTATTATTTTTTACGTCGTATGGAAAAGGGGACAAAAATATATAGGCTATAGCTGCAACACAGAAAACAGATAAGGATGAACATAGGAGCAGAGGAAAGCGCCAATCACCCGAAAATAGTCCAATAGGCAATGTAAGCGAGGCCCGCAATTATTTTTTCATTACTTTAATCATGAAGTGCAATTAATTTATGCTTTTAATAGATCTAAAAACGCGGTTCTTTAAATTACTCGAATTAACAGTTTAGTAACTTGGTTAAGTTATTCCCAAAAATTTTATGATCTTAAAGAGATTGGAAATAAGTTATTATTTATCATTATAAAAAAGTGGCTCGCATTTTCCTTGTAAAAAAGAAAATTTAAGAAATTTGGGATAGTTTTTAGAATATTTTAAAAATAAATATAATTTATGACTGAACTCATTAATAAAAAAAACACCGAATAGAATTTCCTATTCAATTTTACAATAGAAAGAATTCATTTCCAGAAAGTCTTCATCTATCCCAATTAATCACCAGAATAAATAGATTATATTATTGAATAAACAATTCTTGGGTTTCCACCCGGCATTCCACTGTTTGTTAAATTCAAAAACAAATATATTCTTGTAAATTAGAATTAGATTAACATGGCATTGTTTACAAGTAAATTGTGCCGAAATATTTTATATGAACTGTCGAGAGTTACTCCGAAATCTATTTGAAGAACACACATCACAACTAAAATACATATCGAACAATTTTTTATTTACCAGTCGGCGAGTTACTGAAACATAATTCAGTGCAGCTGCTGCACGAATTCTCTAGTGATTACGAAATATTACATCTAATATTTTATCAATAAAATTAATGTCTCGTACGATTGAAGCATATACCGTTCATCACTTTTTATGAGTAATTACGATTAATGCTTCATAAATAATAAATCGTATTAGAAGAGATTTATTTCTTCTCAACAGAAAGACTTCGTATGGTATGGAGAGAAATGCCGCCGAATAGATTTTCGTTCCTGTGTTACATACAACGCAATTAATGTTTATAGTATCATTATCTGTGACACACTAAGAATGTGCATAATGTAACAATGCGTGTTTCTGAAATGTTGTATCACATTTGAAAATAGAATTCAATTACCTGCCGTAGATTCGAACGGACGCATTCCCAAGACTTTATCCGTGGTACTAAAAGTTCCCTCACGCTAACACAATCCGCCTCATGCGAAAATTGATCATAAATCGGAACCGCTTGGAACCATATATCGAACAGAATATCTTGCTGAGTGAACGCCGATGTCATCGCCTCGTGAGATTTATTTGGAATCTAGTGAAACGTGATAGGAGCGGCATCGGTTTTGTCCGAATGTAAGCACTCCACAGATCTGAGGAGATTTGGAAAATGCTTCAACAGATAACCACCACTTGTGCGCAAAATGCATTCAACTGAAGTACTGAAATTTTAGTCCTGATACAATTACGGTATAAATAAAATACGGCCAAATATTTCTGCAAATAAATGTTTATAGTATTTAATTAATATTAACACATCGTTTCGTCCAACTTTGTGGATGGCCGTAACCGTCGCGGGTATAGTCCACGACACCAAATTACTCATAATGTAATTAGTACATCCCTTTTAAAATTTACCTGAAGAATTTATTAGTAAACTTAATGTCAAAAGAATTATGTTTCAATTACGAAATCGTTAAGTTGATACCAAATAGTCAATGTTAATTGTTGGTTATTTTCTAAGTAGGTTCACCTTTCAATTGTTATAAAAATTAAAAATCATATAAAATCTAAATATGATTTATGTTAAATATTAACTGAGCTACCAAACGCCAAATGTCAACAAGTCCGTAAATAAAATTCAATTTCATGGTCAGTGGCTGAGCTTCAATTTAAATAAATTGTAGTTTTTTTGAAAAATATATTTTTGTATGTAAATGATGTCCAAAAACGTGATATCCCCACGTAATCACAATCAAATAATTAGGAAACATTAAAACAAATATTATAATATCCTCATTTTTAAATAGCGATGTAAAACATCAAGTTTTATCTATAAATAATTAAAATTAATATGCCAATAAGTACGGCATTAAAATTATTTCCAGCAGCTTTCGACTTTCGTCATAATCATCTGAAAGTGAAAACCATTGCAGTTATATTCTGAAATCTAACACATATTATTATAATACAATTTAATACAACAATTTTTTACTCATCCAGAACACGTCGCAAACTGAACATTCGTACGTAATTTTGGAGTTAATTACGTATGAATGTTTCGTTTGCGACGTGTACTGGATGTGTGCAAAAATGTTGTTTTAAATTGTCTTATAATGATGTCTGTTAGGTTTTAGAATATAACTGTAATGGTTTTCAGTTGCAGATGATTGTGACGAAAGACGATAGCTACTGCAAATAATTTTAGTGTTGGACTTATTGGCATATTAAGTTTATTACTAGAGCATAGCTCTTTAAATATCCAATTTAGTAATGACATTTAATTATTTAAACCAATAAAATGACATTTTCAAACATGAATACACGTTGTTTATTACATGCAATAAAAAACAAGTAATTAAATAGTTCTCAATGTTACTTAAATATGAACCCAAAACAAATGTCAAATTTGATGCGCTGTATGCTAACAATGACTACTTTTCATCGCATCTAATAATAATTCAATTAATGTAAATTACGCAAAAAACAATGACTATAGTTATGATTCTATATAAATATACAATTAGTTATTTTTATTATATTTAAACATAGTTTTCTGACTTTAAGTTTACAACAAGACGTCCAATAAGTCGCATATAAACTTCCTGAGGCATACTACAAACTTTTTTTGTGGTATGCCTGAGGAGGTCTCAAAAGGGAGACGTAACATCGTATTTATGTTAATTAAATAGAAATATATTTATATGCTGAATTATTTTTATTTATTTTTGTTATATACGAGTCAGTTTGAAAACTAAGCTTAACAACAGAATTTTTTTATAATCACTTATACATAGTAAATGTTGTCAACAGGCCACAAACTGCACGTAAAATTTTAAACAATTTTTGTTCGTATTGGCCAATTATGGAACATTATTTAATTTCATGTTTTTCGATACTGAGAGTATTTCAATCTTTTCAATTAACAATTGTGTTTTAATATTTACTTTCAATTTATTTTAGATATAATTGGGTGTTCTGTTTAAAATTGTACACTTTTTTTAACTTTCTGATACGTATTTAGTTCTATTAACTTAAAGAGGTCCTACTTTTAATAATAATTAACTTTATTTTACTGACTAATATGTATATGCCGACCTCCTGTGGTGTAGTGGTTAGCGTTGCTGCCTCACAACCCAGAGGTCCCGTCATGGGCTTGGATGTTTGTGTTGTCATGGTCGTGAAGACCGGGATTAAGACTGGTGGAGGATCGATACGCTGACCACGTGTCACTCCAAATTCATAATGTGTCGTGCAAGATGACAGTCCGCAGTCGACTCGGTAGGCCCAGGCCCTCATTGGGTTGTAGAGCCGTGGAGAAAGAAAGAAATATGTATATAATATTTTATGAATATTACGTAATTGTCAATAAGCAGCATCAATAACAAATAAATGCTCGTTTGAGTAGCCTTTGTGTCGTTTGTTTAAAAATTGTTTTATAAACAAGACATCCAAATATTTTGAAGTGTGTCGTATTATTTAAGACTGGTCGCTCAACATAGAGCTCGGAACAAATTAGTCATGAAGACAAGTCTCAATTTCATCATTCTTTCAACAGCTCAACTATTAATGGTAAGAAACTTCTGCATTAATAAATTAGGGCCCGGGTGCTATAGTTTTAGGATCTTACCCAATCCTAGGCTATCTTGGGCTTCCTTCCACACCCCATTTTAAATTCCTTCCTTGGCTATTAAAGAGGAGTTACCTGCTTCAGGATCACCCTCATGCAGCCTGTTACCCCCTAACACCCCCCTCCCGAAATAAAACCTAGTCAACCTGTAATAGCCCGACCTACAATAGTGACAATAGGCCATTCCTTCATGTATGTCTCGTTATCTCACTTTTTTTTCAAGCTTCTCACATGTCAAGGCACTTCGATCTCTTTTGGGAGGTGTATGTTCAGACCTTGGGAATACGGTAAGAGCTGTCCACGGAGAAGGGAATGCTGTGAACCTATAGCCTTTCTGATCATTGGGAAGGGCGTGAGACAAGTACTCATTAGTCCAAACTGCATGACGAAAATTTCTAGGATTTATTCTGAACCTCTTTTAGGTGATTACAACTTTTCGGACCCTAGTTGATCCTTTGCTGTCTGTCTGTTCCTTCCGAATCCCCCGTTTAATATCACTTCCTGTGCTATAAACGAGAATTGCCAGTAATTGGAGGACACTCATGTAGTCTGTCGCCCTGAGAAACTATTTTCATTCATTAATTTTTACTTGTTAACTGTTTTCCTCTTTATCTTATTGAATGGATTTTCATCAGTTCGTTTGTCGCAATTTTTTCTGAAATTGCATTGACTTTTCAATATACATGCTTTCTTCTTGGAATATCATATCTCGATTTGAATTTTGAATTCAAGGTGATAGATATGAAAACTGGAAATAAGATAAATGGAACATATGAAGATGGGTAAAATATTGTTAGTTCACCGGGAAAACCTGCGGAAGTTAATTGATTGACCTGCTTCTTCAAGTGAATACTTCCAATTAGACGTAGGTATTAATTTGTGAAATAAAAGAGACATGATAAAGGAAACTTTTAAATCGACTAGTGAATGGCGCCATGATAAAAAATATTAAATTCAACACTTTCTTAATTGTTTGTGATTCTGTCGAAAACCTTTTATAAGTTACAGTACTTCAAATTTATTTGAGTTTAAATTTTATTAGATTAAGTGTCTCGTTTCATATAAAGTAAATAAATATTACGTAGTTCTATTCCTCCAACATATCATCGGTGTACACGGAATCAATATTTCAGTTATTGGCAGTGTTCTGTTTATTACCTGCAGCTCGCAAACAAGAGAAATTAACTTGCTACTGTGTCACGGCACACGTGATTTGATTTAGTTACTCCAGCGCCAGCTGCTGCACATGCCCGTGAACTCATCGCTGCTCATACAAAACAATGTAATTGGACGCGGAATCCGTTCTCGATGCAGCTGATTTTGGTGTCCAGAAACTCCTCACTACAGTCATGTTGGCGCAATCACATTCCGAAGTGTTACTCTAGTTTATGGAACTAATAAATTACATTCTCGTTAATCTTGGATAAAAATTCTTAAATGAAGAATTAAAAGCAAATTAAAATCGTATGTGTTTCATAAACCTAGTACGTTATACAGAGAACATTTTCGCGAAAGGTATTTCTGGTTTCTTGATTCAATACTTAAATACTATTCAATAAACTTAAAATGGCATAAAAATAAATTAAAATTGCCAATTTACAAGCCAAATAGAAGTTTTATTCTATTACTACTACGTTCCCTTCTCGCATTTGGTAATTCATCAAGTACAAATAAATATCTTCACGTTTAGTCCGCTGATCCCATTGGATCAGTCGGCCAAATACCTCCTGAAACTGGTGGAGACATAGAGAAGGGAATGCTGCAACCCCACAGCAAACTCATCTCCCGTCATTCGGAAGGGCGTGAGAATAGTAACCAATGCTTGACCTACCTGATGCAGGTTTTCTAGGGTTTCCCTGCATCTCTTTAGGTGAAACACCGGGTAGAATCCCTAAACCATAGCCCGGGGGCCCTAGTCAACCCTTGGCTACCTTGCTCTACCTTCCGCATCCCCCGTTTTCAATTCCCTTCCTATGCTATTAAATGGGAGTTGCCTGTTTCAGGATCACCTCATGTAGCCTGTTAACCCAAAATAAATTGACATAAAAATTTTAACAAAAAATCCGCAAAATTAAAGAAACAAATGTAAAACAATAAATAAATTTTCTGAATTTCTAAATTCCTAATTAACTTTGCTAATAAAAATAAATAATATTACTTATAATATTTAAGTATATTCTAATTATTTTTACAATTATATAATTTAAATAACTGAATAAGCATATTTTTACCTATTGTTGTGGTATTCAGTCCTAAGACTGGTCTGATGCAACCCTCCATGCTAACCTATCCTGCGAAAGCCTTTTCATTTTTGCATAACTACCACATCCCACATACTCCCCAATCCTATTAGCGGATTACATCCTTGCCCTTCCTCTTCTGTTCTTACCCCACACACTTCCCTCTAATGTTAATTTTACAAAACCTTCCTGTTTTAAAACGTGACATATTAATCTATCCCTTCATTGAACAACGTCCTCCATATTGTTCGCTCTATCACTATTCAACTTAGAACTTCCTCGTTGTCATTCTATCCAACCAACTGATTTTCAGCATTCTCATATAGCACCACATTTTAAAGGCTTCTATTTTTTTCCTTTCTGAAACTACTACCGTCAACGTTTCGCACCCATATAACGCCACACTTCATACGAACAATTTTAGCAATGATATTCACACTTATCTCACACGTAAGTAAATTCCTATTTTCGCGAAAGCCTTCCTTGCCTGTGCAATCCTACTCTTTGTATATACTATACTTCTACCATTCCTAGCTCCCAAGTAGCAGAAATCTGTAATTTCCTTTAAAATATCCCTTCTGAATCTAACACCCTTTGTTATTCCGCTGTTTCTCATACTACACTCCATTACCTGGTGGTTTTCCCTCTATTAATTTTCATGTTGTACTGTCTCTCCAGTACCACTTTCATGCCTTTTATTATGGTTTCCAAGTCTTCTCCTGACATTCCCTAATACTACCGTAGGTTTTTTTTATTTACTCTCCTTGCTGTATGATTCCTTGTCCATATTCCGTTTTAACGTTCTTCATCGTCTGTTCTATATTTAAGTGAAACAGCATGGGCGGCAGACTGCATAATTGTCTTACTCCTTTCTTGATTTCTTCTTTCTTTTCTTGATATTCAGTTCTAATTATTGCTGACTGCCTTCTGTAGAGGTTATGAATAAGCTTTCTTTCTCGATATTTTATTCCTGTGCTCTTCAAAATCCTTGTGTGTTCCAGTTCACATTATCAAAGGCTTATTCTAAATCTACAAATGCCATGAACGTAGGCCTGTTTTTCCTTGTCCTTTCATTTAAAATTAGACACTAAATCAATGTTTCTTCATCTTGTCCCTACATATTTCCTAAAATCAAACTGATCTTTTATAGCTGGCATTGTTTGTCGATCCATCCTCCTATGTACTTTTTTCGTTAGTATTTTGTATGCATGAGATAATAAAATAATTGTCCTCATTTCTGTTTTTCCCTAAATTGTCCGTTTTAATTTTTCATTAATTTAAAAAAACCTGCGGTATGTGAAATATTATACTTAAAGTCTATTCTGTCCTCTAGATTTCCCGTTTCAGGAAATCAGCTGGTAAGAAGTTGTATGAGGTGCACAGAACGAGGAGGGTAGTTTCGTCGTCTGGGTTGATCTTTCGCTTTGTGGGATGCTGGCGTAACGCTACTAAAACATTGAATACATATTTACAAAAGGGATTTGCAGACAGCGGCGAAGTCGTTTGAGCAAACACTGTAGTTATCTTTTAACTTTTACGGACGAGTATTTTGATGTACTGTTATGAATCGTAGTAATATATCATTCAATTTTTATCATTATACATTACATAATTATATATTATATATTCAACTTCTAGTTGAGTACCACTATAATTTGAATAGTTAATGAATCTGCAAAGTAGGTCATTTTATTAGTCGAAATAATATATATTTATGAGTGGAATGATTGCAAAATAAAGCTAGTATTATTTTAATATTATAATTTTGTCTATCTTATAGTATATTGCTATTTAATATATCACGTTGCCGTAACAAAGGTACGTGTTAAAATGAGCCATTGTCTACCTCCAATACATCATCTGGTTATCTCTTAAATCTCTTAAATTAAAACCTTCGTGGCGTGTTCGCGAGGACGGAGACTTATTTGCCACATTGTACACCAATGTTATAATGCTCCCAAAATCTCACCCCTCGCAATACACATTTGCAGCAAAGCCGCCAAGCTCGCCCATTATATCAAGAGTTGTGACTGGTTCATTAATGGTCACTTCCCTCGCGCCAGCTAACCGTCATCTGTCTTCTGTTTTAAAACATTATCCTTCAATTATACTGGAACACAAATTTCATGTTCTATTGTATAAATAAGACTTCATTACAATATTTAGAATTTATTAATATTATTAAGACATATGCAATATATTAACTAACGACGAAGGAACACAGAATAGTTGATTTAGAAATAGGAAGAGTGCAGAATATTATTTTGAGTAATCAAACAATTCATACTATTAATAATAAATGATTTATCTTAAACAAAATAAAGGGACTGTATCACTTTATATAGCGCAGAGTGTGCGCCGCACTCGAAAGGGATACTTTTTTGCATATTTTTAAGTAATTAAAATATTTTGTTAGTTAAATAAACCATTTATTAAATATATAGGATATTTCACGCTAAACGGACCAAATAGATGTATCAACTACCTTATTATTATAAAATAAATTCATTGTTTATGTGTAAAAAAAACTCAAATTTCGTACGTGTGTGTGTTTGTGTGTATGTGCCGCATACAAATCTAATCACGTGGAGCAATTTCAACCAAATTTTTCACACATGTTCTTTGCAACTCGATAGTCAGCACTGTTGGGGTAAGGCACGGATTTACCAATGAGGGCGGCGGTGGAAAATTTTAAATACGCAAAATCGGCCGATATTTCCGTCGAATAAATACTTTTCTTGTTCAAATACTTTTACGGTATTTCCCGCGACAATATATGTATTCGTTCTATCCTAATGAGATATAGAACAGGTTACGTTAAGTACTTACGTAGCTTGCCAGTATGCGTGCGGCGGCGGCAACGACAACGTTCGCAAGAAACAAAAAGTATAATAGGTTCAGTAAAATATATGTAATATTTACGCATTAATATTACTGGCATCGCCGGTCACCCAGATAATTGAACATGAAATATATAATCACTTTGAAAAATAATTCGGAGTGACCTTCTGTAGTTACACAGGATCATAAATTGAAACAAGAAAAGAAAAGTGCAAAAAAAACTTAACAGAAAGTGTGCCAGTTAAGAAATAGAATATTTTACAAAGCTACGTATAACACTTTTTCATGAGGAATAATTTTTGAAGTTTTAAAAAAAATAGTTTTAAAATAAAAACAATATATAGTTGCAATATCATAATAGATATTGATTACAAAATTGATATGAGGCTTCTAGTCGGAAAGTGGGTGACATAGATCATAGAAGAATTATGCAGTCTAGACTCCAGGAACACAGGAAAAGCACAAGATGGAAAGCTCACCAGCGTGAGCAGGAAATACAAATTATAAGTAAAGCCTAGTTGAAAGAATAAATTTGATAACTTTTGGAATAATCTTTTCCGCGGGGAGAAGGGAGTAAATCTATTAAAACGGAAGCTGTTACTGGAGGAGAATGATGAATGGATTGGAGGCGTAGAAGCGAATAATACATTTCACTGATTTAACATCTGATTTCAGAGAGAGATTCCAGTGCATTCTGATTTAGTGTTAACTGATGCGTTTACAACCACATTCCAGTTTGAGTCTGTGATTCGCAGTTCAACTCTCGAAGTGAGAGACGTTCTGGTATTGAGCTCGGCAATCTCACTGCTAACGAGCATCAACATTGGGGAATAATTTCCCATCAACACCTAGCTGTGAATCTCCGAGAGACGAGAGGCTACAATCAACAGCGCGCGTCTGAAATCCGGAATCCAGCAGATGAGATGCTCGACTGAACTCTGGCCGTATTTAAATTATGTAACTCGTCGCATTACCTTCGGCAGACAAAGTCTTGTTTCAGTATTTCAAAGAAATGTATCAATTCCGTCTGTGTCATTGTAAGACCAAATTGATGATCCAGCTATAAAAAATTAATCTTTACTTCTCATTATTTGTTCTATTGTGTGTTATTTGCTTTTCAAATGGGAGCAGTTTAGGATTTCAGCGAATGAGAGCAATTGCCTCGCTTCCGAAAAAAAACCTTGCTGAAGCTGCGCGAACATAATTGTGACAATAAACTAAATATTGTGAACTTGCGTCTAAGTTTTTGAATAATGTGGCAGCAGTTCAAGAATTTTATTCGACGGCAAAAAGAAGATTTTCTACGATTTATATTTAGATTTATTGTTGTTTCCATTAGTCCTCGATTGAGGAAATGTGATACGTCATACATTACAAATAACAAATAATTTTATTAACAAAATAAGGTACATAATTAATTAGAAATAATCTTAAAATAAAAAGTAGTCTAAAGTCATTAAAAACACTACTTACACGAGGGATCACAAACACACACTGAGAAACACAAACACACGCAATGGAGTTTTGACTACCAGGAAACTGCCTTCCCTCTGCAGTAGCTCCAGGCAATACATAAAACAAACAAACAAAAGAACAGAAAAAAACTGTGCAGAAAGTTTAAAGATATGTGGTGTGTTATTTTACAAGGCAACACATTCAACACTTTTTCAGAATCTTTGATTTCAAATATTAGAGGAACGATTAAGAAAATCCTGTACATAGTACATAGCGTTATTTAATAGAATAGTTTTACTCTGCTTCACGAAACTTTTGTAGTTATTGTTTTTAGCCTCTGGAGGAAGCCTGTTGTATAAAATTATCCCGGTATTGTGAATACTTTTGTGGTGTAGAACAAGGCGGTACTTGTCCTATCTTAGAGCTAAACGTTTTCTGGTCACGTATTCATGAAATTCACAATTCGTTTGAAACAAATTAATGTTCCGCCTTACAAAATTTAAGATTTCATAAATATTTAAGCTTGTTAAAGTAAGTATTTGCAAACATTTGAAGAAAGGTTTTAACTCGATCTAGAATTCGTACTAGAAAGTATTCTATTGGCACAATTTTGCAACTTAAATGTTTCATCGCTCCTGGAGAAGTTTCCCCAATTAGAGAAGCCATAGCACATAATTAAATGAAAGTACGCGAAGTAAACCATTTTTACGTACTTTTTGTCAACGTGTTACATTAGTGTTCTGAGGAAATAACAAGCTGAACTTAGTCCCAGCAATCAGATCTATAATTCGTACTAGAAAGTATTCTATTGGCACAATTTTGCAACTTTATCAATCCGAAGGCCCAGGAAAGGCGCATTGGCTGAAAATTTATCTGCGGGTCTATTAATAGCATGAGCATTAAACTGAACAAACTTAGTCTTATCTAGGTTGAGGGAAAATTTATTCACGTTAAACCAAACATTTAGACCGTCCAGAATTTTGTCTACTTTCTTAATCACATTCTCGAATGTTTTATCTGCAATAACTACATCTGTGTCATCCGCGTAGAGAATCTATTTTAGCGGATGTACGTATCCTGGAACATAATTTATGTATAGAATAAAAAGTACAGGGTCAGGAATTGATGTATAGTCAAATCGTCTTCAATTTTAAAATTACTACACAGTTCATTTTGTGTTATGATTTAATTTCTTAATAATATCGTGGTCTGCCTTTAGTCTTTAAATTCTAATTAATTTCGTCCTACGATCCAGGGCTTTTGAGCGAAGCTGGACCAGGTGGAGCAACGGATTTTTACTGACAGCAGAAGCGGAGCCGGAACACGGAAATTTGTAGAGCTCAACTGCTCCTCCGTGCCACTATTTGTAATATATTATAGAAATATAATTTAAACGTTTACAGCATTGTAAGATATAATGTTAAACAAGAATGCATTCGTGTCAATTGATATGTGCCATATTTCCCATCTTTGTTTCGGTGATTGTCGGCGTTTTTAAAAGCTAATAAGCAAGCAGGGCCGAGTAGGATCCTTCTTTCAATTTTCTCAAATGTTTCTTCCTTCTTTAACAAATTTGATCATTTATCCATCAAATTCCTTAGTTTATTTCTGGTCGCAATTAGTTCCTTATAATCATCAGCGAAGTCGAGGCGGAACAGAACACTTGTTTAACAATTTTTGTAAAATTGTTGAGAAAGAAAAATGACATTGTACAAGTATGAAACATTAATTTATTCTATTATTTACTTAATCTAATATTAATATAACTAAAACATCGAATTATAATTTTTTTTGAATTTATAAGTAGAAACAAATTTACCGCCGTTCTGCCCCACCCCCGGGGGCAGACCTGGACAGAATGTTCTTGACATACTCATAATACGATAAAATTAAATTTATGAAAACTATTAACACCTTTTGTTTTTATTTTGCGTATGGTCGGTCGCTTTATCAATTTTTCCTTTCGCAAGGGGACTTTTTAGCAACTGCACAGCCTGTGCCAACATTTTCCCCTTTTTTCCGTTTCTTTTGTTTCTTAATATATTTTTTTGTGCAGCATCCCATAGATCATTCTTATAAGGTGAGTCTTTCAGCTTTTCATTTCTTTCTCGAGGAACGCATTATATTCTGCAGTTCCCGTTACGCCCCGAACACAAGTTTCAGTTTAAGGTTTTTCACCCAGCCATAACACATGTACATTTAAACCTTATACGTAACTTATATGCAGCTTAATCCAAATAGTTTACCAATAAATTCCATTAAAAACCTACCTTCTGACGGAATGAAAAAAAAAATAAGTTCACCGATAAAACTTGTGTTCATTTACAAGGCTCAGTCAGAACTTGATCAAGTCGGCTACCGGGATTTCTTCCTTGACCAGTTACTTTGTTTCATCGCCTATTTATTAAACTCCAGCAGTACTCACTAAAAAATGTAGGATATCCCGATATCCCGTTCCTTTTGTAAAGGGGGACAGAGAAGCGTTAAGGTGAATATCGCTGTTTTTAACGTCATAATACAGAAACCAAGTAATTCCGTGCATATGTTGTAATGAACTTTCTATTGTCTACATATGTACCCTGTATACACTCATATAGTACGAATATAATCAATTATACGTAAAAAATGGTAATAAGATCTAGCGGAAGATTGGTGTGTAAATCCATATTTTACATATACCGGCAGGTATTCGCTATTATTTGTAACATATTTCTCGGAAAAAATTATTTTATTTGCAATCCCTTTTTTTTCAAAATATTTAAACTTAATGCCCTCCTAAATTTTACACTAGAATTTGTCGTCACGCTAAAGGACGTTGTGTAATTAATTAACAGATTGATTTTAATATTGCACAAAAATATAATTTTCCAAAAAAAGAAAATATAGTCATAAGAACTTCGAAACACCGCTTTGCTTCTGCTTCATGTCAGGAACCAGCATTACTGTGCACTGGAACAAAACTTCAGAAGTTCACCGGATCGATTTGCATTGTGAACACTCCTTTTAGACGTCGAGAACGAAAGTTATCCCATCTGAAATATAAAAGTTTTCCATGATTTCGCCGCCCAGTGAGAGTAACTTTCTCGGGATAAATAACACATGTTTCGGTGAAGTCGTTAGTACGCCAGCAACAAAGAGGCGCAAAAATTAAATAAGTTAATTAGTTAAAACTGAAGTCGAACAAGTTTAGCGGTGGAGGAACAGAGCGACGAATAAAATTAGTGTCGGAATAGCAATAAAATAAGTTGTTGCGTATTTATGGTGTGGGTCAACACAGAGGCCTTCAGCGCGTAATTACAGCGGGGTACATCCATTCATCGCGAGGAGCTTTAATTAGAGCATGTCCAACAGGTAGAGTCGGGCAGGGGAACCTTTGAAGCGCACATTCAATATGGACCCGAAGCTCAGCCGTCATATCGACCGCCCTTCACTTTCCCTAGCTAAAACACATTTTGCATCCGTGCTAATTCCAATTAGAAGCACGAGCGCTGCTTGTGTCGGGAACGCACTCGTAGTAGATGCTCAATCATTTACTGTGTGAACCTTAATCTATGAATCCGTCTACGATGAAATTATAATGCTTAATGCAGAAAAAATCTAGTTTTGAAGTAGAATTAATTTTGCTAGCAATCAGAGATCGCACGTTACTGTAGACATCGTTGTACTCCATATCTATACCAATAAATAAAATTGAAGTGTCTGTCTGTCCATATGTTTGTCTCGAATTGCCTCCGAAATGGCTTAACGGATTTCAATGAAAATTTGAGGGTTTAAAAAAGGAAATTGAACTTAAATAATTGCGCATATTTAATTTCGATAATGATATTAGTATAAGTAAATATGCGTCTGGAAATGACATTGTTAGATTAATTAAAACAATTAATAAGGACAGAAAAGACAGATATAAAATAGGTGACTTACCTGAAGTTAGCCGATCACTAGGAAAGCCTTCCTAACTTTCTGATAAAGGGGGTGGTGCCTCCGAAAATTTAAAAAACTTCAAACCTTACGGTGCCTGCCATCTGTGAACCTCAGGTAAGTCACCTATTTTCTATCCCTCTTTTCTGTCCTTATTAATTATATATATATATAATATATATATATATTCTACGGGAATATATCTTTCATACGTGTGTTAAAAACTACAAGTAGGTGCGGGTTGCCTATACTCTTGAACTGTTTGTGCTCCGAAATGGCTTAACGGATTTCAATAAAAATTTCAGGGATTGAAACAAGAATGTTAGCTTAAAATTTAGTGTTTGTTTCATTTCAATATCTCGAAGAGTTCAGAATATATTTATTTAAATGTTTAAATCCATTGAAATGCTGCGTGAAAGGCGGCGTGAAAAGCAACTGCGAGTCGAAAGTCCTACCCGGCGTTCTTATACAATTCATTCGACTTGCTGTGTTATTATAAGCGTAATTTTGGCAGCATGTTTGAGAAAGAGGGAGGGTGAGCATCCTCATTCCATCTATTGTTGTAAACCTGTGAAAGCAGGACCCGTTCAAAACCAAGTACGAGTTATAAGGTTTTCCATGAAGTGATCATAAATAAATGATACCGTACTTTCGTTTTTAGGGCAAAATAAAAAGAGCTATTTCCGCGCGGACTAAGTCGCGGCCATAGCTAGTACGTAAATATACATAGCTTAGCAGTAAATAAAGAACTTAAATTTTATTTGTTCTCAGTTTTCATTTTGATCCTAACTGTTAAAATTAAGAAATACGTTGAGTGACAGACTGCATAAGAAATGATTTTGAAACATGCGACGAAGTACTTGTATACCTACAAAAAAATTAAACATTTTAATAGTAAGAATATAAAAAATAAGGATGAATAACACTATACAGTTGAAACCTAACCAAAAAATAATAATGAAAACTTGGAGACTGTTCTTGGTTGTCAACTTCATTCATGTATAAAGTAGGAACGTAAGGCATTAAAAATATGTTGTTAATATTTAGTAAAAACTTCTTGGTTTATAGATATTTGTCAAAATAAAACCAAACTGTTGATTCAATGTAGCTTTATTTTCAAGTATCTATTACAATGCAGTTTCTTTCGATAATTTAACTGCCGTACTCGTCTGTGGATTATTTGCCTACATGTAACATGTTAACAAGGGGTCATTACAGAATCATTATTGAGGCATTATTTGTAAAATATTTACTTGCTATAACTATTTCGTCAATATAGTTTTCACAGTATGATTTCGTATCGAAAAGTGTACATCAAATGGTGAAATACCATGTAAGCACGGCGATCACGTGAATTTATACGTTGATCATTTCATACGCAATTTCGTTCCATAATACATCATAACATATATTATGTTTATAAAACATATTTTCAATTATTTTATTTTAGTTTGTTCAATTATAATATTAACTTATATTACAATTGCTTGCATGATTCAGCAACCTAGTCAAATTCATACAAAAGTATTACAATCCAATTTATGTTTCATTACAAGTTTTGAAATTGTTACATGATTCTATAACGCATTCAAGAATATATTACTATCCAACTTTTGTTTAATTATACATTTAATTCCTTTCATTTATTAATATTAAGCAATTCGCGTAATGTGTACTTAAATTGTTTCTTTTATTTAATGCTCTATTTATATTTTAAGAATGTATATTCCCTCCAGAAAACCGCTTTTTATTTCTCAATTTGTACGACCTTAATATTGTTCCAATCACATTTGTGCTTTCTTTCTTTTACGTGTGTGGTTATCCCTGTATTTGTTTTGGAATTTATTTGGAATGCCTAATGTAACGACATTGTGAATGAAATGACCAACGTAGTAAATTCACTTGATCCTCGTGTTTATGATGGCATTTCACCATTTGAAGGATACTTAAGATACGAAATAATATTGTGAAAAGAATATTGAATAAATTGTTCTAGCAGGTAAATATATTTTATCAATAATGATTCTGTAATAGCCACTTGTTAAATGTTATATATATGTAAATGATTCACAGATGAATATTGCCAAAAGCTCCTGCATTGAAATAGATTTTTAAAAATAAAGCTATACTGAGACCACAGTTTGGTTTGATTTTTGCAAATTTTATGGTGTTGTGATTATCATCACTTAAAAATTATATATGATGCATTTTCGGGTTTGGTCTTTATAATTAATTAATCTTAAAATATTTTATTTTAATGTTTCTTCTCCACGCATTAACATTTATACGTGCGCACTCGCCGGCTACTTAGCTGAAAAACTGCGTCAACATTCTCATGTTGCCTTACTATAAATTTAATATAAAAGCCATATCCAGCGGTGCCAACTTAATTAAAGTTACATATTCTTTAATTTTACATAAGTATTCATACCTTGTTACATACACGCACCTACAATGCAAATTGAATTGATAATTACGTTACTTGTATTTTATGTAGGTTTTCTACGGTTTTTCTTGAATATCTCTTTCACGTGAATACCGGATAGGAACCTTGCCTTCATCTTCAAAAATTCACTTCATTTGATATCAAAGTGGAGTTGCCAGTTTCTGGACTACAATCATGTACCATGCTACCTAAAAATGTATACATTTCTATATTCCAGTTGTGAGTCTTGAAAATTACTTAAGAACGGTGTCCATTCATTTTTAGTAAAGGTCGCATGAAGGCAGCACGGTATAGAAAACGCAATGGTAGCAGCGCCCAAGGTGGGATCGTGAGACTTAACCTACCCTACGAATTAATTACTTCCAATGACTGCTCAATGATACGCGCAACGCAATGCCGAACTAATACGCAGCTCCTGACTGTCTTCTAGCAAGTCGTAAAACAAAATTTCCACTCTAATTAAAAGTTTGTGCCTTCGAATCCTCGCTCCTGCCTTCCATATACTCAAAAGACTCATTCTTCTCGTAGTTTCAATGAATCGAGAGGTTTTGTAAAGTAGCCTTGTTTGCTGTTGCATCAAACATCCTCCGGCTGATAGTTACTTATTCTTCTCGGGACCTTGGTGTAGACTATTGTTCACGGTAATGCTCACTAAGAAAACATTATCTGCGTGCACCGCCCGAAAGCAATTTGTGCTTTCCGTTATTTGAAAATAGTTTTCAATTGACTTCATTACAAAGGATTTACGACTGATCCTCCGCGATTTGAATTCATTTTGGCGGGTTTAGTCACTCAAAATCGGCGCGAAACTTTGAAGCCAATCTCATACCAACTGGAGTTTACATATATTTCCTCGTAGTTTTTAAGTCCCTTTCTATTCATTATAAACATAGCAAAATTAATCAATGATTTATGGACACCTATTAAAATATTACACGTGTTCAGAAACTAAGTGCACTAGACTTTTATATTTTTGGGAAAAGGGGTATTGTTTGATACGCTTTTTGACTATATTAATAATAATAATTTATTTAGCAAATATTAGCTATAATATATTTACATTTATACATATTTATTTTTATTAATTAAGTCAACAACAAATATACTAGTAATATAAATATATATATATATATATATATATGCATATAAAATTTATTCATGACATGGAACTCGTATAATATTAATTTGACAAATACAATTCTTTTAATTTTCACAAAATATTTTTATATTGCACAGTTTTAAGTCTTTTGGTACCTTGTTGTAACTCATAATGGTCCTAAAAAATAGAGTTTTGTCTCTATATATATTTTAAATTTGGCAAAACAAAGTTGTCAGTATTACGGGTTTTGTACTTATGGTTTTCTTTAAAAGTTTTCAGGTGTTTGAAAAGTATTGTGGCATCAGACCTTACTTCATTTTGTGAATGAAAACAACACTTTTCATTTCACAGGATTTATCAATTGGAAGCCAATGTAGTGTGTCTACCATAACATTCACACTTTTATAATGATCCTCATTGATTTATTAAGTAACATTTGAAGCCTTTCTTTGTCCCCCGTATTAGGTATATAGATTATTGACTATGATTACACACAACCACCATCTGCGGTGAGCCGTGGCACAAGCTTCTTTATGCTCTTCTAGAAGAACTCTTCCCAACTTTGTGCACCTACTCGTTACTTTACAATTTAATTCCACTCATGTGTGCCTTCATAGAATATTGAAAAGATGATAATCTGAAGTCGCAGGTGGTTCAAAATAACGCACTAAATGAATTCAAGAGCACCTTGCTGGCTAATGCTATGTGAGGACGCGCGTTGTCGTGCAACAAGCACACTTCTTTAAAGTTTTTTAGGGTCTCACAATATCGTTGAGCATTGATGATCTTCCCCTGAGACAAAAATTCGACCAAAATGATGTCTATTTGCTACCAAAACACTGTGGCCATGATTTTTTGCTCGAAATTTTGTTTTAAAATTTTTAGCAAGCGGGATATTGGTGTGACGTCACCATGACGACTGCTTTTTTTATTTAGGCGTGTAATAAGCTATAAAACGTTTTGGTTCGCGAAAAATACTTTGGTAGGTGTTATTTATTCCACGAGTGGGAAGCGGATCACAGGAACTGACTCGCACTTAACGGGATTTCTTACCGACATCTTTCACGCAACTTGACACCACAACGTGAGTTTACGTACTAACGGGTAGCTGTAATACTCGCTCTATCAGGTGATCACCTCTATCAATGAGAAAACAAAAAACACGTTATGGTTACAGTGCACTTTCTTAAAAGAACGCTATGAAAGGGAATATGGCCCATTTCTAAACAATATATTAATCTTTGATTAAACTTGGGTTTCACAATTTAGTACCATAATCCAAGAGACAAATCACACCGGCTGACCTATCCAAGAAATTAATAACGCAAACAGCGGGAAATGTCATATTAACCATCCGTTTGGGATGCCCGAGGAGACGTCTTTTGTAAATATTTGAAAGAACAGAGTACAATAAACAGTACCCACTACTCACACATGCTGATGAACAAATCAATGAAAGAGAAATGTCGCGCTTCCCAAAGAGAAGGGTGATGTTGTTCCACGGCAACGCTCACCCTCACACCACCAAGCTAACCCAAAAGAAATTAATTAAACGGATTGAAAGATACTTCCTCATGCACGCTACTGTTCATATTTCCCGATTTTCATTTGATACCTATATGGAAAAAAGAACGGCAACAACGAGGAGGTCAAAGAATCTTTGGAAAACTGACTCAATCATCAAGATTAGTACTTCTTTGCAACGTTGGGACAAATGTATTAATATTCGTGGTGATTATGCTAAGAAGTATTAAAAGTATCATTTTGTGTAAATAAGTTTCCTTTTCGACCAATTTGTCTCTTTAATTGTTGATGGCTCTAGTATTATGGAAGGAAATTGAGACTCGAACTGTTCTGTTTACCACTGTTAAATGTTCTGCTCTCCTCTACCTCAAACAAAATTTGATACTCCAGTCTGCTGACGTCTGCCACTCATACAATTATATTACCGTCGTAATTCTCCAACCTGTACTACTCTCAGTCCCTTACAATTCATGCCACGCTCTCATTCTACTATCCACTTACACATGACCGATATTGTGCAACTCCAGCTCTTACATATTTTCTCCGTCGTTTTAAATCTATGTCGCAGCATTACTTATGATTCCGTTCTTTAGTTTTGATGAAGTTCAATTGTGGTGGGCGTTAGACTGTTGATTTTTGTAACCTATTTATTTGTAAAATTAATGCGTGCACCACACGCATTTTTGGGTAGGGTTCAACTTTTTAATACCAAATTTGATTCATTTTGATACTGATTATATTATCAAAATTTATGTAATGAAACTATTCACAATATATATTAAAACCATATACAACCATTCTATTACTAAAAAATAATAAAATAAACTATTAAGAAGAATTACATTTGAAACAAATTCACCGGCAAAGCCTTCGCTCTTTAATATCTTAATGTATTGTACATGTGGTTTACTACACAATAAAATATAATCTTAACACTCTGTTACCAAAGCACCTACTGACGTTTGCCCTCCAAATGCTGTGATTAAATATACATTAGTCATCATATTATAAATAAGGAATTTATTAGCATCTGTTTGTCTTTAGGACTCGAAGAATCGTTTTGTGGCTCTGTGTTGTCCATATTGCAGATATAGTTTTTTATCACACAAGATAATCTTTCTAATCCTTGGAAAGCGCAATGCTCACTCGCAAAATAGAAAGACCAACATCATAAATTAAATTTTTGACGTAAGAATATTTTAATAATTTAAGTTGACACCTTTACTTTGTGAACCAGAAATCAGGATTAAATATGAACAGGGAAGGAAGAGTCTGCCTTGCCGCAAATTGAAGCCACACAGCGTAGTAAGGAGCATGTCAAACTTTCAAGGGATTAGTATAGAACAGGACTGCAACCTTGTGTCGGCCGAATTCGGTAATTTGTGGTCGACCGACACAAGGTGCAGTCCTGTTCTATCTTCAGAACTAGGGCTTAGTCTCTTGAAAGTTTGACGTGCGCCTTATTATCCGCAGTACCGGCCTTAGCGTTATTGTCGTCACCATAGGCAACCCAAAAAAACAGCGACTCCGCACCTCAATACGACTGTATATTTTATTAATAAACATAAGTATGAAAAAAGAAAATCAACCAGAGAAAAAAAATTTAATTAAATAATAATAGAAACAAATTTACGGAAAACATTTTTATTGGAAATAAAAATTTTAATTTTCTGTATAATCGCGAATAACTGCATTCAGATCTTACTTAATGCTCAATGGTTAACATAACCAAGTCTTTGGTACGATTTTAGAATCGATGACTCTTAAATAATTATTTATTTTAATAAAATTATGAAACGTTCTTTTTTCGGTAGCAACAGCTTTCGACAGTGACAGCAAAATTATCAAAGCAAAGCTTAAATTTATCTAACTAAATAATAAAAATCAAATAAATTGAAAGCACGCCCGCTGGAAAATTCTTTCTTTAGTAAAAGTAAAAAAAAATACTAGACGTATTTCATCAGCCACTTATAAATCTGTGAAGAAGTTTTCGAGATTTTTGTGCACTCTAGCTCAGGTGGATTTACTGGTCCTAAGTAATCCCCGTAGGCAGTCGCATACTAGAAATGTGTACATCAGTTCACTTTAGTGAACGGATCGGAACCACTTGCTCAGTAGGGACAGCTAGCTCTTTTTGATGATTCACCGTTCATTATATATATATATATATATATTTCTGATGAAGGGGGCGGTGCCTCCGAAAATTCAAATTCTCTAAACCTCACAAGGTGTCTACCATCTATGAACCTCAGGTAAGTCATCTTCTTTCTATCTCTCTGTCCTTTCCCCATTAATTGTTTATATATATATATATATATATATATATATTCGGCCCACTCACCGCACCCGATTCACCGAAATGAATCTCACCTTCATGCCACGAATTTGAATTTATAATTTATTAATAAATGTTACATTCAATTTTAGTATTTATTAATAAAGAAATAATTAATTATAATAATAAAATTAATTACTCCAGCTCCTAATTTTTAATTGCTCTCCTTCCGTAAACGCCGTTTCAAGTCCCTCCCTATATTATTAAAGAGGAGGCGACCACAAAGATTACCCTTACGTATCTTGTCAACATAAAAACTAGTGTAGAGATTAAGGAATCTGCAGCAATGTCTTGAGCTGCGTCATCAGTCTTAAAGCTTCACATTTGAAAAGTTCCTACTGGCTGTAATAAGCAGAATTTTTATTTTCTCGTGATAGTTTTCTGTACCGATCTTGTACATACGTGGTTTGTATAATATTAGGATTAACTTTTCTAATTAAAGACATGATCAAATTTCTACTCAGATATTATAAGAATATTGATTTTTGTGATTCAAACAGCAGCTATCTCTGGGATCGTGGTCCGCACTATTTGATTCTTGAGCGAGTGGCTGTGATAGTTGTGTGGAAATAAAAAGCTCGTACTGAATTATATAACCATGGTATAGAGTGAAACGATCTTTAGAGGCGCAAAGTATAGGAAAAAAATTAGCTATAATACGTGGGCCAATAGATTACAGAAGAGAATTTATATGATTATATTCTTGACAGTCGGGTAAGAGAGTATCATATTAACGTTCGGTTAAATTATTTGATTATATTGCACTTAATTTAAACTTCAAAAAATTTGCCCATAATAACGTATTCAGAAAGAAATAGATTTTTATTCACACACTGAGTCAAACAAAAGGTAGCCCTGATATCACGATGAGCGCCATCTGATTCATGAGTGAGTGACTCAAACAGCAACTAGCTCCAGAATCGCGGTCCGCGTGATTTGATTCTTGAGTGAATGATTCAAACAGCTGGTAGCTCTTAGATCACCAGAGCGGAGTGAATAAGAAGGTTACCGCTCTTTTCTTCCGATTCAATAATAAGTCACTCCATTCTCCGCGGAAAGTACATCACGACTAAATACATCTTAAACTTAAACTGTATAGGTCGGGGTACAGTCAGTCATTGTGGATAATTTTCAGGGACAGTTGGGAAAAACTTCGCCGCCTCGCAAGACTAGCTAAAATGTTACTCTCAGAAAAGTCTTGAAATTCCAGAATAAATTTTGGCCTTTATAAATTTTACCTCATAAAAAATTTTAATCTATTTTTTGTATGGTTTAAAATTAAATTTTATTTTAGCATTTGATTCATAGTACTTAATTAAATGTCTTTTCTCCACTGATCTCCGAATATGAATATAACCATTTAACCATTAAAAGGTAATTGTAAATTGAAGGTAAAACAAATTTTACAATTTAAAAAGAGACTGAGTTATTAAAACATAAAATGAAATCAGAGAAAGATGTAATTCAGTGAATAATTCTCTTCTCAATGTGTACCATGCCGTAAAACATTTATTATAATCAACAATCCTATCGGGTAGAACAAGACAGATTTATATAATCACTTGGATTCAGAATTAACCGCCGTTTGTGTGTCCATAAAATTGAAAATTGGGTGCAATGAAGTGAAGCCGTTTTGTGAAAGCGTTTGTTTGGGTCGTAAAATTTTTGTCCTTCCTTGAGTGCAATAATGAAAAGCAATATCTGCAGCGGAAGCTCGGATGAGCTACCTTTCCAAGAAGAGTACACAACTGTAATTAATTTTTTCTCATTATGTGCGATGTTTTAACCACGTATGAACGGGAGCAGGATACAAAGTAATCTTAATGAATTTACAATGTGATATAAAGGCCATTTATTAAATATAACTTACTCCATTTGTTCATTAAATAGAAATTCAATTCCAAATTTATTGTAATTAAAATAGTTCAAATCATACAATAAATTACAATTTGTATGCATTGTTCTACTTTAAGAACTAACTGAGAAGCAAGACATTGTGTAAAGCTTATTACTTTTTCAGTATTAAGAGCCATGGGAAATATATTAAGTTTCGGAAAGACTGGGACAAGAACCGATAGTCGCACACGCTTAACGCAGGCTTTCTAGGGTTTTCCCTGTAGCACAGACGCCTAGTTAATCATTAACTACCTTACTCCCCCATTTCGAATTCCTTCCTGGGCTATTGAAAAGGAGTTGCGTGAATTGACTTCATAAAACCTGTCTCCCTATTTTTTTATTAACGTATTACTCATTGTTTTATCTTTACTTGAAAATATTTTGTATTTATTATTACTCTTCTCAGACAATTATCTATGACTTATAAACTGTTGTTTCAATAACCAATTGTTTTCGAGACGTTTAAACTGAAATTATAAAATAAATACCGCGCTTTCAAGTCATTTAAGAAATATAGAACATGTTTGCAATTAGGATAGATGAAAATTCTCCACGTCGTGAAATTTAAATATAAAATTTTTTTATGAGAATGAATTTTCATTTATAATAACATATGTTACATTGAACATTAAAAATTTATTAAGAAACATTGGCTTACATTATGGTTAAAATTGAAACTAAGTAAATGAAGATGGATCTGAGAGAACTTTTAATTGTTATAAGCCTTGAGTGTAAATTTATAAAAAATTAATTCATATTTCTTGGGTCATTCCATGTGAAATGGTCTGAGGGGCGCTCGATCATCTCCAATTACAATGCAATTTTGTGTGAATTTTTAGAAATGTCGCCAATGACCACTGGTAAAGTTTTACGTTCTCTATTGCAGTACTTAGAAAAATATAGTCATTTTTATGACCTGGTACAGTAAACCTTTACCATACGACTCGGAAATTTCAGCAATTTTGAGATGAAATATCTCTGGTAATATTTTATTATAACACATGAAAAGTGGCCGTCTTTTACAAAAAATTGTGCTCTTTGAACCCCAAAGAACAAAAAATGTATGAAGAAATTTCGCATGCATAATTTGAAGCAAAGTCGGCCGAAAAAATTAGGGTGTGAAAAAAATTACAAGTTTGGCTTCTTATATCTCTGGAGATAAAAGTATGAAATTTATTAAATTTTGCACTTAATAACTTTACATGACAATGGTTTTGACTTTAAAATTTCATGTACCTGCTGCTCTCCAGTACTTCACAAATTGAGTCTAAAATTGACGATTTTTGCAAAAACGCCCAAAATTGGGCATTTTTAACCTACTTTTATGAAAAATTATCTGACATAATCTTTTTAAAATTATTTTTATTATAAGAAGTATGTTTTAAACCTTATTATAAAGTGAGCACGTTCTTTCATCGCGGGCCTTTAAGGCCTTAAAATTGAGGACAAAGTACTACATTTCTGTGGCAGTCATATTTCTATATACATTGAATTGACGTGAAAACACAGTTTTTGCTAGTTTTTCCAATATTCTGAGCTGCTACTACCACTTTCTGCACTCGTTCAATTTTTGTTTAATGTAGTCAGTTTTATGGCTGCTGCTCAACCTTTGAAATTTTAATGGGGAACTCCCTAAGTCAGTCAAACTCCGATTGACAGTGTTCGAAATGTTCATATAAGTCTGGTGATGAAAATTCTGATGTGCCTTGGACAATAGAAATGAATTCAGATTTACACTTGGAACAAATTTTTTGACCTGGTTTCCAAAAATGCAATTTGGCAAAGTAGAAATAATACCAATTGGCATTCCATTTCACGGATTAAAGGTACTGAAAAAATTGAGAAAAAGAAGTTTCAATTTTATATTACAGAATATTATGCTTTAAAAAGATGTTGTATGGTTATGCCATTAATGTAGAAGTCCATTCGTAAAGCTAGTGAAAAGTGAATCAGATCAACTTAAACTCCAACAGAAATAAAATGGAAATAGTACGCGAAGGCAAAATTAAGTATAGCATGCTATGAAAAATTACCAATTTGTCATATTTCCGAGGTCCTATATACATGCGATGAAACATGAATCCTTTTCTTGTAATTTAAAACAAAATTTTAAAAAACTACCTGAATGTACATTGAAGAATACAACATCGTAATGCAAAGTTATCAAATTGGTCCCCAATTTTAAGCCCGTATACGCCTGCGATGAAAGATCACGTCTACTTTTTTTTAAGAATTTTAACACATGCTCTTACATATAAAAATTATTCAAAATAGTTTATATTAGATAGTTTTTCATAAAAGTATGCTATATATACCTAATTTTTCACTCCATTATAAATCACTGGAGAGCAACAGATAAATGAAATTTTAGATTCGAAGACCTTGTGATGCTAGTTTATAGACTGCAAAGTTTTACAGTTTCGTACCTTTAATTCCAGAGGTATAGAAAGACAAACTTAAATTTCTTTTTCACACTTCAAGTTTTTTGGCAGACTTTGCTTTAATTTATCTAAGAAAAATTACTCATCAAATTATTTTTGATATTTACGTTTAAAAGTACACATAACGTTGTACTAGATAGTCAAGTTTCGTTTTTCATAATAATAAACTGCAAGAGATCTTACATCTCAAAGTTGCTGAAATTTCAGTCATAGCGTAAAAGGTTCCTACACAGAGTTAAAAAAACTACAATATCTCCACGAATATTAAATTTTAGAATATGAAAGTTTACTAATGTACTTTGGGGATATGTATGAGTGTTCACACAAAATTTCATCAAAATCCATGATGGTCAAGCGGGGCACTTTCCTGAAATCAGACCACTTGACATGGAATGACCCTATTGAGTATATCAATACTATCTTTATTTGATTAATTTAAAATTGATTGTGCAAATAATTACGTTTTAATTTGCATATATTTAATATGTTAACTGATATTCAATACACGAAAGTATTTTTGTTGTTGGGGTAATTATTAGGATAAGGTTTACATGATTGTATTCGCGTTTCCAATTGAATGATGCTGTCGCACAAGAGCTGTATTATAACTTCAACCCATCTATCAATAGGGTTTTCCCTCCGGTTAAAGTGCGTTTCCATTTTGACAAGTGCCAGCAGCATGTCGCACAAGTGCCTGCAACATGTTGCGTGTCATTGATTCTACTTTTTCCATTCTACCGCGACGTCTGCAACATTTGAATAGAAATCTGGAGTGCCATGCAATAGTTTTTTTTATTGTTAATCAGATGAATTGTTTTCCAGCGTTTCTTGAGCGATTTCTGGGCTATATGAGCAAATTAGTTCTCTGACCTATTATTGTAATGGCAGGCGGATGCATTGAACTTCTAATAAAAGGCTAAAATGGCCGAGATGGTGGATTAGAAGTTTTCTAGTAAGAAGACATTGCGAAGGCACCTATAACTCTCTGTTAACTGACTGACGTTTCCAAAGTGATTACAAGAATTTTCTTAGAATGAGAAAGTGATTTTGAATTTTTCATAAACCATTTTGGGCCGGCAGTAAAAAGTACTGAGATACATTAAAACAATTTCTCCTGGTGAAATGTTAGTGATACACGTTACAGTTCTCTAATGTATCTACATAGTCAGGTCTGAAGTGTACTAGGTCATTGTTGCAGTTTTGAAGGATTACATTAATGTAAGAACTGTTGAGAGGAACGTTTTCTTTATAAAATTGTTTTTTCGTAATGGTTAACATTTTATACAATGGTAGTTTTTCTTCATAACATAGAGTTTCATAACAGAGTAAAGTTGCTTGAACGTTTCCTCACAAAAACTTGCACTGAGATACAATTCTGAGAATATTACAATCCAAAACAGGTTTGGACCTAAACAGAGTATAGACTGTACTGCGCATGCGCGTGTTTTGGGACATCTCGCAGTCCGTTTCCATTGTTGATGCCACAAGTCGCGCAACACAAAGAGTGTCTTAAATATTAATTCAAATGGGAAGATAGATATAATATATAGATATAAATTATAAGATAGATATATTTAGATATAAATTCATGTATTATTAAAAAAGTTACATATGAATATGACTCATAAAACAGAAAGCTCCTGACTGAATGTTTTATATGATTGATGATACAATAAATATTTGGAATCTGAGAAATTTATAAAGTGATCATCATATATAGCTTAATAAGGAAATCTTGTAAATCATTATTATTATAAAATTACTAGCTAGAGACCCGTCGTTGCACAGGTATTTATTTATATTATCCCGGCACACTATTTAATTCTTGGTCAACAAATGACTAAACCGGCATCGAATACGTCACAATATGAACCTCAAATTTACTCCCAGTATCTGAACAGTGAAAACTAATCCCGGTACAATAACAGAACTAAAAATATTTTCAGTACTCAGTACCCACTTAAGGGATGAATTTTTACTTAAATTGCATATCAAAGGTCATAATGTAACTCAGAGAACCCTTTTACACCGGTTTCGAACCCAAAGTTGATAGTTTCCTAGTTATTTTCATATGACTCATATGCATCCCCACCCCCACCCCTCACATGCTGCAAGGGGAAATCATACACAAATATTATAGAGGAAAACACTATAAACGTTTACATGATAATTCTTTATTGACTCATATATGAGCCTTTATTACATAAAAAATTCCAACAATTCCACCCCTCCCCCTAGGGGAATCGTTTGGAAGTAATACGACAAACATTCATAGGTAATTGTTAAGTTTGACCGTCCTTTATTTTCTCGCCTCTCGCCTGAACTCGACGGTATTGGCTCTTCCGGAGCCGTTGTACATCTTTCTTGAGAAATTCCCATACTGTTTGCCTCCCAATGCTGTCTACGCTCTTCTTCAGTCTCATTGACTTGAAGATTATGAACTCGACTTGCGTTACACCTACGCTAACCGAAATTTTGACGCCTCACTGGTGGCACATTCTTATCATTAACAAAAAAATAACACCATGATAAACCTCTAATCACACATCAAAACACACCAAGTTTTGCTGTTGCGAAAGAAACAGTAATTGAATACGAATTAATGTCAATCTATCAATACTGTATGAATACGTCCATACAATCAAGTGCTTGACAAAATGAGAGAAAGAGAGCTTGTGATTGCTTCACGGCAGACCTTATAAGTCGGTTTTGAACACATCCCGCTTTCTCATGTTTACAACAATAGATGGAGTGATATTGATCGCCCCCACCTCTCTCTATCACATACACACAAACATGCTGCCAAAATTACGCTTGTAATTACACAGTAAGTGGGATGTATGGTGTAGGAACGGCTTATATAACTTTTAACTCGCTCTGGGCATTTCAATGAATTTATAAATATTTTCTGAACTCTGCAAGATATTTAAATGAAACATAAACGCAACTTTCAGTTAACCTTCTCGTAGTTAATTTTTCTGAAATTTTCTAATTTTCTGCGCATTTTTCTTTTTGTAAGGATTTTGAACGAAGTATTAGAAAACTTATTAAAAATGAGGATGATTGAAATCGGTAAAGTCGTTCTCAAATTATGGCGTGACCAAGGGAAATAGAGATTCATTTTTATATACATAGATTATAAAATTATATATATTTTTCTCATCTCCAAAACTGGCACCGACTAGGATAAACCATAGTTTAAACTCGATAATGTATTGCTTTAATCAGAGCCACCATAAAATCGAGATGATAACTGGAAATTCGGAATCATGCCAAAAAATGTACTCTGTAGCACAAGAACCTGGAAGGTTTACTGTAATTACTTCCGCAAGTAGAACATAAGACTCGTTAAAGCTGTACTGAGACTCTATAGAAACGGTACTTTACGTCCGACATGTGTATTGTCGCATTAGTGTCGCTTGTTAGGGCGATAATGGAATAAACACATCACATCTGTGTGCGAGCTACAATATAGGTTGAAACAGTTAAGCTGCATGGTATACATGTTCGCCGGTTAGAGTAGGGCGACTACCTCGGATGAAATAAATAAAATTTATTTTACATTGCTCTTTCTTCTTCTTTCTTCCAACCGATGTGAGTTTAGGCTGCCTTCACAATCTGCCCCCCTCTTTTCTTTCCTCTCAGTGTTCACCCACCAGCTCTTCACCTCTTCTAACTCATATTGGCTCCATCTTTTTCAGTACAGTACAATTTATTTTTCCTTTATATACCTCCATTGGCATCCTTTGGGTTCCCATTCTCTGTATATGTCCCATCCATGAGATTATACGTGATTTTATGGATCTAACTATATCATTTCCTTCTAATGTGTTGTTTATAGCCTGTGTTATGTCTTATTCTCCATATTTTTTTATTCTTTAACAACTGCATATATTGTCTTTCAAACATCCGTAAAAATCTCCATATATTCATGATAAAAGTCCATGCCTCTGCTCCAAAGTTACTATGGGCCTAATTTATGATTGATATACACTTACCTATGTTCATCTTGTTATTAAGGACGATTTTATTATAGAGATGTTTGCGTAATATGCTGTACATACTTTTGTTATACTTTGATTCATTTCAGAAGACATGTTATTCGTTCAGTTGATGTTTTCTCCAAGATATGTGAAGTAAGTTGCTCCCTCAAAGTTATATTCATTTATTCTTAATCCCTGCTCTTTTCTCTTATCTTACGCTAGTGGCATTCATAGATATTTAGTTTTTCTCTCATTTACTTTCAGTCCTAATATTTTAATGCACCTTTGTTCCTAATTATTAAGACTATGTCATCGGTATATACTAGACATTGTTTCGACTTGTGTAACATATTACCTCACAAATTTAATTATTTTATTGCGGCATTTAGTGCAAGATTGAATGGGGTTGCGGGGAGGAAGTCTCCTTGTTTAACCCTCAATATTATTTTCAAATCCTTACTTATAACGTTTCCAGCACGTATTTTGCATCGTGTTTCCAACATAGATATTCGAACAAGTTTCTTTGGTATTCTTTATTACAACATAGTTTTCTGTCTCTAAAATTTACAATAAATAACTATTGTTGGGGCGATAATGGAATACGAAACACATCATATCTGTGTGTTGGCTAAAATATAGGTTCAATCAGATTAAGCTGTATGGTATACATGGTAGGAACGTATATCTCGGATAAAATAAATAAAGTTTATTTAACATTGTACGGTTTTTATTTGTTACGTAGGTACGTATTTTAAATTTTGAAATTAATTTAACTTCATTTGTATTATTTAACCATACGATTTAGTTGTTGTTGTGGTATTCAGTCCTAAGATTGGTCAGATTCAACCCTCCATGCTAACCTATCTTGCGCAAGCCTTTCATATCCTTAAAACTAGCACATCTCACATCCTCCCTTAACTGCTTAGCGCATTCCATTCTTGGCCTCCCTCTTCTGTTCTTACCCCACACACTTCCCTCTAATGCTAATTTTACAAGACCCTCGTGTCTTAAAACGTGGCCTATGAATCTATCCCGTCTCTTAGTCAACGACCTCCATATTGTTCGCTTTTCCACTATTCTGTTTAGAACGTCCTCGTTTGTGATTCTATCCACCCATCTGATTTTCAGCATTCGCCTACAGCACCACATTTCAAAGGCTTCTATTATTTTCCGTTCCCCAACTCTTATCGTCCACGTTTCTCACCTATATAACGCCACGCTTCATATAAACGTTTTTAGCAACGATTTCCTAATATTCACACTTATATTACCCGTAAGTAAATTCCTCTTTTTCGCGAAAGCCTTCCTTGCCTGTGCTATCCTATTCTTTATGTCTACCATATTTCTACCAACCCAGGTTATTACGCTTCCCAACTTCCGTCAAAATATCCCTTCCCAATCTACCACCCTTCGTTATTCCACACTTTCCCATACTACACTCCATCACCTTGGTTTTCCCTTTATTAATCCTCATATTGAACTCTTTTTCCAGGACTACGATTTAGTTAAGATGATTATATGACAGATAAGCCATTTCTCGAACAGTTGCTCTGGTGGTGTTATGAGAGAATGATGAAAGGCCACACACGAGCAGATACCTACAGCAGACATATAGCTGATTTTCAGCGCTTGGCGACCAACTGGTCAGATGTTGTCTGTACGTGAAGAAGCAACGTGTATATTTTGTCGGTCACTCCAATCTGGCGATTGGTCGGCCGATCAAACCTGCCGTAGATATTTGCTCGTGTGTAACCACTTAATGTTCTAGGAGCGTACCACGCATTTTCGTTGAAACGCTACAATTATATAAGAAAACAAATTAAAAACTGGTGTGTGTAACACGTATCGAGTTCACTGAGTTTTGCTTTTTGAAAAGTACACTGACTGTTCAGTTCTTTGACCCCGGGAATTTTGGACGGCCAGAAATTATGGAGAGAAGCCGTGGGCCAAGAATAATTTTGACTGGAGGGTCAGGTGATCCGCCATGCATTTTAATGATGGGGTGAATGAAATAGATGAGTGAAAGAAATTTGGGCAGTCGGGCATGGATATTTGAAGGTAGAAGTCTAGAATGTACGTGGTGTTTTATCCACGGCACGGCAGTCGTGGAGTCAAACATGGAGATTTGAACGAGTAGGATGTCAGGAAAGTGCGTGATAGTTGAGCGAAGGATGTCCCTACAACGAAGTTCGTGATGACGATTTTGTTGTTGCCCGATAAGCCCATAAAAATTACCCTTAAGTATATTGATTCTTACTAAATGCAATTGATCTAGCCGTGGTAAAATTTTGAATTTGACCTAAAGTTTAGTAATTATTGTTGTTTACTTTTGTTTTCTGTATATAAATTTAAATTGTTTTTATTTATTCCAATAATTTATTTTTACTTAAATTATAATCCAATAAAACCCCTAATTTCATCATATATTATTAGCAATTTCTATGTAATTTTAATGTTTATTTTTGTAAGCTTTTTGTAGTCGCTAAGAACGTCCACTGTTGACGCGACTATAATTTCAATTATAAAAAAATGTCTTGAGGAAGACTGATTTGTTTCCTTTGACCACTTCTCTCACACTATTTTCTAAGTTAGCATTGTTATCTTTGTTTATCTTACTTGATATATACTCGGGTCTTACATTAACAGCAATCCCTTTACAGAATGGATCTTGTTGAGGCGGCTTTGAGTGTGATTAAGCTGTAATGGCTTCTTCGGTTTACCGACACGTCACTAGTAACTTGAACGTCACATAAAGTTGATCCAATAGGGATGAGTTCGACATGTTTCCGTAACTACTCTTGGCGTGTCTAGAACGCTTCATCTTGCGTAGTTTGATTGCTGAGTAATAAACGGTTAGTTATGTGCAAATCGTGAAAGTAAAAAGTTTGATTTTCAAAGTTAACGGTCAGTTATTCATATACTGTACTTATATTCATAATATTTTTCCCAATAAACGATCTGTCAACACATTGTCGTTACATCTCGTTTCCATTAACGACTTATTGTACGTGACATATTACGAGGGTGGTTCAAAAGTTAACGATTAATTTTTCCCTTTTCAATGTAGTCTATTCTTCGACGTACTGACGCTTTCACGGCCTTCAAGTGAATCCTACGATGAGCTATATTTAGTGTCCCGAACAGATGGAAGTTAGGTGGCGCTAAGGCCAGGGTCGCATGTAGAATGATGCTGACGTCCCATCCAATTTTCACAATCTCTTCAGTGGTGTGACGACTGGTGTGTGGTCTTGCTTTGTCATGCAAAAGAAGAACATCCTCTATATCTTTTGTTGGGAGAACTCGCAGAGGACGAGGGTGCTGACGTTTTGGACAAAATTTATGAGCCCATCGACTCGCTGATATTGCGTGGAGTCACTAAAATTCTATTGAATTTATGGCCTTTAGTTTGCTTTATACATCCAACGAAATGGAAGTTAATATTTCTGACAGTAGGTCTCGGGACTCCAAGACCGCGAATTTGACACCACTAGTATGTCTGGAGATCATCCACGATAAAAAATAAAATCGCAAGAAAATGAAGGTTTGGATCCAAACCTTTCATAAGAAAAAATTGGGTTAAATTTTCAGCACCAAGTGACAATTTTTTGGTAGAGAAAGTACGGTTGTTGACGACGCACCGTTAATAGCTCTACAAGTAGATTGCGGGTTTAAATGAAAGTAACACTAAATTACTTAATAGTAAATTTTGCGAATTCATATGGTAATGTGATACGATTCGTTGCGATGTGATGAGGTATGAAACGAAGGTATCAAATGTTCACTCTACCATAAGCATTTGTGAAAAACGTAGTAGCAGCGACGCCGAACGAAGACCAACAAACACAAACGGCATCATAAATTCATTTGTGTTTTCGGTATGCAATTGTAACGAAAATAGACGTAAAGAAGTTATTAATGTCGTTATTTGGTCAAACAAGTTGTACCACCACAGGCATAGTACACTAGAAGCTTGGAAGATAGTTGTAGGAGAATCTAACGCTGTCACACAGTGCTCCAAAATTACAAAACCTAGTGACAAATGTCAAGAAATTAATTGAAAATATTGAAACTCAGTATATTTATGTTTTTGAGCTTGTTGAAAGAAGGTATATAAATAATTAAAACTGTAGGTTACAATGCTATTTTAGGTCATATATTTGAATTTGATAAAAGTAAGAAATTATTTGTCAATGATATACTATATTGGTATCATTATTTAAGATTTAAATACAATAGATGTTAATCAATTTAAGAGAGTTGTTAGATATGTCTGGTAAAGTTTAGTGAAAGAGTGGGAAATTTTTCAATTTCACACCATTGTTGGCAAACATGTTCTTTCAAAGATGTCAGTTGAAGCAATTTTTCCACATTTATATTTTTCACAAATCTTAAAATTTGATCATCGTATTGAAAAACCGGTTTTGACTAAATGATTTCTACAAGAATTTATTACCAGAAACCGCCTAAGCATTAGAAAACTCAAACCCAGGATTCATCTTTCCGCGGTAACGCTATTTAAGGGCCGATCCACGCATATAAACAGCTAATTATATTTTATTAAAAGCATCACGGTAAATTATCCGTGTGGTATTATCAATTCGCTACTGCTGGCGCTGTTGCCATCTTCAGTTGCGGAAATGTAGTTCCGAATATAAGATAAAACCCGTTTGATTTCTCGAGGTTACTATACAATTTAAAATATTTGTTGCAAAAGTAAAAATATCCTCTGTCAGAAGCGTACTAGTTAGTTAATGATCTCGTTAATCAGTCTGTAAAATGTTCTATTTCTTACAATGTGGTATTACTAAGATCGTAGCAATTGTAATACAAAATATTTGTACTTCAACTGACAAGAATTCATCCTTTATGAAACGAGTGTGAGGCTAGGAGTCCTGTCACCCAATTAATATCGGTGGATGAGTCACGAAATGGTTTCATGTTACTTCCTATACAAATTATAATACATTCAAGTTACAGAAAAGAGTTTTCGTTTATAATATAAATCTAGCAAGTTAATAATTATATTAATATTATACCTTTTAAGAATGTCAGATAATTTTCACTTCAATTATGCCTACAATAGTATTGTACTATTTTCTGTTTTGGACTACGTATTAATCCTTTTACATTTACCTATTTTTGTATTGCAATTTTCTTCCATTGAACAAATTTTCTTTTTATATTTGTTAATCCATTATTTTTAGTTTATTTTATATAAATTATTAGAATGATTGTTGTCTTTATTCTGATTTATGTATTTTCATTTTTCTGTCGTTAATAATTGCCTTGTTTTATTTTCTCATTAGGAGTCACAATGAATCAATATATCTAAGTATCTATCGAAAAATGTGGAAAAATCATAATACTCAAAATTCAGCAAACGACAGCTCCCGTTTCTCTAGACATAACAAACACATATGGACAGACCTAATTTATGAAAACTGTAAACTACCATTAAACGTTAATAATGAAAACTTTAAAGGAGACGTAGGCTCTTGAAGACTAAACCCAGCACATGATGATGCTGACGGTGCAAGTCTCTAAACCAGTGTTTCCTAACCTTTTTTATCATGCCTCGCCTAGCCTTCTGGTGCTCGTTCATTTCGTGAGCCCAATAACGAGAGTAAGTTTATGTCGATCTTTTTAAGATATACTTTCCTTCCTTCCCCGCTTTCAGATCGGAGAACGTCCCACACTAAAGACATATAGAACTTGCAACAAAATAGATAATGCTCCAGGTAACCAGTCAAACGAGATGAATAAATTGCTGTTCAGCATTTTATTTAAGTAATGATCCGTTTTAATTAGTTAATAAAAATGCAAAAGGTTTTATGAGTCGCAATGCAAAATTTAATGAATACGACTCTGGCGCCCGAGACGGATTTTGCTGTAACTAACGACATTTTCGAAAAATAATTAAGCAGTATCATTACTAAATAAAGGCTAACAACTTGTTCAAATACTTTTGGAAGCAATCATTAGGAGATTATTAAGAAATAAACTATCAAAATTTCCAAAACATTTAATAGATTACTAAAAATTCAGTGCAAACAAATTTATGTTAGGGATTTTTCTATAATAATTTATTTTTATGAATTATTATTTAGTAATATCAACATTCAATGTGCGTTCACTTCTGGATTAGCTGACTAAAATTTAGTGAATCACTTGTTCTTGATGCTTGCTGGAAGAGATTATATGAGTAAGCTTCAGCTTGTCAGACTCACCAATTAGTAAAGGTTGTTTACATTACTCCAAGAGTCCAGTGTGACTCTATAGAAAGTATAACACTTAAAGAGTTCTTATTTAAATTTAAGATACCAATAATTTCTACTTTTGTACAGGTATAATCATAGAATGCGGTTGGTTTGAAAATAGTAGACGAGTTCCATGTTCGAGTTTACATAGGGTAGCACTGGTCTAGACCAGAACCTCAGAATTCATATTGAGAGTCTCTTTAATTAAACTCTTCTTTTCCTGGAATCTTTATTTCGTCCCAACAAGGTCAGTAAGATAAAATTACATGTGGTTATTTATGTTTCAGCCGCCAATCGTTGTCCTGAATGTTGTGGTGCTGGAGGCCGAGGGTCTGGAGGCGAAGGATGCCAACGGTAAGCCAGGTCTCTAGGCGCTTCACTCTTGTGTGTCCGTGACGTAGATGTAGCTGTAGTTGAGGCCGCCATCTGCACCGAAACTACAACGGAAATATCCGCTTTATACCGTTTACTAAATCTAAATTCCGTCTTAAATCGCCCTGCATACGTTGTTGCTACAACTGTGGTACACTCAGAGTGGGTGCGCCAGAAATACTTATCCTGCCTCACTATAATTAATTCACTATCTTCTATTCTCATATGACTAAATAAATTTATTTACATGTAAGTAAATTAATTTCTATCTCTATTTCACTGTATTTTGTTTTCACAGTGAACATAAACTATAAATCTTGTATTTAAATTTATATGAATTTTATTAATCTTTCTTTAATTTATTTACTCTGTATCTACTCTGATTATGTGCATGATATTTTTAATAAATCAATATTAAAAACGCTTTAAATTACTCATTCGTGGTTTAATATCTTTTTTATCTATCTTACTCTGTTAATTTCAATTCTTATGTATCTATAAGACTATGTCCTGTACTTTTCTTGAAGATAATAAATACATTATTTAAACTTTAATTAAGAACTGCTATGATTGCTGTTTTGTTAAGCAGTTTCAATCCATCTTCATTTATTACGTGCCAATAAATTCATTCCGTTAATTTCATTCAAATAAATCAGACGTAAATGTATTCGATAATAATGTAAATTTAATTAAAATGCCATTGTACCCAACAGTAACTACATTAGACAAGCCAAGTTTGGAGATTTCCATAGTTTTGATGAATCATTCAATTGATGTACTTTTACCCTAACTTACCTGACAAGTTTCTTCTATTCATCTTTTCTAATTAACAATTCGAGTTTTCGCAATAAATATATCCTTACATTTTTTATATGTACAAATGAATTTCGGTCTTCGTTAAATTAATTCACGGTTAAGCTGCTGCTACTTGTTTATGCATAAAATATACAGCAGAATCGATTATTCTGCCTGTAGTGCAGATCGTGGTCATTTTAGATGAGTAGATTTCCTGCCCCTCACCATCCTGACCGTCCTTTTAATGTTTCCCTCTCAATCCCCTAATTTGTTAGTGGTCGATTGTTGTTTCTGCATGTAGTTAGTACAAAATAGTTCATGTGACTAGTTTCCAATATAGAACCTCATGCATGCATAATGGTGACATTATCTGTGGTATTGTACCAATGATTATTTCAGATTTTAAAAAAAGGTAGAATCCAGGAGAGTGTTTAAAAATTATTAAGTAATTATTATTATCCTCTCTCGACACATATGAGCACCAAGTATGTATGAATTACTGTTTTTAATTGTAAAGAGTTAGTAATTGTAATTTAATTTCATAGGTTATATTTGAAAATCAGGAACAGAAGGTGAAAATTGATACTAGTGGATAGAAATAATGTATTAAGAAAATTGCAAATTGATGATAAGTTGTTTAATAAACAAACGCTTTTCAAATCTTAAGCTTCCACAGATAAAATTATCATGCAAATTTATTAATAAATAAGAATAAAAATCTTTACGGTTAAATGAAAGTTAAACCAAATTAGCGGAATCATTTCGTTTTAAGGCGACTTTCACATTGTCGGGCGACGGGGAAAATGCCGGAACTGCCATTGTGTACTTACGGCAAATCGACAATGATTCTCTAACAATGACGTCGCGTCATTTTCATGTGTGAGCTTGCGGTTGGTCGAAACATATTTTTATTCCTCCGCGTTATTAAAATAATGGAAGATATTGGTGGAGAAGTTTAGATTACCCTTGTAACGTGGTACAAATTTGATGACAAATACAAAGATAGGAATTCTAAGTAAGATACATGGCACGTAGTTTGCGAAGAACTATTCCCATAATTTTATGTTGTAGATGAAAAGGATAAAATTAGTTTGGGAAGAAACTTATTAGCAACACTATCATTTATACATACGTACTGCAATATTTTCTTGAAAGATAGAATCAGTGTACTGACAATATTTTTATTTAGTCTCAGTTCCGACGTCAGAAACAAAATAATTATATAATACATTCCTTACGATGTTAGCAGTCGGTCCTCTTATGGGTTCTCTCTTGCGATATAAATTGTGTCCACGTCGCTGTCTCCATCTCCCTCAAGTACAAAATGATGTATTACGATGCAAGTATTAGAAATAATGACAGCATAGTGTGGTTCTGTATTAATAACTTATAGCATCGGTGGCCAACCTTTTCTATATCATGCGCGTATATCCGAAGATAGTACCGTTGTTTTTACATGACATACAGTATTTATTCACCCAATAAATAATTCATACGTATAGTATAATGGTAATGTCCAGTGACAAACCAATTTTATAGCGAGTGAAAGAACTGAGATGTGTACGTAATTTCGTTTTTACGGTTAGTAATATTTGTTTAGCTTGTTATTGGTGGTGGAAATTGTCAGAGTTTACGGTAGTAAGTGGTATTAGCTAAAAGAAAAATAAGGAAGAGTTTTTTGAGAGGCGGAGATTGAGATACCAGAAAACTAAGGGAGAAATTAATGCTGTTATACCGAAATGAGACAGTGGAAGTGGAAGGATGTAGTCTATGGGTAATTTTAGGTTTAGTCTGCCATTGTGTAGAGGAGGTGGGTTGCTGTGGAAAGGGCTGTCGTATCATTGGAGGGATTAATGGAAATTTTGATTGAGGAGAATATGGATGATTTTATTATTGTGGAGACCAGTGGGGTTTGGATATCGTTGTGAAGTACCAAGTTCCGAAGGTACCATGAGGAGTTGGAGATGGTTCTACGTATACTGCTTTCTTTGGTTTGAATTTTATTTGAATTGGCGTCGGCAGTTGATTCCCAAATGGAGCATGCGTATGAAAATTTGGTACGGGTTAGGGAGATGTAAATAAGATGGAAATTGGTGCGTTTCAGTTGAGGAGTGGATAGAGCAGTTTTATTTTAGTGTTAATTTTGGATGAAAGGTGGCTGAGATGGGGTTTCTGGGAAATTTTGGAGTCTAGAATAAGTCCGAAGTAAGTAATTGAGTTTTTTAATTGGGATTTAGGAGTCAAAAAGATAGAATAAATGAGTATGGGGATATTTAGTTTTGAGAGTAAATGGAACTATTGCTGATTTGGAGGGGTTTATACTGACCCTTCAGTTTTTTGCCTAGATTTCCGGGTTGTTTAGAGCTAATTGGATGGTACGAGAACCCGGGGTGAAAGAAGGGGTTTGGTGGAGGATAGCAGCAGAAAATATCGTTTTTGTGAAACACACAATTGTAGCACATTTTATAGCGTCTTACGTTCATAGCTTGCGGTTGGTAAATGGATATGAGGATAGAATCTACAACTCTTAGGGGACTTAAAATGAATAACTTTACGCAGATAAATTATTAAATTTACGCCACTTTAAAGAAGGATCACTTTACAAACGTGAAGAATGATGTTCCTGTACTAGAGGGCGATAGTTTCATGATGTTGCTCATGTTGACTCTGGGATCAAGATCAGTTTGAACTTGGAATTGTCAGCCCTCTCCGTTTGCCATAAGAACTATTATTTTTCTATTCGTGACTTTTGGCCATTCATTGTATATATTTATTATGTATGCTTAAGTGTACAATGCCTTTTAACAATGTAAAAGGACTTCTCGTCCGAAATAAAATAGGCTCAATGATGCAATGCGCCACATTTGGCAGATGCGCAACTGTTTGGCCACCTCTGACTTACAGCAGCACAATACTCAACCACCAATTGAGAGTATCTGAGCTGTCGCCGTCAAGGTTTTCTCCGGAAGAACATTTACGTGTACCTGTCCAGATTTCAAGCATTAGTTTTACACCTGGACGGGCTAATCCGTGATAATGTGAAACAAGCCTTAGTAAGTTTGTTCAAATGAGGAAAGTAATTTTAACGTTAGTTTTCAATTTATTCACAGATTTGGTATTAGCGTTGTAAGAAAATCATCTGTAGAACCATAATGCCACGTATATTTTTAAATTTTCAGACAACGTGACGCGTTTTAAATAACAAGTTATGACTTCTTTAAGGCTTAGAAGATGTAAGAAAACAGAAAATTTAAGAAAACATTGTACAATTGTAATATTTATTAAATAATCAAATTTTACGTTTGGTATCGTCCTTTATAAGTTCGGGGAGGGGTATATTTAAAGATGTATTTAATAAGTTAGTCTAGTCAACGTTCAAATGATTGTAATGATAATCTAGTCTTAAAAAATAATATTTTACTATATCACCAAAGTTTTAATTGGTCAATAGCTCAGTGAAACTAATCTATTACATTACATGCTACCTACAATATAGGTTTCCGCAACCCAGCAGTTGCCGTTCTGTCCATCCGTTGTCATAATCTCAATGTATCGGCTTTTCTTTACCGATCACCTTGCCAGCTCTTATTCAAACAAAATTCATCTTTTATCACCGACAACCTTGTTAGCAATATCTCTCACCCTGCTTTCCCAGCAGGTTCCTTGGTCGTTAATTCTCCCATTTGTCCATAAAATCAAATATAAATTGTTTATCTCGTAAGTAATACACATCCCAACTTATATTTTCTAGCCAGTCATCAGCAAGGGTTAAGAGATGTCCGCTGATCCTATTGAGTCATTTAAACATCTGCCTTCTAAGCTTGTCGAGGAACGGAGAAGGGAATGCAAAATCTTCACCCACCATTCGAAAGGGAGTGAGAAAAACTCCCAATAGCTCAACTTATCTGATGCAGGCTTTCTGAGGTTTTCCCTGCGTCACTTTCACTTATAGCCCGGAGGCCCTTGCTAACCATTGGCTGCCTTCCCCTCCCTTCCACATCCCGCTTTTCATTTAATGGATCGCTCACGTGTAGCTTGTTATTCTAAAAAAAATAATAGTATCTTATATATCTTACTCGTTTTGTTCCTTAAAATAAAATCCTCTCCAAACCTTTACGCTCCAACTTCCTAAATTGCCCAGAATTTCAAAGTCATATTTAATCGTTTCAAAATCAATTTAAGTTTGACTTATCTATTCCCTGTTCTCATATTTTCTATACAATTAATTCGTCTCAATTCCAAATACAATTATCTCTTCTGCGTCTCGTTCTTGCTAATTGCCTTACTTATATCCCAACTTATTTGAAATAATAAAATATATTCCTGTCCCTAGGAAATACAGTAAATTCTATGATTGCTTTCAGCTGATCAACCTCTATAAGCAACTTCCTTTTCCTTTTAAATAATCTCTTTTATAATAAATATAAACTCACAGCCATAACTTATAATTATTATTCACTTCTTATTTATGAAATACAAATGAAAAATATTTACTGGCAGATCAAGGTTATTAACACCAAATAATAGCAAAAGAATTTCCTACGTGCTATATTATCGAGAAATATTTTACCATTTGTATGAGTAGAACGCGATATTTCCTTCTATTCTGAACCACCTATTCCATTGCGTGGATATTAAAATTAAATTACAGAGGAAATTGCATTTTAGTTCTATTACTACTCTGGATTACGCAACTGAAGCCGTTGTCATTATGTATTCGTCGTCTTGGTGTCCTAGGTCGTCATATATTTCTACACTTTTCTACATATTAGAGTACAAAATATTATCAGAGTTAATCCAAATCAGACCTAAAATGTCCAATTGAGAAGATAGAAATTGAGATACTATTTCTGATATTTCAATTAATAATTAAACTTTTGGTTAGGGAAACACTTAAAACGCAAACAAAAATTCATTTTCTTATCACGTGTAGCTGATCTGTCTAGGATTTTTTTGGTTCCGTTGTTACCAGGGTAATTGATTTCGAGTTTTCAGTGTCCGAGACGTGACTAGACAGAGCATGCATGAAATAATTGAATGTTAGAGCGACGAAAAATAGTACACAATATTTCAAGGACACTAAATTACTCTGTGAGAGTCCGCTCGTGGTGAAATTCAAATTTCGAGGGTGAAATGTAAACCAGCGATGTCGCAGAAACCCAAAAAATGAGGAGTTTGAGGTGTAGCTCTGGCTTGTCCGAGTTTTAAGATGAAGGTGAAGAAGATGATTATTGCTACGAGATGAACACGGTAATTGAAAACTGATGGAAGGAATATTAAGTGAGGTGCAAATATTGTTTAAGTGGATGAAGTGCAAACTAATAGAGGCATTTAATACTCATTGATACTAATCGAAGAAAAGTAATGTTGAATGTGCGTTGGAGAAGACGGCTGGCGGTAAACGAGGAACACTGCATAATAATGTCTCCTAAACCCTTGATTTGGACGCACATAGCAGAAGATACAGCGAAGAAACTTCTAGCTTCGTCGCTGTTTAGGTTTTTATTTCAACTACTATACTTTCTTAGCAGGACAGGCGGCTACGGGCTCTGGATTGATCAATTATGCCGTTATTCAAATTATGCCACCCACCTTATTGCTGTAATGTTACTATGTTTCAAAATTGTAATGGTTTTGATTATCAGATTTTATTTTGAGCTAAGTTGAACTAGAAAAGAAGTACAACCGAATAAAGTAATACTTTCGTATATAGATGATATTATTTTATTTTCATTAATATTTAAAATTATATCTAATTTAAGGCCGTACAGCTTAAATTATATTTTTATTTGATTAAAATATTACAAAACTGGACGACTCAATTCGGGGCTTTGATGAAATATCTCAATTAATAAAATATTACATCAGTTATGATTTCTGTTAGTTAGCTGGCGGACTGTTTGTCAATATTGGAAGGAATCAGTGTCCGCAAACGTTTTCTCTGATTCGCTAAAGGTTTATGTAATGTGTTGACTCGACAAACTCCATAATGTGTGTCTTTCTCGGCCTCCGACCGAATGTACCGTTCATTCATCAATTACTGCTCACTGCCACGCAAAGGCTTGAAAGTAAATCACTGATGCTCATTACGTGCTGTGCTCAAAGAGTGATAACGAAGATAAACCATTTTGTAGGTAAAAGCGCTTTTAATTACAACGGTTCGTAAATAATGTTTACTATATAACGTAAACAAACGTGTCCGCCCCCTGTATTCTATAATCCAAGTGCACGTATTGGAATACATGTTTTCAAAGACTAAAACTGCTTAACATCAAACATAAAACTTTAACTGATTTACTTATTGGGAAAAAATAATATCTATTTAACGTTTCGTACCATAAATTTTAGAAATCAAGAATATTAAAAATTTGAAATGAGAAATATTTCGAAATCAAGATAAATATGTTCTCTTAATGAGAATATAAAAATTATAATAAATCATTTAAATATTTAATTAACTATAATAAAGAACGTTTCCTAGTTTGTGCTCATCAATACAATTTAATTTCCTAAATGCTTAATGTTTCTTAACTCTCGCAAATGTCATGTACTAAATCCCCGAGCACGCATTGTGGCAGCGTGTGCAGTTTTATTCGAGTTCGAAACTTAATGCGAAGAGGAGCAGCTGCCTACATTCAATCAAAATGAGATAATTTTGAACACTTCATCTGATATACGAAATGAGTGCTACAAGTAGTGAGTTGAATTTCATACAATCAGATCAAACACTGTCTGGGTTTCAGCGTGATGAGCACACTCTTTATCTCTCTGACCCTTTGTACTTGCCTGACTAGGTAGGAACGTGTTCCTCCTTCTCGTCTTGAAGCACACTGAGTACCGAAATAGTAAAAAAAATGAAGTTGCGTTGAAGAAATGGACTGTCAAAAAAGGAAAATATTTACATATATTTTAATTACAATCACAACCATTTTTCGTCCTAATAAGGGCCCATATAAGGCTTACATAGACAAAACTATTAATTTATAGATAAAGACTGCAAAATTTCATAGATTTTAATAACTCAAATTGAAGTTAATTATATGTCAAAGAAGACTCTGACTTTAATGTTCAAAAAGTGTAGTTTATGATATCTTCGGTTTAGCATTGTGTGTTGTGGTATTCAGTCCTAAGACGAGTCTGATGCAATCCTTCATTATAACCTATCTTTCTACTATAGTTCTATTATCCCCAGTTATTATGCTTCCCAATCTAATACCCTTTGGGTGCGAAACGTGGGCGTGGAAAGGAAAAGAATAGAAACCTTTGAAATGTGATGCTATTGGAGAATGCTGAAAATCCGATGGGCGGATAGAATCACTAACGAGGAAGTTCTAAGCAAAAAAGGGGACGAGCGAACAATATTAAGGACGTTGACCAAGATTAGTAGGCCACGAGGGTCTTGTAAAATTAGCATTAGAGGAAAGTATGTGGGGTAAGAACAGAAGATGGTGACCAAGGATGGAATACGCTAAGTAGTTTAGGCTGGATGTGGGACGTGGTAGTTTGCGGTAATGAAAAGGCTTGCGAAAGATAGGGTATCATGGATGGTTACGTCAGACTAGTTTTGGAGCTGAATACCACAAAAACAACATACACGTATATTGAGCAAATTTATTATTTTTGACATTTTAATTTTTGTAATTTTTTTTCTTCTCTCAATATTTCAAACAGTCACTTTTAAAATTTTTGTTTACTTTAATTTGTCACTTGTCGTTAAAAATAGTAGTTGTATTTTGTTTTGGGAAATTAAGTTTTATTTTTGCCGTTTAAGCAAATAAATTAGCCGAAAGTCATCATTAATTGCTTCTCTGTCTTCACATTATTCCCATTTATTCCTTTAAGGTAATTAGTAAAATGCATATATTCGTTACAGTTAAATCCGTTCTTAGTTATAACGCGTTTTCTCTAGTTAAAACTCTTTTTTTACTAAATGCCTTCGTTATAACTTGAATTTACTGCTACTGGAAAATGAATATCATTTAAAACTGGTTCTAACCAGTCAAAACGCGTTTTATAGAAATTATTCAGCTAAAACGTTTTCGACCGAGGTTAACTTTCATCGAGCCTTATTCTGATTAGTAGAAATCGGTGATAATGTTTTTAACAATTTTATGATGTCGACAGACCCTTTGTTATAACTAGAATTTCCTATTTAAAAATAAAATTTACTGCTAAATATATTTTAATTTGAGATTAAACTAGAGAAACTTGTTTCTGGTTGAAAATTCGGATACTGTTTTTATTTATTAAAAATTGTTGGCCACACATTTCTATCGTTAATGGTAGTTAAAATAATAATCTTAGTAAGAAAGTGGAAATACTTCAAATGAAGCTCAGTAAAGCATATAGTAGAAAGATAGGAATGGAAAAAATGTAAACCGGACCAGGGTCCTGGGTTCGAGTCCCTGGTCCGGTCGATATTTTCCCTTCGTATCTTTCTACTAATAATCTTACATTAAAGGAACAGTGTTAAGGAACATCAACATCCATCAGTAATGTCATGGCGACTGTATTACTTTGAAAGTAATTTATTTAATCAAATAAAAACAGCATAATAGAAAACAATCATAAAATTAAAAAGGGGATGAGGTACGTTTATCTACTTGTTATAGCAAGACAAACTATCGTGGCATTTTGAGTTACAAGGGTTGCCATTCATTTTTTACAGAGACCCTTTATTGATATACATCCTTTCTACATGCGTAGCGAATAAAACCTTGGCGGGTTACTAAGCCTGCTTCCTTAGCTTTTTTTGGTTTACAGGCTACATGAGGGTTATCCTACTATAGCATAGGAAGCATAGGAAGAGAATTGAAAAAGGGGGCTGTAGAATGTAGAGCAAGGTATCCAAAGGTTGACTCCTCAAGTGTTCCACCTAAGGAGATGCAGGGAAACCCCTTGAAAACCTGCATCAGGTAGGTCGGGCATTGGGTGCTATTCTCACGCTCTTCTGAATGACGGGCATCGAGTCTGTTCTGGGATCTCCTTTTGCTCTGTCGACATCACGAATTTGTATAAGTACATTATCACCGATTTCTACCAATCTGAATAAGGCCCGATAAAATTTAACCTCGCTCGAAACAGTTTCAACTGAATCATTTCGACAAAACACGTTTTGTCTAGTTAGAACTAGTTTTAACTGATATTCATTTTTGAGCAGCAGTAAGTTCCAGTTATAACAAAGGCATTTAGTAAAATCTAGTTTTAACTAGAGAAAACGCGTTGCAACTAAAAACGGGGTTTAACTGTAACATATTCATTTAAATTGACATTTTCTGAAGTATTATATACTGTTAAATTTCCTTTTAGCAACAAATGGCATAATCCACCCAATCTTTAAGTAGCCAATTAAAAGCCGACTCGATATAAATGGAAGAATTTTTATGTATGCAGCAGAGACTCGGACGAAAACTGCATCAGCCTATTTTATTTTCCTCAGTGTTCATGCAGCTGTACGTGAGGGCGGAGGCAGATAACTTTGTCGCCACCGCTCACCCGTGTGACAGGCTTATCGCCTGCACAATACTCACCTGTTTTTAATTCTCTTTTGTCTAAGCAGCTTACGCCGACTTATTCAACTTGGAGGGCACTGTTGTCGTTGTAAAATTATTTCTCTTTCCGGACAACGAATAACGATTTGAATAAGAAATTTAATGCCATTAATAATTAACGCGGAACAAACTTAAATTCTTCTCGCCGTAGAATTGAAAAAATACAGGCGGCTTTTCAGATTCGTGATTCTATTCAGTCTAAAACAGGAAAAAAATTACCAAAATTAAATATACTTCATATAGTTGTGCAAGAATTATACTCTTCAGTACGGTGTCACAGTTCGAGTCCAATAAAATACAATTAAAATGGGCTCAATCGGTAAATTATACGGGAAAAACCTATGTTTTCATCTCTGTTGAACCAATTAATGTATTCTTTTGAGTATTTTCAAGTTATGGGATACATAATTGTGAAAGGTTCAATTGTAGTACACAGGACATAAAAATTTGGAGTGCACCAAATAGAGAAAAATATTTGATACTTGAAATATTGACAAAGGGGATGAATTTCTGATTAATTGTACGGACACAAAATGACGAGAACTAACTGTAATTGGAGAAAATTTGACCAAATTGAATATTTCATTTGATAAAGCTGTTACCTTGATTTGACTATAAAATGCTTTGAGTTCAATTATCATAATGATACTAAAATTACTTCGCTTATAGTCTGAAAAATATTAGGTGGCCCTTTGCTGTCATTTCTCACGAGGGGTGTGACTTTGAATACATCAATTAGTACGCTTAAAATGAAGAGTGGGACAAGAACAATCACAGTATATTCTATTTGTTTCGGTGAGCTGTATAAAGTTATAATTTCAGCTTCCCGTGCTGTGGAATTACCGTTTCCAACCACCCGAAAACGCATAGTGCCTTTTTATTTCAACCGTACTACAGAATAGTATATCACGTTTAACGTACTTATTTTGCCTATCTCAGACTGTTAACAACGAGTAAAAGGGTTAGTCTTTATGGCGTTATCAGTAGACCTTATTCATTCGAATATTACATCATTTGTAAAAATATTTTTTTCCGTTCTCGTATATGTTCTTCCATACAATATTTGTCCATATTCGTCCTACGCAATTTACTTCCATATTTTTAGTGTAATCAGACTGAAATCATTTTTTTATTTAAATTTACAACAAAGTATACAATGGTTTATTCAGCATTTAGTAAATGGTTCTACTCATATATATGTCTATAACAAAAGTGATGTTTTGATAAATAAAATTAAATCATGTGAGTAAAAAGGTTAAAATACTAAAAAAGTTTAAAGAAATTATTTAAAGAGTTTATAGAAAATTAATTGATTTCAGTAATTATCTCTTTTATTTCAAATATTAAAACTATAATTTAAACATGCAGTTAAGATAAGAAATAATAATAATTCATTAACAACAGTTTTATCTCGATTTTAGTTTTTTACGAGTTCTTTCGTCCAGTGTCCCTTAGAAGGTAGCACTATAGACATGTAGATAACTGCAGAAAGAAGACAAGTAAAGCGTAAAAGATGCGACATAGGTATTATGAAAATGTTACTAGAAAATCAAGAAAATAAAAGCAACAGCGTTGTTATAAACTGTTGGACTAGTAAGAGGAACTCAGAGTCATCAAGAGAGATATTCAAAAAGATAAAGAAAAATATTGTGTGAACTTTGTCTGCAGTTTTCAATGTTTTTTGAACTTTTCTAAGCTTATTGCTTTTTGTTACAATAACTTTTCAGCTCTCAGACTCTATTTTCTGCAACCAGCTTGGCCTTATTTCAGAAAATGTCTACATTAAACATTTTCTGCCACCACCGTAACATGGAAAATAGTATTCGACATCATTGTAATTTATTTTGAAACATAAATCATCATTTATTGAGAGAATTTTTCCGTTTATACAACAGAATTTATTCTTCTGCTTGGATTGGTAGTCACATCAAAAATAATAATTTCACATAGAATAATTAATTTTTCTTGTGGTTTCATTGTTGTGAACTGAAGCTTGAGTGTAAAATTTGAGAAAAACTAACAAAGCGAATATTTTTTTAGTTTGAAATTTAAGGAACACTATATATTTTTTTTCAGTAAAATATTTAAGAGCTATTTAATGGTTTGTTTTGTACATTGCAAAATCTTGATCAGCTCATGTTTTTAGTCAGATGTTTAAGTAAGTCAAAAATATATGTAACACCTGACTTTCACCCTAAAAAATTATTACAGTTGCAATTTAACTCAAACAATCCAATCCAAGTTAGTTATTTAATTTTCTTTTGTTTCCTTTCAACTTATATTTATATAGGATCCTAGTATGTAGAATCTGCGAAAATATGTATATACACGTCAATTTTCACACCAGTTACGTGCTCCATAACAAGCTACATTTACCGAAATACAAAAACATTACACGTTAAAAGAATTTTATATGTGTAATAGTTATTTATGTCTGTAAGTTCAAATTCAGCACAGCTGCACCAATCAAAGCACCTGAATTAACAAGAAAATTTAGTTTAAATAAGGCAAAAATAGTTAAACATAACAAAATATAATTAAAAATCAGGTTCAACCCGAAGAGGGTCCAGATCAGGGCCGAAAGTTGTAGTTCATTTTAAATTATAGTTGGTTATGTTTCACTAATTTTTTGTCCGTTTTTGGCCTTATTTAAACTTTAATTTTAGTTTAGTAACTGTATTTTTTTCGCTTTCATTGCGCAACAATTTGAAGTTTTAATTCAAAACAAATTAACCTCTTAGTTACATTCCTGAGAATATCCTTGAGGTTTAGCTGTCAGTATCCGTCTTGAATGAAATGGCAACAAGGTTTGGTAGTTCCAGAGAAGGAAATTATTAAAGATCGTAGGTTTTCCTGGTGAATTTGTGTAATAAAAGGTTCTTAGTTTTAAATCTGGGTCATCTTAAATTTGAAAGATGACGTTTCGATGAATATCTCTTTCATCTTTATAAATTAAAAAATTACTGTATAAACATGAATGAAATATACACTGGTTTTTTATTCAAGGAAAGTATTGTAAAAGAAACGAATACCAGTGTGATATTAATTAAATGCTTGTGCATATGCAATAATTAAAATATGTGCGCTAATCGTTCACGTACTACTAATACTAAAATACGGTCTCCTTTCGGTGTATAAATAATTTTTATTACACTTTCTAATGCAATTAGTGGCTTCTTCATAATAAATTTTCATTTTCAAACTTCCTACTTAAGATATATTATTATCCTGGATTATTTATGAGTGCCAACTATGACGAAATTTGTTTGATTGAACCGGCCAAAACGAAAAGAAACTTAAAAGAAAATCTATTTTATTAATGAAGTTTCTGTGAAATAATTCACCTTTAAACTAATTGTAACATGGATGTGCAAGATCTAAGGATGACCAAGTCCGCCAATATTCAAAATTACAAATAGCTTAAATCATAATTTGTTTTTCACTTAAAATTTGTGATGCAGTACTTATGTAACTTTTCCAGTATTACAGTACAGCTCAGCTGCACCAATAAAAGCACCTGAATTAAGAAGAAAATTTAGTTAGTGAACGTAATACTTCGTAGTGTAACGATTTAGTAAATGATTTTTGGTTTCCCAACCAAGTCCAACTCTTTTTCCAAACCACGACTATTCTACAATTAGCAAAATCGCCATCGTCAGTAGACCATCGTGTCGAGATAATTCTGCTCTAGTATATCAGTATGCGCCGGTGGCTGCCAGACAATCGTCCATTGAGTGAAAGGGAAAGGGGAAGGGGGGTGATGAAGATGCAGCTGACAACCACCATTATCGTCTAGTATAGCAGAACAGAAATGTCTGAACACACTAGTTAACTTGACTACTGTGATGATGATGATCGGGAAAGCATTATGTTTCGATCCGACAAACCAAATTTATTAACTAAGACTAATTATGCATTTCATATGATCTGGAAAAATAATCTTGCAGGCTTCAAAAATTCTATCACCTTTTTAATCGTCATAATAATAATAATAATAATGTGAGAAGTAAAGAGCAAAAAGTACTTTATAAATTTCATCAATCATGACATTTTACGTCAGTGCATAGACGTTTCCCAGTTTGATAGTGAATTATACTGATAAGGATAATAAAGAGATTTTGCGCTGTTCTCCGAAATATAATACGTAATTAACAAGGAAAACCTGACAAATCGAGTAGATAAGGGTATACAAAGTAGATAAGGGTATACAAAGTCTGTTACTTAATAGTCAAACCTTAAACTTTTCCTGATAAACGAAATTTGGGACGACGTGTTCGTACGAAAATGTGCACAGTAACGGTATCTTAAGCTGGTTTGAATTTTTACCAGAAAATTGGCTCTATCTACAACATTACAAAAAATTAACCGGTTAATTTAAAACTTGTAACTAACCGCACACATATTATTTGTGTAACATATCCTGTATTACAGTCCAGGACAGTTGTATATATCAAAATGGTTCAATGACCGCACCAGAATGACCAATAAAAATTAGGTAATGAACTTACGATATCCCGGTGTATCGATTTAATAAATGACGTATCAGATAATCCGACATTGTTTTGAGGCGAAGGACACCCATGCTTCTCATCTGATTCGGATTTCTTGGTGAAGCACTGAATTCAAATGTTCTTCAGGCTTCTTACTCCTCTGAGTGGATTTTTTTTCTAATTTGTAAATGCACCGTAAGTATGTCTGTTTTAAGCACTATTAAGTATTAAGAGGGAACTAGTCGTCCCAGATGAACTCCGGCCAAAAAGATGTTTTGAGACGTTTTCCAAAAATTGTTTTGCAACTTTTAGAAGTGTGCTAATTGCCAAGAAGACTGATTGTAATTAGAATAGAGATAATGAGTATTCGATTAATAAGTTAATTTGCAATAATTAAATTTTGAAATAGTTACACTTTTTAAAATCTCAGTAATCTTAGAAGAAAGTGTTTTTGGTTAGTGCAAAAGTATTAGACAATATTTTATCTTTAATAAATGTAACTTTACATTATTTTTTACTCACTTCATCTGGTTACAGATGGGTTAATGTTTCTCGGTAATGTGTTGCTGAAACATTTTATCTGTAGTAAAGGTTTTTATGTTTCAAAGCAAACATTATCTGGTTGACATGTCCGATGTTTATGAGTAAGTGATTGTAGAGTGTTGTTGAAGGGCGCTAGTTGTCTGTTGCACAGGCTTCAGCGACCCCTACTGCCTGCTGGGACTGGTGCGGGGTTCCTGGTCGTCGCCCTCCAGTTCTGAGGTCTCGTCCCCCGAACCGCTGCCCGAGGCCCTGGCGTCGTCGCCCATCGCCGTAATGGCCGGGACAATGGGTGATTACCCCCACCTTGCGTGTTGTAGCGTCGCAGGCGTTTCACGTACCAAGCTTTACAGACAGACGCATGTGCCGTCAATCACACCATTTACACATACTCAATTATCAAATTCATAAATAATTTCTCACACATGTATGTATATTCTCTTTTTATATATTTCTTATGTTACGACGCTGTAAATGTGGCTTATTTTCCCTGCCTAAATTGTTGTGTTCCTTTAATCTATTTATTGAACATTCTAGGGATGTCGTTAGATTTTTAAAATTATTACTCTTTTTACAAATCATGAGATTTGAAATCAAACGCTAGTTTGCCGCTATCTATCGCGCATACAAGCTACATTCTACAAGTGACCATTTGTTACAGTTCCTGACAGCTGATGGCGTTCTGGTCGATTACGGGTAAAAATAAATAGAGTAGAAAACATAAGTGTTACATTTATTACTTTTTGGCCTTGTAGTTTCATACTTGTGAGGAAACCGTGTCTGAGAAATTTAGTCCAACCATTTTCATCTCTGAATGCAAAGAAGTTCTGGAAACGAGCTCAGTCGTTTTGGAAACTTTTCCATAATTAAGAGTCTTTTGCATTATTTTCCCAAACATAAACCATAAACAACTAAATAATCCAGTAAATAAGGGGTTGGTAGATATACTATTTACACGCACAACAATTATCTCAATACGATCCTTGTTTACGTCTGTATAGTTTAAATAACATAAATTAACAGTCGAAAACACACAGTATTTAAATATATATGTTACTGAAGCGATTTGGTTAGCTCCTGATGTTGACCCTAATCGGTCATATAAATGTTATATTTATATTCCGGATGAGGGCCCACGTCAAATCTGAAACATGTCTTTCCAAAAAATTAATCATGGTTTAAATAATGTCTGTTTTTGCTGTTTATTCAATTATCTCATAACATATACCTTAGATCACGAAACTAGAATCTAGAGATATATTCATGAGAACTGGGGTTCTGTATTTGTTATACACTCCACGCCATCCGTGCGGAAAGAGAGAGAGAGAGGGGGGGGGAGGGAGAGGGGGGAGAGGGGGAGGGTGAGGGGGAGGGGGAGGGAGGGAGAGAGACGCATGGAAATAACACAGAATAGGTTCATTACTGTATGGTTATTGAAAAATATATAATTGCGAATGAAAAACCGAACATAACGTTCCATTACAAATTTATCCTATATTGTGCTAAACCAAGTAATATTCATTTAACTTCTTGTGGGTGGAAAGGATTAAAAAATATTTCAGATCTGATACCTCAAATAAAACCCCGAAAAATTAATCACGAAGAGATCAGAAATAAAATTACTTCCATCTGGCAATCGTGTTTGTGAAACCAGATGAAAGGATAATATATTTCACTGTTTGCTCAAAATTTAATCACATTTTTACTACATTATTTTCAGTACTGGCAGTTTGAATGATTTTCCAAAACTTTTATCAGAAATATGCAAAAAAAACTTAACCATATATTTCTCGTTAAACAAATTTGAAAAACAATTATTGATGAGTGTTCCTTGAAAGCAGGGTAAAGCAATAAACGTGCGACGCTATGTAAATAAAATTTTATTGTTCCGTAAAAGTACGTTAATTAGAAGATTCCGAATTCTGCGAACACTAAAAATATTATCATCTATCAGAGTTCATAAATATTTCTGCTTCGTATTAATCTTACTGTGTTTCCTAAGCGATTAGTTTCTGGTTTTGCTAGAGCACTTAAATATATTAACATTTTTGCGTGAGTGCAGTTACATTTCATCTGGGGCGGGGACGAAAATATCTCTCTGCAGTTGCTCATCGTAAAGTCTGAAAATAATATTATTGGCTTCATTTTCCAAATCGTAGATAAAGCCCCCGTTTATTTAAAACTGTACCCAATTTTGGCAAACAATTTGTTTCTATAATAAAAGCACCAGGGAATAGGATCTTAAAATCCTGTAATATTGACTTCATCGTCATTCAGTTATTGTTATTATGTGCTATTGATTCACATACAAGTATGATTATATATTGTTACACTAGTATATTGTAAAATAAAAACTTCGACACATACACATATCACATTTAAATGATGATTGTTATTAGGACACGGTCTGTAGAGCTTGGAAATAAGATACGTGAAATACCTCATTTGTCCGTGGTGGTTTTTACTTGTTGACTGGTTTTGGTCTTGCGTAGATGTCCTTCTCTTCCGTCTTGTTTGTATCCCCGAAGAATTGACCCCGTCCATTTGTTCAAGACGTGTTTCGAACCCTTTTCAAGTCTGTTGCCAGTTTCCGTGTTTTATGACTGTTGTGTCCACAGTTGACGTAATTATTCTTACATAAATCTTTCTCAACTTCTGCTTGCTTGGTTGCATCCAATTTAACTGTTTCATATTTTTACCAAATTAACCAGTGGTATTTTAGACCCGCAACTATACCTTTACTATTTTAAGATCTAAATGTTTTAAATGAATATTTTCCCCTCTTCGTGATTTGTTTTCTTTGTTTGTGCCAAATTTTCACAGTTATTTCCTTTATAGAATTACACTGAGAGAGAAAGTAAGAAGATAATCCATTTTATGCATACGTGTGCTGAATTTTACTTTACAGGGAATGGTTTAAACAGAAAGCATTGTACGTCTTTAAATATGATTGTCTTGTTCCAGTTAGGTAAGTATTATACAGTTTCACATTGTAAACAAATTTATGGTTCCACTAAACATAATATTATAATTATTAACTTCCATATCAAGAATAGAGATAACTGCATGAATTCCTTAAAATATTTTTTATTGAGCTTTATATAATATTAATATTTTTCTATCCTTATGGAAACTTGGACCCACTCTTCCGTCAAGAATGAAGTAAAATTTTAACTAGAGCGACATTTCGTCCGTAGACTTTGTCTAAAAGAGGTCTAAATTACTACCATTTTAATTAAATTCATCATTATAAACATCATTATATTATATAAATCATTATAATTTATAAAATTATGAGGCTTTTGAACGATCCTTAAATTAATGTGCATTACAAAGGTTTTACATTGCAGTTAGTCCCTATTTTTTCATATGAATAATATTGTACCACAATAAACCAATATCGGAATGAATGTTGTGTGTGGTTTATCTCTACTTAAACTTTTCATCGTGAATGTAATTTATTAAATTTAAAAGTTTATTAATCAATTAATTATTGTATTTATTATACAGTTTTAATTAGCCATCTTAAAAGGCTAGCGAATTGATCTAATTGTTTCTATTCTGTAAAGTATATAATAATAGAAAATGTTAAATAGGGCATTTAATCGTTTGCTTCTTTCTTAAAATTTACGCTTAACAATGTTACAAATCTTCACTAAATTTACCACGAATTCGTAATGTAATTCTATTTCTCATGCTTAATAAACAGTAGGGAATAATTTTAATGCACGATGAATATTTTCTAACTAACAATATTATACACTTAATTGAAGAAACCTTTGATAAATTATATACACTCAACGCTACGCCTCATACATATATGTATTCAGTAAAAATTTAAATATCTAGTGATTTTTTGTGTGCTTATTCTATTTTCATAGATGAACTCTTCTGATGAAGGTGAGGTAAATATCCATTTTTTCTCAATTAAGATTTAATTTATTTGATTTACATGTATTGTAAATTAATTTTATTTCACACAAAAGTTTTCCAGTCACAAAATAAAATTATTTTTTTATGAAAATTTTGTGGAAATATTTCTTAATTTTCAACTTTCCGAACCACTTCTGGATTACAAAATTTTACATATTTTTACAATATTATTTAACCTCATTCTTAATTTTTGTTCTAATGTTCATAATATCAAGTACATAAATTTATATTTTCCGGCATATTTACATTTTGTATTCAAATACTATTACTGTTAGACATGTAAATAATTAACGTTAAATCGTTTAAAACCTTTAGATACATTTCCAGTTAGGCATAAATGTTATAAGTAAACCGAAATTCATAGCAGGCATATTTTTATTTAATATTTTCTTAATAAAAATTTTTATCATAGCTCCATACTGTAAAATTTAAAATAACTCGTAAAAGAACACGTTGTATTAATATACCGTATAAACTGTAAAATTGAGGTTTAAGTCAAACTAGAGCTACATGGACTCCAGAATTAGATATATTTTTCAATTTTAAGTGATGTGAAAAGTGTCACATTAATTCATAAATAATTGGACAATTTATATTGGTTAATAATTTAAAAATTTTAGCATATCCCTTAGCAATTTCTGCTAATTTTATTTTGTGACTAATAAAAAAACTACTGTTTCGTGTCTTATAATGATCATAATAATGCTCAATATTCAATTAAGTAATGAAATAAAAATATTAACGTTTTCACAATAATGAGAATATTGAATATAAAAATAATCAAATACTTAAATAGTAAATGTATTTATGTATGTAAAAATTAAATAAATATATTAGAGTGAATCTAATGTCAATGATAAAATATAATAATTCAGTTGAGAAAGTAAAATAGTAAACAAAGTAAGTCTGAATCATTTTCTTTAGTCAGTACCTACGTGTTGATAGTTTCAGGTCTTTTATGTTTATAAATGTGTTCCCACTGTTGCATAATTTTAATATTCTTGACGATTATCTAGACCTTTTCATATTTAAATATATAGAAAACTGAAATGAAATGTTTAATATAAGTTGTGATATAGCCAGAGCTTTTACTAATATTTTATATAACTTTTATTTTAAACGACCTTTAGAAATAATAACTAATTACAGCAGAAATTTTTGCAAATCAAATACCCAACTAAATTCTTAAAGTATAGGATTTGTTATAGAAACCGTTACGTATCTGTACCAATTAAAATACTAGCAAAACCAATAAACTAAAATTATAATGCCGATTTTATTAATAAAATATTTTACAGAATAATAATGGCAAACTTAGCCAAAAGCTGTTTTAACAAATTGTAAAAAAATACTATATTGTTTATAAATATACAAATTAAATTTTATGATACTTGATGATGTTATTTATAAAACCTTAAATCCACAGCATTTAAGTTTATGATATTGGTGACGGAGTCCAATTTTTTATTAACATCAGGAATACTTAGTATCCGAGTGAATAACATAAAGATAATATTATGTCTAAACATTGCACATTGCGTGCGTTACAACTTTTTGCGCCGATTGTAAGGGACAAAAAGTGAAAAAAATCATGGAACTAAGGAAGTAAAGACTTTCTGTATATCCTCACATACCTATTCTAATCTATGAATTGACGACACATATTTCATATATAAAATGGATCTTCCTGCACTATAACACCGTTCTCTCAAACTGCTTCCCACTGTGATCTTAATCTGGGTTATTTAGTCCGCAATAATTATGTTCACAAGAAGTCTTCAGAGGCAAAAATTTTCTGCTTTTGTATTAACTGTGGGCAATAAAAAATATGGGTGTACCTTATAGAGCAGCACGTAATATATTAATTGATCCAGAGTTTGTGTATCCGCGCAATATGTTTATGTTAATCTAATTTTCACAACAGGGTGTTAATAAATTCTTGTTACAACTCTAATGCTAATATTACAAGACTATCTTGTCTAAACACGTTGTATATTAATCTATCCCTTCTCCTAGTCAACGTCCTTCATGTTGTTAACTCTTCCCCTATTCTGTTTAGAACTTCCTCGTTAGTTATTCTATACACCCATATGATTTTCAGCATTCTCCTATGGCACAACATTTCAAAGGTTTCTATTATCTTATTTCCAACAACTCCTATCGTCCACGTTTAACACCCATATAACGGCGCACTCTATATGAACAATTTTAGCAATGATTTCCTAATATTCATATTCTTCTTATATGTATTTAAATTCCTCTTTTTCTCCAAATCCTTCCTTGCCTGCGCTACCATACTTGTTGTGTCTACTGTACTTCTACCATACCTAGATATTACGATTCCCGAGTAGCAGAATTCCTTAAGTTACGTCAAAATATCCATTACCAATCTAACACCCTTTGTTATTCTACTGTTTCCCATACTACAATCCATGACCTTGGTTTTCCCTCTACTTATCCTCATATCAAACTTCTCTCTAGGACCACTTTCATGACATTTATAATGGTTTCCAAGTCTTCTTCTGACTACCCTAATACTACAATATCATTTTATTCTCCTTGCAGTACGATTCCTTTTCCAAATTCCTTTTAACTTTCTTCATCGCCTGTTCTATGCTTAAGTTAAAAAGCATTGATGACAGACTGCATCTTTGTCTTACTCCTTTCTTGATTTCTGCTTTCTTTTCTTGATCTTCAATCCTAATTACTGCTGACTGGCTTCTGTCGAGGTTATGTATAAGTCTCCTTTCTCTATATTTTAATATATATATATATAGAACAAGTTTGAATGAACCAACACATTCGACACATTGTTGAAATGTTTCATTTTCCATTTTGATTGTTATTTAATATTCACTGTAATAGTTTTCCCAACCAAAGTATTTTCATCAATCACTACCGTTTAAGACTCGTCTCTCTCCGTATATTTTCGTCTCAAATCAGGTAAATTTCGTTACAATATCTCCATTGATGAAACGCCTCCCCTCCAAGGGTGATAACTTTTCTTGCTATGTTTCCTTTGTTATCACACTGTAGGCGAGAACGAACCCCTACCCCACTGCGACGCTCGAAATATACAAATATACGAAATGTACACAACAATCCCAAAATTTGTTCTTTAACGTAGTACCGAGGGTGAACAACGGGTTACCTACCTTGAACTTTTCGCACGTCTCGGCATGATAAGGTTTTGTTGGGAGCTTTGGGACAGTCATTTATTAACACCCCGTATAATGCAATAATAATGTGAATAATAGGTATGATAAGATTTATCGTAACCATTAATAGTAATACGTAAGAATATATTTTATGATATTTTTTTGTGTGGCGAAATGATGTTGCTTGGTGAAGTCATATTTAAATAAGTTAATGGAGCTTGTATCAATATTACCTGCAGTAACTATACTTTTAAGCTGTGCATACACACCCCTTGGGTCGTTCCATTCATCCATGTCGTATGTAATTAGTTTTTAATAGTTTACTGTACTGAAAAATCTCTTGGATGAAGCTCTGGGAGACGTTACTGTGAATACTAGTGCCCAGTGAACTCAAGACTGTTTTCGTAAATAGATTTCCAGCAACTGACGGAGGCAGAACTTAATTGCAGATTAGTTTCGGTAGCTACGACGTTGACCTCATCAGGGTCGCAATTTCCAAAGGGCAGCTATTATCCGGGCCAAACAACGACGATGTGATGCAATCTGTGTCACATCCGCAGGAGATTGGCAACCTAAGTGTCAACTAGTTTTCCAAAATTAACACACATTTTATCATTGCCTATACTTTGGTCGCCTGCAATATAACTATTACCTATGTATAAGCAATATTTTTATTGAAACTAACATCTAATTAATCAGAACTCCCAAGTCAGTTTTATTAGAAATAGCGAAACGTTTCATAACAAAATTTACCTTTAAAAATTATCGTTGGTCACTTGAAAGATATTCTGATAAGAAAGTGGAAATGCTTCAATGAAGCTCAGTAACTCATATAAGTAATTTTAGATGAAACACAAGAATGGAAAAATGTCAACCGGATATCGGGAGGTGCTGGGTTCGAGTCTCTGGTCTGCTTGACAATTTCTCCATTCTTGCCTTCCTTATAAAGATATTGTGACATTTGAAGCTCAAATTTGGCAAGGATGAGTGCGGAATAATTATAAAATAATTTTATTGCTAACATCGAGATAGGATCGAAGGTGACGTTTTTGAAGTTTTTTATATACTGTAAAAACATGAAAATATTGAGTGTATAGTTGGAAAAGATATCAGAGTGAAGAATAGTGTAGTGAATAATTTAGTAACAAGTAAAATTTGATAAATATAACCAATTCTGTCGTCTATATTATCAGCCCCCCTCATCAGCCCTCCCAGAACTAAAAAGGCGCACGATTAATTTATTTTTACAGAAAAACTAAGAGATACGAAAAATGCCTATATCTTTCTCGTTAAATTCTACTGATATATTTATTTATATGATTTTATCGGTATTGCCTCTATTTAAGAAATTTAATTCGACATGGCAATCTTACAGACTTTAATTCTTGTATTGTACATCTTTTAATTACAAAAAATTCTGAAAAGTTATGTCAATACAACCTATAAGTGAATTTACTCACATTTATTAGGTAAACAAATCCTTCGTAATATTCTGTTAGGAAATATAGTTTTCATAACCTGAGTGACCTGCTTTGAGCCAAAGCAATAATATCTCTTTGTAAAAAAGAATGATTCAAATAGTCGATTGGTTAATAAAGTCGAATATTGCTTTCACGGGTTCACATAAATTTTTTATCAAGTACTTACACGAATTTTGAACCACATTTTTATAAAATAAATTCTAAATGTCAATTTTTAAAAACTTTCATTCTTTACATATGTATATTTGTCGAACAAAAAAAATTTATGCTTAGTTAATACTTTAATGCGTCATCATGTTTATTTTGGTACCAAGTATTTATTGAGTTATAGTATCATATATTATTTCCATTACACCGCCTTTGAACCTTTTTTAATCATCCAACAAATATAATAAATGTAGGTTTTATCTACACATAACAGCGTTGCTACACCCGGTTTTCTTTATGTTTACTACTTTTCATTACAGTTAACATTAATAAATTAGATAACTTAAGAAAAAAATTTAATTACCTTCGGAAAGGAAAGTCATCTTTGGCAAGTACGACGCGTCTGAGTATATGTGCGTTACATTCCATACAAATAAAAAAGACCCACTAGAAAGGTTAAAACACGTACCGAGATTGTCGGATTAGTAATAAAATTAATCACATTTGTATGTATGTATAATTGTATAGGTTGTCCTTTCAGTCGCTTGAATGATAAAACAATGCTTTGTGATGGCTATTACAAATTATAGTGGACAGAACAAAAACTATGCGTGTTATACCTATATTGGAATTTCACAATCAACAGCAGACACGAACTGAATTGTCACCGTTTGTATTTGGTTCCCTTCAATTCAGTCATGCATGCGGACTCGTACTCCGAAACCTATATGAAATACACGAACTTGCTGAACCTACTCACGGCCAGCTTGTGGAGTATAACAGAACTAATACAGGAAATTCGAGGTGTATTCACCATCTGTTAATGACATTTTGCTAACTAAGTAAACAGGGGCATTTTGGCCTAAAATCTTCACAAGTTCAATAGAAACCTTTTCTGGAGTAAGCACTACAACTCACAAATTTTTCATTGCAATGGAATGAATGGTATAGGAACGTAATTGGGCTAAATAAAGATACATTAATTTTTATATCTGTAGACTGGTTGGGAGCCCATCTTTGCCAGTGAAATTATTGATATAAGCCGACTTCTGTACCTTCTCAAATATATATATATACCTCTCGGGTTGCCTCGTAGCCAAATGGGGATAAGTGAAAAACAAATCTACAATTCAACTACACGTGAATAAAAGAATGAAAAGAATCGTTTAAAAGTTCATTGAAACTAGTACAAAAATTTGTACAGCATTCCAGGCTCACACCGCAGTTTGCTTCCGAGAGCAACACTGGACCCAGAGCAGCCTTCGACCGTCCAGACCGACGACTAATACCAGAATAAGGCTCTTGTCATTCACATGCTCACGACTCCCCTCCACCTTTCACCGTCACGGGTTATCGTGGAATTCCGGCCATTTGTGCATACCCCATTCAATATTGTGACGCCGGATTAAATGATCCAAGATTCGTAGGAAGTAATAAAACGGCGGACAATGAGGGTGTGTGACGTTGGCGTCACGATATAAATATATATATATATATATATATATATATATATATATATATATATATATTGTAACATAATATTTACTTGTTCGTGACACAAAATACGTTCGGTGAAGAGCGTATGCCCGCTACTTAGTCAAGTCGGTATTGCAAATTTATAAGGGATGAGGTTGGGATTCACATTTGAAGATAAGCAAATCAAAATGAGAAGTATGTCGTGGGAAAATTGGTATATTAATGAACACAACAATCCTCAATGAAAGTATAATTGTAATATTCAATATTTAAATTATACTTGTTTAAATTCGTAGTCACTTGAGAATGAAAAAATTTAAATATTGAAACTTGAAAAGAAACTGAATAAAAAAATTCGTTCGCTCAATGAAACTGATAGTACATTACTATTCGTTGTCTTGTGTGGTGAGTAGACGCTCAGCAGCAAGTGGCCGTCAGCTGTCCGTTCTGGCGCTGAGACGCGGGGCTGGCAGCAATCTTCATCACCGAAGCTGAAATGCGATTTTTTCCAAAAAAAAACAACAACAACCAGGGCTGGTACCGGTTGGCGCAGGAACCAGAGTGGGCACGGTTCACCACAGGAACCAGGGTGTACACGGCGGCGTTGTTCTTCCAGGCCTAATCGCTCTCTCGTTCACGGGAGTGCGTGGTTCTCAACCATGTGTCGGTCGGAGTCAGCGGGCGAAGTCACACTCGAAGTCACTAGCGGCGGTAGCGTGACGGGCGACGAGACAGGTACTTGCAGACACGGCTCGTGGGTGGCAAAAATCTTATTCGTAGGCTCAGATACAGCTGCTCCTGGTCACATAAGAATGCTTCGACGTCCCGATCGCAAGCGTCGAACGTTAACCTTGACGACCCAGCTGTGAATGTCTTTTCTGTCTGTGCTGCTCTGGGCCCCTTCGAATGCTTCAACCAATCGCTGATGATTCCAGGGAAACTTTCCATTGGCTCCTTTGGCGCACGTGTTCGCATCCCCCAATGGGACCCGTGGTGTGTATTATGCCCATATTTAACTAAATTTAGGAATGCCACTCTTTAATTCTAAATACAATTAGTTTAGACTTGAGTTGTCTGTTAACAGAGTTAGATGTAATTTTTCATGCCAAGAACCATAAACTCAAGAATAATTTTTCTGGCATTAAGCAAAATAGATAAATAAAACTACGACCAAAAATAAAATTTAGTTAATATAAGAATAACGTTTCATCCATCTCCTCATGTAATTTTTTAAATGGATAAACTAATTACACTGTGAGTAATTTGATTTCGCGACCTATATTAAGCAACAATTACGGTCGAAATGACCTTATTGCGTACAGTCAGTAGAAAAACGCAGAGAGGTACGAGGAAATCCTACTCGTTTACCGCCTTCACGGCTTAAGGACTAGGATCTCAAATTAAGTTACCTACAAGTCGAGACAATTTTGTCAGTTTTGAGAGTTGTATGCTTCGGGGTCGATGCAATCGGGCATACGATAAGCACTTTTTATCAGTTATTAAATATGAAAAATGTTTTATGAGTCACAATACAAACGACTGAGGCACGTTATATAAAGATCACGAACGCACACACAAAGCATTACTTTTGGTTGGTATATACATGTATCTACACACATTATTTCACGCTAATAAGGCCGAAGATATGGTTCGAGTATCTTGTGCTTATAAATATAACTGTCTGTCTCTGTATATTTACTGTATATATGCGCGTATTTCAGTTACCTTTATATTTCTTACCTCGGTTAATCTACTAATAAAGTAGAGGGAGCGGATAGGTAAAATTTAAAAAATAAGACGCTCTCGCTGTGATTTAACCCTCCGTCGGGCGCAGCTGGCCTCAGAGGCCAGCCAAACAATTTTTGGACACCACTTTTATACCTGTGGCTTCATTTATTTGCCTTTTTTAAAGTTCCTAGATTGTGACATTGCATGGGACTCCCTATTCATTTTACATTCGATATTCACCCGGCTCGTCTGGACACCATGTGGCTTGTGAGACACAACTTCGAATGTGAATTTTTTCGTAATATTTTCTTCGTAATCGTTTAATATACTCTAAATAAACCTATTCTATATAGTTTTGCTTCGATATCTTGTAAAATAAGTGTTATTTTGGCGCTGACCTCTTATGTCGAGTGCGCCTTGTTACGTCATATCGATAGCAGTTACAAATTTCTGTCTGAAATCCCAGATAAACGTATGATTTCTTTATACGGAGCTTCCTCGAGGATGATGCTGCTGATGATCCAGCTTTGGTTGAAGATTTGGGTGAAGAAAGCGACATCACTTCTTAGGACTCAGCAACTGAACTGGAGGAAGAAGGTGCTTTTGAGGAATATGTAGAAGAAGAAGACGACATTCGAAACTATTTTTTTCTTGGAAAAGATAAACACACAAAGTGAACAAATAAGCCATTTCCTTTTGGTGCTTATCGTGAAGAACGTCATAACGTTTTTACACAGCGTTTAGGTGTAAAAAGTGATGCGATAATTGCACTTGAAATGGATTTTACCAAAAGAAAAAAGTGAAACTTCTCCCTTAATAGCTCCATAAGGGCGTACGTGTGGGACATACATAGCTTAAATAAGAATTGGAAAAATGACAAATTACGAATGTAAAACTTGTCATAAACCGATTTGGTTAAACAAGTTAAACCGCTGTGCCAGTCGCGTTATTCAGCAGCTGATTAGGAATACTCGGCACACGTTATTTTCAACTATTATGGCAAAGATTGATGGTCCCACATAAGAAGAGACTGTATATTAACTTAATTTATCAGTTTTTAAATTTTATGATACTTAATTTATCTTATTTTAGCAAACTTCATTGTATCAATTTTGCATTTTTCTTCGTTCAACTTTAAACTTCATGGAATTTAATAAACTGATCCCTTCCGTTAAATTTGTGTAGTTTGCTTTTCATATATTCTAGCAAAGACTACCCTACCGTTTTCTTAATATAAATTAATTAGGTAGGTATCGAAGGGAAAAAATATGTAGATGACCTCTGAGGCCGGGTGCGTCCGATTGTGTTCTGTTCAGAGGTGCGCCAGACGGAGGGTTAAAAACATTTTGATAAAGATATTACCATAGATTTTAATACTCTAGCAGGCTAATATAAATGATTTCTGTACAACGCCAGCTAATTCATAAAGAAAAAGTAAAATGATACAACTGTCTTAATAATAAAATATTATTTTTTAATATGTGCTCATTCACATTGCCTTTAAGGACTAAAAGCATTTAACACGAAATATAAATATAATCCAAAAGGATTGGACTGCTTCCTTCTGGTCTGCTTTTGAAATACTTCATATATATATTCCGTAGTAAACATTATTCTGATTTGCAGGAAAACAATGTACAGATTTATAGGTGACGGAAACGTCATTATCGGATTTTAGGATTTGGTCACCGACATATGGCTTGTCCTGAACCTCAAAATAGCTTCCTTGGGACAGAAAACCCGGCGGCTACGAGATCGGGCGATCAGCTGTCCCAAGAGCGCCCCGCTGCCTGCTCGAACCGATCGATACGAATGGGCTCAACTCTGCCACTGGATAAGCACACCTATAACAGGCATCTTCCCTCCAGAGCCCCCAGCGCACCTGTCCACCTCGTAAAAAGTTTCAAATGAATGCCGATTGTGTTGAGTTTCCTTATTTCTCAAAACTCATTGCAAAAGCTTTCCAAATATCTCTTCACTTTACTGGAATGTAACTCACAAAAATTACATGTTTTTATTCTTTCCATAGCTCTCCCGGGATCCAAGATTTAGAGTAAAAAATTAACAAATGTTTAATACAATTTTCAGAAAAAGGTAAATTCATTTCAGTTAATAAGAAATACCTCTATATTTCCATTTCCATTTAGGAAAAGCACAATAAGACAACGACTTTAATTACTAAAACATAGCCCAATATTTAATGACTAGCTGGGTGCCCGACAATGCTCAGGAATTCATTTATATTAACCGGATACTGTGATTAACTGTACAGTAACCTCTTTGTCAACATGTCATCAGCGAGAGCGCCACATTTTCGAAAATTTACCTTTTCAGGACACCTAATTTATGAGAGCTGAATTTCCTCATAGCCACCGAAGGGAAATGTATCTCAATCGAGTCAAGAAATCTCCTGATAACTTAACTAATAACAGTAGCTTTAAAAAATATGCAATACCAACAACACTGGACAGACGCAATCAATTTCACTAACCATGAAAAATATTCATACACATGCAAATATCTGCAGTAGTTTGTGACTGCTTCCTTCCGATCGCAAAGAGAACCTGTACAAATTTTGATCTTAAATTCTCCATGCGTTTATATTTATGGTACATACGCACATACTCAAAACTACACTCAAACAGTCAACCATATTTATAAGAAGAAGATATTTGAATCATCTCTTAAAGTGAAATATACATATACATATCTAAGAGAAAAAATAGTGTGTGTGCTGCCTGCTGCCTGGGTATTGCTACAGTAAACCTGTACTGTGCTTATTAAAACAGTTAGCGTATTTACAAACTAAGTAAAAAATATTGTTACTTCTGATTCTGTAACTATTAAGTTTAAAATAACGTTTTATTTGTATATTAATAATATTTAAACTTTTTTCAAACTTCATACCAAATACACGACTTATAGATACAAAAAATCCATCTCAGCCGCAAGAGTCACAATCCTCTATAATTTGCAATGCGATTTATAAAATATTTTGCATTATTATTAATTAATTAATTGCTATGTACGTTGAGATGAATAGGGGATAGAATTTTTTATCACTTATTTATGCTCAAGATCTTGGGAATATGGCAGGAGTTGTCATCTGACCCCTTTGGATCAGTCGGCCAACTACCTCCTAAAAATGGTGGAGACATGGAGAAGGGAGTGCTGCGACCCCACAGCAAACTCGTCTCCCGTCATTCGGAAAGGCGTGAGAATAGTACTCAATGCCCGACCTACCTGATGCAGGTTTTCTAGGGTTTTCCCTGCATCTCTTTAATTGAAACACCGGGTAGGATCCTTAAACCATAGCCCGGGGCCCGTAGTCAACTCTTGGCTACCTTGCTCTACCTTCCGCATCCCCCTTTTCAATTACCTTCGTATATTATTAAATGGGAGTGACCTGTTTAAGGATCACCCTCATGTAACCTGTTAATCCCCCCAAAAAAACTATAATGCCAAAAAGTGGAGTAAATAAGGCCTTCATTTATATTTTATTGTTATTCTACAAATAACAAACCAAGAAAATTTCTAGAACTTGAAGTCACAATTTTAAATATTAAGAGTGTAGTTCGGACCTTTTTTCTTTCGGTTTGGAAAACAATTATTTATTAATATCAGTTGGAAGAGATGCTTTTACCGCCTACTATGTTAAAATCGTTTGGTTCTAGCCAGAGGAAATTAATTAATTAATGTCAAATAATTATTAAACAACAGAGATTAAGTTACTTGTGAAATGTTAGCCAATTAGGCCTACACACCTACAGGAAGGTTAAATGAAATAGAGAGGTCAGGAAACGGAAATATATCGATTAGTTATTCTGATTTATAGTTTCTTCATCAAATTTATTTTACAAGTCCAAAATTAATATTTAATATGGCTTGCATATTATTACTTATGAAGTATTCTAAACACATCACCAAGTATAATGAACACTGAGAAGTGTAAAATCATTATGCAAACTAATAGATCACAAAATACATATCATATTCACGTTTTTAAGGCTCTCATAAATACCGTTTCTTTTGTCAAGGTTAATAATAATGAGTTCATTACATAACGAACGATCATCATAAATCTGATTCGCACTATCATTTTACTATTTATTCCATATCACAACAATAATTTCCCGGTCTGTGAAACTTTATATCATACATTTTTATTTGAAATGTTAAAATCCAATGTATTAAACTTAAGGTTGCATTGCAATTTTGCTACATATTCACGTGGGTTTTTCAGAAAAGATTGTTTAATGTTGGAAACAAAAAGAATTCGACTTTTTTCAGTGAGTTATGCTTGTTATTACATCATCTCTCCCGAGCAGCGTTGGTTAATCAGGAAGTGGAAGTTTGTTCTAATCTTTCAAAATTAATTACTTTCCTTTACAGGCACGGAGATAACTCGCTTCAAATTATATGGCTTTCAAGTGGGAGAGAGGCATGAAATTTGCACACACACAAAGTTTTAGAACTGCCCAAAAGTGTTAAATAATGTCGAATAGTCCTGAAACCACAAAGACCACGAGTAAAGCCATACGCTAAATGTTATTCAATTTAACCTAAAGGCCGTCACGTACGTTTCATTCAACTCCATTCCTATTAGGCCGGGTTCACACCAGAGATCTAACACATTTATCACAGAAACATTAGACACAAGATTTTTAATCTAAGTTTAATGAGGATCATGTTTGTTGTATTCAGCCCTATGACTGGTCTGATGCAACCCTCCATGCTAACCTATCTGGCACAAGACTTTTCAAATCCGCTTCCACATCCCACATTCTCCCTAATCTACTTATCGTATTCCAGTCTTGTCCTCTCTCTTCTGTTCTTACCCACACACTTCCCTCTAATGTTAATTTTACAAGATCTTCATGTCTTAAAACTTGGCCTATCAATCTATCCTTTCTCTTGGTCAACGTCATCCATATTGTTCGCTCTTCCCTTCCCCTATTCCGTTTAGAACTACCTCGTTAATGACTTTACCCACCCATCTGATTTCATCAATCTCATATAACACCACATTTCAAAGGCTTCTATTATTTTCCTTTCTGCATCTCCTACCGTCCATGTTTCGCACCCATATAACGCCACCTTGCCTGTGCTATCCTACTCTTTATGTCTACTCTTCTTTTACCCTCTCAAGTTATTACGCTTCCCAAGTAATATATCCCTTCCTTATCCAACACCCTTTTTTATTCCACTGTTCCCCATACTACACTCTATTTCCTGGTTTTCTCTCTATTAATACTCATATTGATCTCTTTCTCTAGGACCACGTTCATGCCATTTATTATGGTTTCCAAGTCTTCTACTGACTCCCTTAATACGACAATAACATCGGCAAAGCGTAGGGCTTTTATTTATTATCCTCGAAGTATGATGGCTTTTCCATAATCCGTTTTAACTCTCTTCATCGCCTGTTCTATATATATAGGTTAAACAGCATGGGCAACAGACTGCATCCTTGCCTTCTTTAGGATAACATGACCCAGGGAGTTTAGTCTGTAATCATCAGTTCGTAATCTAGTGAGTATGAAGTTATTGAGAGATGTTGGTATTTGAAAAGGGGAGAAAATAGTGGGTGCATCCATATAACAATTCATGAGAACACAGTTCAGCAGTAGTTAAAATAGCATTCATCTAAATGTATCGGATGGATGCTGTACGATTTCAATGAGTAATTTCATATGCACTGACGTTATTCTACTTCATAACGGATATCACAAAGCCAATGTTCCTACTCATTGAATTTGCCAACTTCACCCTTCGGAATACCATACTACACTGAAGGAAGTGATACGCCGGTCGTGTCTTAGGCCTAACACACTTGTATAGAAAGTCAAGCGATTTTTGCATATAGACAATAGGCAATATCGCAGAACTTTCGTCTCCCGCCTGAAATTGAAGACTTGAAACAGTGCTGAGCAACATTCCTTAGTGTAGACATAGTCCACAGCTATTTTCTGTGAGTTGCTTTTCGTTTTGTTTTGATTTTTAAAATCAAGATGTGGTCAACGGAGAAAGTTTTATATTTAATAGATTTTTAGTCTTCATCGCATTTGTGGGAAGTAACTTGTTCTGATTATAAAACTATACAAAGAAGAAGATCGTAATTGAAGAGCTCGCCAAAAAATATCAAGTGCCCGTAGGTGACGTAGAAAATAAAATACACAATTTAAAAACTGCTTCTTATCGGGCGCAGAAAAAAATTAATAAGGTGAATAAGAGCGGGGAATCTCCTGTATAAAAATGCTTGGTTTGCCTACACTTATTATTTCTACTTCAAGGTGTAGCAAAAGCACTGACTGCATTGAAGAAGGAAACGGTGAACTAGAAAGCGTAGAAAACATTCTAAGCACTATAATTTTTATTTTATTTAATTTTCAAGAACGATTATTACAGACAAGAAATAAATATCATTTAAGAACAGTATATATTAATATATGGTGTTATTAAAACGTTGATTGTTTTAAGAGTTGTGACATATTAGGACTGAAAAATATTAAAGAGCATGATGCCATGGAACATGAGAAAGAAAGTTATCGCTGAATTAATTCCGAATTTCGTGCAAGTTGACTTTCGGGGTCAGTTTTGAAGATTAGCCAAAGTAGTATTTTCATCCAGTTCTCTCCTCCATTACCCCTCAATGAAGTTTTCATCTGGAATACTTGCTGCTGTGTAGTTACTTTTGGACATACTGTTTCTGCGCAAAAAATTGTCCAATTAAAAGCATCCTAAAACAATTAACTCTGTTTCGCATGGAGCCAGAAGTATTGGTTTTAGAAGTATTGTAATAAAAACTGCGATCCCAACCAAATCTGCCATATTTGACAACTAACGTAGAACAAGACTTTCCAGTGTGTACAGAAGACCAAGTCTCCAGACTGCCTATATACATTGTCTGTAAACGTGTCTATAGACATTTGCTACACTGTCACTCGACTTAGTATAAAAGTGGCCACTAGACCTTCCGACAGATGTCGCATTCGTATAAACGCGAACTAATTTTATCGTTCCTCAGCGTTGCGTACAAGACGATTATCATATAACGCTTCCGAACTTAGCGCTTTGGTCTGAACCCGAAAGTCTGTAGACATATTTCAAGCATTACTTTCTACATTCAGAAAGCAAGAAAAAATAATTAACTTGCAAGATATAAAAGGAAGGGAAAGAATAATTGTCGAAAGACTTAGAAAAACACTTTGCGTCTTAGTAATCCCTTAATTTGATTTTTAAGCACTAGAGACAATATTTTTTTAAATAGAAGTGTTATCTATCAAATTACGTTTAATTATAAATGTTATTCGAGTAAATTAAACACTATGTAAAGGAAGAGTGTCACTTAACTGGGGTAGCGTAATATTTCATTCATGTTATTTAATTCTGCGACGAGATAATTAATTTTCATAATAATATTAACCTGGTTGAACGACCTGATGAAATTTCGTTTCTTATGTTAAAGACCATATGGGGAATAACAGGCAAACTTCAGACAAAACAAAACATAATCCTACGCGCCATTACAAACTCTCCCTGGTACCTTAGAAATTCCGTCATCCACCATAACACCGAACTTCCCAAAGTAAACTCCGTAATCTCCAAATCCATAACTTTCCTAATTAAAAACGCCCTCAACCACCCAAACCCGACGATCCAGAATTCTATGACAATGCTCCACCATCTCCACGCTTCCACCGGTTCAAAAGAAAACTCCCAATTGACTTCATCCTTCCCCTGAACATTCAGGCACATCCTAACCCACCTTACCATCATTCCCGCAGACCACATCCTGTTATATCCTCCAATAATCAGTTCACCACCTGTCACACTTCACCCACCCACGTCGTATGCCTCTCAGATACATACAAAAAAACTAACCTATCAGCTAAAGTGGCTTAATCAATGGATTAACCTGCCTCCATGTCTACATGTTAATTATATACACTATTTTTAGAAGAAAGCCAACAATGGAAAAATACCAACCGGACCAGGGACTCGAATCCAGGACCTCCCGATATCCAGCCGGGTGCTCCACCAACTGAGCTAATCCGAGCCGATGTCTAAGGACCGATTCAACATCTGGCAATTCCCCGTAAACCTAAGCTAGGTCTCACCTACCAATTCACTAATCACACTCTTCACATTCTAATTCCAGGGAATACGTGAAGATTGGACATTTCCTAGAATTAGGGTGTGTAGAGTGTGATTAGTGAATTGGTAGGTGAGATCTAACTTAGGTTTACAAGGATGGAGAGATGTGGAATCGGTCCTTGGATATCGACTCGGATTAGCTCAGTTGGTAGAGAACCCGGATAGATATCGGGAGGTCCCGGATTCGAGTCTCTGGTACGGTTGTCATTTTTCCATTCTTGTCTTTCTTCTAAAATTAACTAGATGCTTCCCTGAGCTTCATTTGAATTATTTCGACTTTCTTAGACTATATATACTATTTTAATTTTGAATTCATATTTTAATATTGTATATACTAGATCATTCATTGTTCAAACTGATAATCATTATGATAAAAGTTTTTTATATAAATAAAAAAATGTTAAAGATTGTGCAGAAAAACAATTTTTGTTGACAAGGAATTAGAAGATCCATTAGCCTAAATGTTTTCTGACGACTTGCCTCAGAATAATGCTGGTAATTTAAAATTTGAGGTGAAAACGAGCTACTAATAGTGGCGCATAAAACGGCTTTGGAAATACACATTATGGTAATTGACCGCCCCATTCCATGTCATGCCATTGCGATTCAACGGCTTTCTATCGAAACCGCAGTTGAGCTACAAAAGACATCAGCTTACAGAGGATAGTACCCAACGTTTCCTGCTATGAATACACTATACAACAGCATTCACGACGAGTTAATCCTTTAGTTTTCGTAATAGTAATAGGAAAACGTTGTTGATATGTCACGATAACTCCCTGCCGAAATTCATTTTTTGGATTCTTCTCTTAAATGCGCATTTTATAATATTTTCTAAAGATTTCTGTTTTTTACATATTATTTCGTGATTTTAAAGTTTTTATAACTGTCGTTCCTGAATTAGATTTAGATTTATTATTCAATGAATGCACTTGAGTTTTAGGAACCGGTGTATTTTATTTTATTGTGATATTGACGGAGACAATCATCCGATTATTGAAGTATAAGCTTTATTCATAACACCACTTTACACTCAACATTGAAATGATGATTTTTGCAAAAACTGCAACAGAAAAATTTATACACCTTGAGGCTTACGATGTTTAAACTATTATGAAATATTTAATTGATTATCCATTACGAAAAAGAGAAAATCTCAGTTTTTCTGTTATCTTCAATTCATTCAGTCATTCCTAAAAAAACAGTCATCTAAACAATAATTCTTACATTTTTCTGTTTTATGTTGTAAATAAACAGAACTATTCCTTCATTAATATTTTTACTAGCTTAGTGATTGTGATTTCCAGGATATTTATGTTATCCCAGTAAATTATTAATTTCACAGTCAACACGTGATTTAAGTGGAATCGAAACCGTTTCCCTTTCTTCTGACCATTAACCCTTGATGGGAACATCGCTACCTATGTTGATTTGAGATTAGTTTCAAATTATCCGAGGTGATGATTAGCGATATTTTAATCGAGATAATAATTATCCTGGTACATTAAATTAACACCCTACCTTAAGATTCTCTTAAGAATTCCCAGTGCATTAAGAAGATATAAAATATTCACCATACATTAAAGATCTCCAGATCACCCAAGAGAGTCCAAAATACACGCGGTATATTAAAGAAGCAAGGAACAGTCATTATACATTACGGGAGCTAATAATATTAATACCGGTGTCTTAAGACCAGAATAGACCCAGTAACTTAGAGAAGTAAAAAAATATTACAGATATTTCTAGGAAGTGAAGCAGAATCCCGGTAAAATTAGGGAGTCATGTATCTTTCCAGTAACTTAAAAAAGGAAAAATATTTCTGTTTGCCATGTTAAAATATGGATATAAAGTGTACGTTGTTTTAGAAAAGCCTTTGATAATGTAAACTGAGACACACTGCTAAGTATTTTGAAGAGGACAGGGATAAAACATCGAAAAAGAAGAGTTATCCATAACCTCTACAGAAGGAATCAGTAGCAATTAGAATTGAAAGGCAAGAAAAGAAAGCAGGAATCAAGAAAGGAGTGAGACAAGGATGTAGTCTGTCGCCCATGCTGTTTGAATTATATATAGAACAGGCGACAAAGAAAGTTAAAAAGGAATATGAAAAATAATCATACTGAAAGGATAATAAATAATAACCCTAAGGTTTAGTATTAGAGGGTCAGAAGAAGACTTGTAAACCGTAATAAATGGTATGAACGCGGTTCTGGAGAAAGAGTTCAACACGATAATTTATAGAGGAACAACCAAGGTAATGGAGCGTAGTATAATAAATAGTGGAATAACAAAGGGTGTTAGATTAAGAAATGCTATTTTGAAGGAAGTTAATGAATTCTGCTACTTGGGCAGCACAGTAACTAGGGATGCTAGAAGTATTGTATACATAAAGAGTAGAATAGTAGAGGCAAGAAAGGCTTTCCCTACGGCTAATATAAGTATAAACATAAATAAATCATTACTAAAATTGTTCTTATGATGTTATATGGGTGCAAAACGCGGACGGTAGGGGTTTCAGAAAGGAAAGGAATAGAAGTCTTTAAAATGTTGTGCTATAGAAGAATTCTGAAAACCAGATGGATATTTCTAAGCAGAATAAGAGAAGAGATGACAATCTGTATATTTTTGATCAAGAGAAGGGAAAGATTATTAGACCACGTTTGGAGACATGAGGGTCTTGAAAATTATGAATCTGCCGATTTATAGTTTGCCATTTAACTGAGGCTCCGATATTGGGTTAGGTATACTCCCCAATGTCACAGGAACAGATTCTTAATCCTAGAGGAATAGGTCAGTGAAAATAGTGAAATTGTTTCATGTTTCTAAATATATTGTACCTGATAGTGAAAACGTTTGGTGATAATTAGTTGTTTCTCAGTTGTGTAACTTTTGTTTGATACTATTTTTCTGCTAAGTAAATTCTGTACCATAATGTTTTATGATTAACAGGATGTCCATTAATATTTTTCCACCGTATAAAAACCTAAAGAAGGTACAAATACGTACCAAAACGTCGTTATTTTTAAATCGTATTCAAAAATAAATTCAGAAATTTTATGTAATTATTATATAAAATTAAATCATTTCATCTCAATGTTACAACCTATTTCTCTTCAGCTGATTACCGTATTTTTTTTATAAATGTACGAGTGTACTAAACCTAAACAAAAATTGTTAAAACATGTATTGTCAGTTCGTAGGTAATTGTTTAGTCATCCTTTGCTCGCTCTCTTAACATCCGTTCTAAGGACATAAGAGACAATTTTTCCCTTCGTAACAGCATCTCCTTCTTCAAATACCGTTTCCTAACCTTGGCTACAGATTCTTTTAAATAATAAGAAGTGCTGAAATATTTTTTCTGTCCAGACAGTACTATACGTGTAAGGTAGAAATACAGATCACCTGCTGTCCAAAAAGTGTCAGTTAGTATTTTCAGTTATAACTGAATCGTGTTTGGCACACAACATACATACATTGTCAGTCCAGATTTGACAGCCCTGGAACTGCACGATAACTGTACGTAAATGTGTACCTTAACTACGAAATTGTGTATTGTGAAAATTCGCTAGGTAAATGACTGTCGAGGTGGTGGTACACATAGACCTTCCATGTCGTATTATTATCTTTGGAGAGTTTGTTTTATAGTAGCATTCTAATGAACTTCATAGAGGTTTTCGTATAGTCTACGTTGTATTCTAATAGAAGTTCATTATCCGGCACTCTTTTGAGTACTGCACACGTTGCATCACGTTGGTAATTTGGGGGAAGAAAAATCGTTACCTTGGGGAAATATTGACCTTTTCTCATCTACAATATAAAAATCAATTTATCAAATGCCTTAACCTTACGTTTCGTTAAGTATCGTATTACCAATTAGTGTATAACCCGAAGTGATTTATTAATAAGAGAGTCATTGCAAATCCGTCTTCCGAACATACGAGGACGGAATTTGCTACATGTTCCTACGGTATAGAATAAGGTCCAAAAATTGTGTATTATTCTTTATTTAAAGGTGAAAAAATTTTCGTAGTTGCTCAGAGTTTACCTGAAGTCAAGTGTTTAAATTTAATTACATCTAATATGACATTTTCACTGACCTATAAGAATAATATTGTTGCATATATTGACTCGGTCACAAAAATATTGCTTCATCTGTTAAGTGGTTCAATGTCCAATGACTTAAGAGGAAACAGAGTTAAAGAAGTACTAAACTTGTCTCTTCCATGTCTCGATCTGAACGTTGAGCTTCCTCTTTCGAGCCATTTAATTGCAGATAGTAGAGTTATTAGTTGTCAAAAGCCTGAGATATGCGAACATTGTGAGTTTCGCGAAGCTGCCACTCAGCTTCTGAAATATCTCCAGAAAGGCCTGTAATGGAATTGTATTTTACGAAAATAAAAATCAGCATTTATTAAAAAGTCCTCAATTCTTTGCAAAACATAGCAAACTGTCAAAACTTCAAATAAACATATGTTTTGCCATTCACTGGCATAATCATCTGTAAAAAACTAAAGACAATAACATATGTACATTACAATATTAGAGGTTGCCAAAGAACCTTACCTGCTCTAACATAAAAATAAAATAAAAAACACGCCCTTCGTTACGACATCTAACCAAGGACGGCTGAAGCCGTATTTATCCGTTTAGCCTAACCATCTGGTTTACACTCCCAGAGCTATTTACACTTTAAATGCAAGGACAATTACTGATTAACATTATTTAAGCAAAAATTAATAAAGACAACATTTATTTAACAAAATAATATAATAATTATATTACAACTGTTTTATTAAGTTTGCGCAAAACAATTCCATGTTTCCAACCTCACACTTATTATTCACAACTTTATCAATGTTTTTCTGTATGTATAAACTTTCTAACATCCTTCTTTTCATTAAATTCCTCTCTCTATGCAAAACTATACATTGGTCCCAATTAACTTTATGTTTGGATTCACTCAAATGTTTAGAAAGTGTGGTGCTACCATTTGTGGTAGGAGCGTTACTCAATTTTAGATAGGAACACCCGTCAAGTCTAAGAGAAAAAATTAACGTCATTTATTAATTAATACAAGTTCAAAAAGAAAGGAGACAACAGGAAGACAGAATATGGATGCTATTTGTTTAAATCCCGCGCGAATGCAGTCGCAGGTACACATAGTCTGTGTAAAGAATATACAAACACATATTAAACAATGGTAAAGTCCTCTTTATCATACAAATAATTTCGCCTGTTTGATTACAAACCTTCGCGATATGAATACGAAATCCAACATATAACATTATTTACTCTTGCATAATATTGCGTAATAGCTAATTTTTTTACATTCTTCTTGGAAAGTAATATTTTAATGTCATATCATATGGTCAAAATTTAAGTAATATTTTTCACTTCCCTTTTATTTTTAACCGATCCTAAATTCTAGTATATTGTTTTTTTTAACTTATCGTGATTATTTTATACTTACAATGAAACACCGTTATTTGGTTTGTTACCATTAATTTTATTTTATTGGTATTTAGCCATAAAACCGTCGTATCTTATTTCGGTTAAGGTTATTAAGTGGAGAATTTTCATATAACTTTATAGAAAAAAAATTCTTTACGTTCTCTGTTGTAAACTAGGTGAGGTACAAGCTACTCATACTCTCGGCCTCAGGTATGCATATTTAATGATTATCGGAGATGTTACGCTTTCACAAAGTCCTTATTAAAACTTTATAATGAGCCCTTGGAAGACTAATCGCGAAAAACATCCCAAACTTCTGTAACTATGTAAGGCGATACAACCAAGCGTCAGATTAACGATTTGCGCATCATCGTACGTAAGAAAAACGAGAAAAATATGTTATTGAGTTGGTCGTATTTTCCTCTCATAAAAATATGACGATTACTTGCTTAAAAACCCGGTTATGCTAACAGTCAGCTATACTCTTTCCACAAAGAAAGTTATCATCAATTCAATTTGTAATTAACGCTCTAAATTAACTACGTTTCGAATACAAAAATATTGGCTTAAAACGTCACGATACAATTTTTTATAATAAATACAATTCTGTTATGCTGTAATAAATAATAATCACGGATTATCGCACAAATAATTTCGTAGTAAATGATAATTTCTTAGTTATAAAGTAGATTAATTGTTAATCCTATTTAGTAAGAGCTGCAATTAAAACCTTTTTTCCCTGTCACCTTGTCTTCTGGCTATGTAACTGAAAGACAAGTGGTCCAGAGGTGGTTGCCGCAGCATCTCAGAAAAATTAATATTTTGTTTGTGCATTACCTCATGTTTTGGCAGTTCAGAACTAATTTTGTTTCATTTATATTGTGTCCGGTTCAAAAATGGCGGTCGCTTTGATTGTAGCGCGCATGGCATTTTTCGCGTTTGCAGGTATCTACGAATTTCTGAATTATCCACGACTGTGTTCACGTATCCTTTTCAAATAAACTGTATCGAGTTCAGTACATTCAGGCCTACAACTTAAACTCATACTAACTAACCTAATATATACGCTCTGTATTTATTCATGCAGATAATTAGTAACATAGACTACACTACTCTGGAGCTCTATTAATATATTGTTGTTGTGGAATTCAGTCCTGAGACTGGTCTGTTGCAACCCTCCATGCTAACCTATCTTACGCAAGCCTTTTTATTTCCTCATAACTAGCACAATACACATTCTCCCTAATCTGCTTAGCGTATTCTATCCTTGACTTCCCTCTTCTGTTCTTACCCCACACACTTCCCTCTAATGCTAATTTTACAAGACCCTCGTGCCTTAAAATGTGGCCTATTTATCTATCCCTTCTCTTGGTCAAAGTCCGCCATATTGTTCTTTTACCCCTATTCTGTTTAGAACTTCCTCGTTACTTACTCTATCCACCCATCTGATTTTCAGCATTCACCTATAGCACCATATTTCAAATGCTTCTATTCTTTTCCTTTCCCCAACTCCTATCGACCACGTTTCGTACCCATAGTTATTCCACTGTTTCTTCCCAAACTACGCTCCATTACCTTGGTTTTCCCTCTCTTAATCCTCATATTGAACTCTTTCTCCAGGACTCCGTTAATGCCATCTATTATGGTTTCCAAGTCTTCTTCTGAATCCCCTAATACTACAATATCGTCGGCAAAGCGTAAGGTTTTTATTTCTTCTCTTTGCAGTATGATTCCTTTTCCATATTCCGTTTTAACTCTCTTCATTGCCTGTTCTATATATCAGTTACATATATATATATATACATATTACAGTTACATATATATATATATAAATGAATCCCCAAATTGTATGTACGCACATACCTTCCGGACAACTGCACTTAATTGGATTTTTTTGGTGTGCTTGTTATTGTCATGACAAGTTTTGTATAAATGAATTATTTTTAAAAATAGTATGTATAAGTTTTAATATCATATGATATAATATAATATGAAAAAATTCTACGGGTAAGTTTCTTTTTATTCATGCGCTTAAATCTCCGCACTGAATTAGGGTTGCCTATACTCTTGATCATTTATGCTCCAAAAAGGCTCGACGGATTTCAATGAAAATGTCAGGGATTGAAGCAGGAGTTTTAACTTAAGGTTTCGTATAAGAATCATTTCGATATCTTGCAGATATATATATGAATATATCAATGTAAATATTTATAAATCCATAGAATTGCCGTGCGAAAGGGGGCGTCAAAAACAACCGCGCGTTAGAAGTCCTATTAGGAGCTACTATATCATCACCCCACTTACTGTGTTATTATAAGCGTAATTTTGGCAGCATGAGTGAGAGGGAGAGGGGAGGGGAGTAGGAGAGGTGGGAAGAGACTATGAAGGCGAAACCGATGTAAAAGGAGTCGCTATGTTCATTATCACCTTTAATATGTGATTTCAGTAAACAACCATCCCTTTAATAGAAATCATACAAACTAAAAATCAGTCTTTTAACAAAAGTTAAATAAATTCCTTGGATAGAAATTTTATTATGTTAGAATACTGAAAATATTTTTAGTCCTGCTGTTGTACCGGACTATTTTAGACTCTTTCAAGATACTGGGAATATATTTGAGGTTCATATTTTGACGTTTTCGATGCCGGTTTAGTCATGTGTTGACCAAGAATTAAATAGTGTACCGGGATAATATAAATAAATATCTGGGCAACACCGGATCCCCAACTTGTCTTAATATAAAAATATATTCTCGATTAACCGCCACTAACCAATAACATAAACGTTTTTTTCGTGTAACGATTTCTTCTCTGGGTGGGACTTGAAACCATGTTGTGAAGCTCCAAAGTAAATCATACGGATATGTAGGTAAATGCATAAAGAATTATTATTTTGCCTTACATGAATTGGAAACTCTTATCGTTGTTCCTAGGAACGTTGTCGCACAGTGTCAAATATTGTTGAGATGATCGTCACCTCCTGCGACTGAGGAGATGTATTTCCTCGGTGCCATAACAGCTATTCACCAGGGACTGCTAGAAAGTCGTTCCCAAGGGTAGAGTTATAACAGTCTCGCTAAGAAAAAAATGTTTTCCCATAAAGGGGCTATAATACGTGGGAAGCATACGGCTAAGTTCTACGGCTCTATCGCACAAACTTCAAGTTCTTTATGGTCGAGATTTTGTCGCTGAAGTCATAAAGCATGAGTGTCGTGGTCTAAATTTTAACATCGACTTCGCTTCGTAAAATGTAAGCCTTAAGCACAATTTCCATGCAAACACATGTAAAATAACTATTGAGATGCTGAATTACAATGAGAATATTATTGAAATTAAATTTAACGTTAGTAAAGGTATATATTATACCAAAAATACTAACCATAAAATGTTCCGGTGATTTATATAACTGTGGTACAACGTTCCTCAGATTTCGTCTATATTTATTGCCAAGTTAATATCAAATTCTGGGAGTGCATGTCGTCGATAAATACAAATTCATTGTGGCTATATCTTTGAAATATATCTAGTAGTTTTACAAATTATAATGCGTGCGAAGCCATAAGAGTTTTCACGGCAATTAATGCCGCGAGAGTTAATACGATTAGTGAGCCGTTTATAAAATTCAATCAGTTGCATATTCGAGTCACTGTAATGGTTGCGGATTCACGTGTCAATTCTCTGAATTGTTTCATTATTAGACATTGGTTTTTGAGTTGTTGGGCCACGGTGTTTCGTCAACATTTCTCTATTATCCACCAAACATAGGTTTCTATCTCACTTAAATCCTTCACATACAACTATTGTCTAGTTTTAATACTAAAAATTTCCTTATTGTAATATTTAGTGAGAGTTATTAATTAATTTAAATTTACATATGTTGTTAATTCCGTCAGTCGTATGCTGAGGAAACGGATCTGTCATTACATGAAATTACTTATAATTATTGTATACTATGTAATGCTAATGTACAATTAATATAATTTATAATTTCATACCAAAAATCTCCACAGATAATAATACAATATAATATTCACAAATTGTTAATACTATTAAGAAAATTACATTTAAATATATGATATTAGATTTACTCATACGTATACTACAATGAAAATCGGTTGCTATTCCAAAACAATTCCTCCGAAATCCACCGTTATAGTTGAATTGGGTAGGTTTAAGAGTTTCATTTTATTAATTTAAATAATTAACAAAATTAAGGTTTGGCTTAGTACATTTATTAAACAACCACAGTTGCAGGGTAATTAAAATTGCGCAGCTAGCTCAGCTCAGAAATTTCAAGGGACTCTAATATTTTTAAAGGGTCATAAAATGTGGGCAGAATTGTACAGCGTGATTTTCTTTTGTCACTCGCATCTTGATGCAATAGTTTTAACATACAAGATTAATGATTTTATAGGGAACAACATTCACCGTTCCTTTCCTTACTTCTTGTCTGGAGGCTCGAGATTACGGGACGGGAAATGACTCCGAATGCTGTTTATAGATGTTCTTCTACATTCTATGATGGGCTCTGGCCATCTGTTTATCGCGACAATTAGATATACTGAAAAAGATAATTACAATGAAAAGTAAGAGAAATATTCAAGATAAAAAATTATATAAACATAAAAAATTTGGACATTTTTCTATCTTTTAGAAAAAAATTCGGAATTAAAATATTGAAAATAGAGGGTAATTGTAGATAATTAAAGACAGAAATTCGATTATTAATGAATAAATTGGAAAATTTGACAAAAAAAAGCATGTGACGCAATGGCGATGACTGGTGTGTCACTATATATATTAACCATATATAAAGTAAATCATATTTGTTTCTAACAATATTTATACAGAAATTAGTATTTTATGCTTTAATTGCAGAAAGAAATTCCTTTTATTAAATTATAACATTTTTTATTTGTATATTAATAATTAATACCAATGTTAATTACAGTTTACTCAGGAAATATGTAAAAAAGTAATATTATAAAACGTATATATAAGGTTGTTACTCGGTATTGTAATCATTATATAAGTCAGTACTAAACAAGATTAAAATGTTTGCCACATTTATTTCAACTCCGTGGTTGCCGCACTACAGTGTATTATAACTACATACCACATTGAAGTCTTTGTCTTGAAATGGAAATGTTTTCCGATTGTTTACGTGGTACCTGGGTAGAATTCACAGGCGGCGTGGTCTGAAGCCAACAGGTGGTCCATACCATCAATCAGGACGAACACAGACACATGTCATCCGGACGGAAATCCAATGACAATTAAACCCCGGCGTATTTCCATTGCTTCGCAATGCAACAACATACGTCAGGCTGTTCCTGAAATAATGATGAAAACTTAAAATGAAATTACACTATAGCATAATTATATTAAATGACTTTATACAAAAAATTGACATCCTGTAGTTATTCATGAATATTTAGACTAAAGTAATATCAGGTGACGTAGGGAATATTCACTGAAAATTTGAATTCTGTTTCGGTCTTACGCACTGAAACTAATTCGATATTATTCATGCAGACGAGTACAGCACGGGAATTTTACAGCTCGTGGACAGAAGTGACAAATGTCTGAATGAAGAGAGTGATTACGTGTAGGCTTTAATTATGTAGGGTAATAATTTTTGAATAAATGTTTTCAATTTTTATGTAAAACGATCATTACTTTGTAGATAACTCTTGTATAATGAGTGATAATTTGATATTGTTTTGTTTTTGAAAGAAATTGTTTGTATTTAAAATATATAATGTTTTGGCAAATTAATTTAATATACTTTTTCGAAATGAAATTTGTTTTCATCATATAGATGAATATTGCAAGTGATTTCTAAATCGTCTTTGGAAAACATTAACCATATGTTTAATTACAATTTATCAATTAATTTGTAACATTGAGACTAAGTAAAATACAAAGGGAGAATGCGATGATGTTTAAATAGGTTGATGGATGAGTACAGGAAGTGAAGTGAATGACATAAGTAGAGGATTATGAAAACTTTGTACGTATGGATTTAGTATGTCAGGAACCAATTCTAGAGTTAGGCATTTGATACCGTTAAATCGTTTTCGAAGCTGTTGGACATGTACTATTATTAGGCTGATGGTTCGGTTTAGGTGGCTGATGGGGAGTGGGAAATTACTTGAATACATGAAACTATATTGATGTAATTTTTTTGAGTGTGAGATAAAGAATGTTTGCGGAGTTATAATATTACAAGGGAGGTTGTAGTAGGGTTTTGTTTTCTTCTCAATTTAGAGAAGCATTCGTGGATGGTTGCTATGTTCGTATTGAGGGAGGTTAGGATTTTTGTCTTCGGCCTCCTGGGAAGTCGATGGTGTTGAAATAGTTTTATGGATGAGTACAGGAAGTGAAGTGAAAGACAGAGGCGGAGGACTTATTAGAGATTGAAGACGGAAAATAACGGCGTCATTGGTGGAAAACAGTTTCTGGAAACCAAATTTATGTGTCGATCCATTTCTTATTCAGTTGCTTTTAAGCAGAAATTTAGAAGCTTCCATTGAAAACGTAAGCACCGGTATGGTAGGGGAGGTCTTGACAGGACATAAATCATTTTTGGGAGGCCAGGCGAAGGATGCATAGTATTTATAATTCACCTATACAAATCACGATCTATGAATCAGAGTACGACATGAGGATTAGCAGAGGGAAAAACAAGGCAATGGAGTGTAGTATGGGGAACAGTGGAAGAACAAAGGGTGTTAGTTTGGGAAGCACAGTAGACGTAAAGAGTAGGCTAGCACAGGTGTAAAAGACTTTCGCAAAACAATAGAAATTTTCTTAAGGCTAAGATAAGAATGAATAATAGAAAATCATTGCTAAAAATGTTAGTATTGAGTGTGGCGTTATATGGGTGCGAAACGTGGACGGTAGGAGTTGCAGAAAGGAAAAGAATAGAAGATTTTGAAATGTGGTGCTAAAGAAGACTGCTGAAAATCAGTTGGTTGGATGGAGTAAGTAGACAGGAAATTCTAAACACAATAAGAGAAGACATGAGGATCTTTTAAAATTAACATTAGAGGGATGTGGGGTAAGAACAGAAGAGAGAGACAGAGGATTGAATACGCTAAGTAGATTAGGTAGGATGTGGTAGTTAAGCATCATAAAAAGGCAGAAATGGTTAGCATGGAGGGTTCGATCATAACAGTCTAGGGGCTGAATACCACCACAACAACAACATCGTATCAGGTTTTCGAATTGTATTGGAAATTTTAAGTTTAATAGTTTTCTTATGAGGGTTTCTATCCACATTTCAATATCCACGAACAAGGAAGCTGGGTGTTGGAAGTTATTAAAAGAGAGGATAGTGAGAGAAATGAGTTCCTGAATGGCGTCATAGATGGAAAATTGTTTCTGGAAACCAAATTTAAGGGTGGTTAATGAACCTATCGCTTCAGTCAGTTGTTATTCTGTAAGTAGCCCAGTAATAACTGTAAATTATAGGGAAAATCTCATTAGACTCCACTTGAAACCCAAGAGAGTCCCAAAGACAAAGTATACACAAATAAAATGTTATTAATTCACAAGATTTAAGATATAAAAAATGCCAACACGTACAAAAGTTTTGAACGGAAATTTATTTCAAACATTTCGCTAAATTTGTTGGCAACGCAATAATCGAGTTTCGGTACAAACTATTGTTTGGAAAGCATTTCGACAGGTAACTTCACCATCCTTTTCAACAGGTGCCACTGTCCGAGAGCTTTTTATACACTGAATATGTTATTTTTCCAATAAACTTGGAATCCTAAACTAACATTAATACTTTTATACTACAAGTAAAACTGTGAAAAAATCGTTCTCTATCGACA